>VXBA01004707.1:882307-898972 GCA_013399895.1 Serilophus lunatus
CCCTGCGCAAGCTGCGCCTCTTCGACACCCCGCACACCCCCAAGGTGAGCCCGCGGGACGGGCCGTTGTGTAACGGCGGGACCTCGGGCACCCACCGGGCCGGGCCGGGCAGGGCCGGCGCCGCCTCCCGGCGGGACACGGACGCACCGAATAAACCGCTTTTTATATATATATATATATATATATTTTATGTCTTTATAAAAACGCGAGTGCTCTGGGTTTGGTTTTGTTCTGCGGAAAACGCATTGAAAGAAATGTGAGCGTATTTGAGCTGGTAGAGCGAGCGCCCTGGTGTCGCGTGGGCGTTTGTCTGAGTAGAGGCAGAAAGTTCAAGGGGGAGGTGGGGTTTGCCCCCCGCGCGTCTGTCAGTGACCTGGGAATTCCTGCCTGGAAAGGATGACGAGACAGCGGGACGAGCTGCTCACGGGCTTGTTGCAGTCACTGCCCCTGGAGGTGTTCAGGGAGGGGCTGGGCGGAGCGCTCCCGGCTTGGGATGCTTGACTGAGGTGGTGTTGGCCGTAGGATGGACTCGATGGTCCAGCCTGATCCCTTCTGTGGCCCTGCCTGGTTGGAGCGCCGCTGTTGCGGTGCCCGGTGCCAGCGCTGGCTCAGGGTCTGCACTCCTGCATCGAGCGTAAAAGGCTGCTGGGAGCAGCCGACGATGCTTAAATGGATGGATTCCGAAGCTTAAAGGGATAGATGGACAGCTCTTAACTCTGTCAATAACAGACTTTTGGAAGGCGTTTCAACTTTTGAACTCGGCGCTGGTGTAAAACACTGTATAGTGAATTTAAATCTAGTGGTAATTGGCTTCCTTTCTTCATTACTTTTCATATAGCCCTTTAGAAGTAATCCGGGGATAATCCCCGGGGATAATCTCCCAGGGGTCTATAGACTACAGATGGAAAACAACTGACTTAAGGTGTGAGGAAGGCAACCTTGTTAATTGGTTTTCTACATCTTCCATCTCCAGCCAGGTTTCACGGGTAGAAATCAGTGGTACAAGTTTGAAAACGGTAAAATTGGTGATGATTTTATACCCATTGAGGAGCAAACGCTTCAGAGGTGCAAAAATCTTGTGAACTGTGGCAATGAGAACAAGGTCTTAACACAGTGGCTCAGTGAGATTCTTAAATTAGGTGCCCAGAATCTCCATGGGGTATCTTGGAGAGGTTGTCTTTGGAATCTGGAAGAATCAGTTGGTTAAGGTACCCAGTGGAAGTAGTGAAATGTGTCCTGAGATGCACAGTGACTTTGAGGTCTTTATCTAGTGCAGCTTTGAGGAGTGCAGCTGAGATTTCCATGTGTTACGGAGCCTTCTTCCCTGTGGTGGTGTCAGCAAATGTCACATTCTTAATTTTGAAGGGTGTTGTGAGGACAAGGTGATACTCCTACTCGTGATCCAGTGGTTGGCACCCTCACCAGGATGAAGGAGGCTCAGGTGCAAACATCCAAGTGTAACTGGGAGAGGTTTTTTCACGTGCCTGATCTGGCAAGTTACCACCCAAAAGGATGTGTTTTGAGTATTGAACTGACAGTGCAGCAGAGCTGTAAATTCTTGACCACTTTTTTGTAGGCTTATGGAGATGCACCTGTGCATCAGTGTTAAATGGTTTATTTGCTAATTTTTTAAGTTTGTCACAAATTTGTAGTCACCAAAAATCATTTGCCATCTGATCTAACTTGCTTATCTTGTATGTGGAAATCATGGCAATATGGTACAGGATAGTCCACAAGTTTCAGCTGCATTCATTTCATGGACAAAAAATAGTCCAAGAACTTGAGGTGATGACGTGATTAAAGACAGAAAAGCATTGCTGGCTTCGTCTTTCCTGTCTTTTAAAATTCTAACATTTGGTGTTTGCTTGAGCTGTTTCTGTGTGGAGTAGGAGGCATAGTAGTTTCTTTGAAATTTTTTTTATGGGAATTCAGGTATATAAACAACTGCTCCAAACTCTGAGTAGAGAATATTGCAGTGATGACTTCAAACACGACCTAAAGAAATATCAAGGCTATAAATGTCTTTTTTTTCTTTTAATAAATACAGAGTTTGCTTTCCAAAGCACAAGGAATAGGCTCCAGCTCTGTCAAACTTCGAGGGAGCTCACTGTTTATGAATGTTGGGAAATCAGAGAAACAAGAAGATTTTAGACAAACACCTCATGTGAACATCAATCCCTTCACTCCTGATTCCATGTTCCTTCACAACTCTGAAGGAAAATGTCGTAGGAGGAAGAGGATACACTGGAATGAGTGAGTAACTCATAGCTTCCTCTGTTAAGCTTATATTTAGAGCTACTTTTAGCTGCAAAAGTCTTGTCACAGATTGCTTCGATGAAAGCATTTTCACTTGCAAATTGTCAGTGATGTATCATACAGCTCTTACAGCACGTGCTTTGCACGATGTCACGGGATAACCATTTAGCACTAGATGAGAGGATAGACTAGACTAGGCTGTGTCCTACAGTCTTTTTCTCTCATGGAATGAGCTGTGCACGCAATCTTTTCTTGAAGAGGAAAAACCACAATAAATGCTGGTATGAAACATGAAGAAAGAAATGACAAAGAAATTAGTATGATGCCTTTATGAGTTTGTGTTTACAGATGTGTAGCATTCAATTAGTTAAACTAAGGTGGAATGAGAGAATTAGATCTCAGAAAAAAATCAGCAGCTGCTGGACTTCAGTTTTAAGTTTACTTTTAAGTTTACTTTAGCCATGTTGGTTCTGCAAAAGTAACTGGTGTGAATTTCAGCTCTTGTGGAGAGGACATGGAGCCAAGTGATGGAGAGCCTGAAGAGGAAACCATGAGACCTGCTAAGGTAATTAATGTTTAGAACCTGATACTAACTTAGGCAGTTTGTGTGTCTGCAGATCTAAGCGTTTTCCTTTCTAATCTTTGCAGAGGATAACAATAACAGAAAGTAATATGAAGTCACGATATGCAACTGAGTTTCATGAACTGGAGAAGATCGGATCTGGTGAATTTGGTTCTGTGTTTAAATGTGTGAAGAGGTTAGATGGCTGCATTTATGCAATAAAGAGATCCAAGAAACCCTTAGCTGGCTCAGTGGATGAGTGAGTGCTTTCTGTTATTAAAAGTTTTGGTGTTTCTTCTTCACATATCTCTTTGTGTTGATGTCTAGAGAAGGCATCTAAGAGAAAAGTCTAAACCAAATATAAATTAAATGTAAAACTGATAAACTTCTTTTTTATTCCCTCCCCCCCATATTTGCAGTCCTGTGGAGAAAAGGCTAATTGGCCTTTCTCCTAGCAGGTGTTTGTCCCACTATTCTGTGTGGAAACACATAGTTCTCACCTGGAAAGTAAGAATAATGTTTCCTTGCACTAGTGGCAGGAGGGACTATATGAATAAAATCCGGTGGTGATCTTTTGAGAGATGAAAGCAATATTCCCAACTATTCCTTGTCAGCTTGAGTGACGTGCAGATGACTCAAGTCAGTTTGGGAGTATTTTTTTGGCAATTGTGAATGTGACTGTGAATCATGACTTATCCCAGACTGTTCTAATAGTTATAATGAACTACACAATTTTGAGTTGTACAAAATTGTGTACTAGACTTACACCCAAGTTAAGAATGAGTTCAGTCAAACTCTTGGTTTAGGATCATCATTTTTTTCCCTAAAGTTTACTATTGCTACTAGTTGGCAATTATACAATGGAAGTGGCAGCTCGCTTAAGAATTGCCTGCACCAAGCTGTGGGTTTTTTGATGTTCTTTATATTTGGTCTTTCAATACAAATTATTTAGCTGTTTGAATATAAGTACAAAGTCACCTTAAGGTGGCACAGAACTACTAGATTAATAAGTTGTACTATTTCACCTCATAATACTTGTGTATGCTGTCACTTTTTGTGGCCAACAGGCAGAATGCTTTGAGAGAGGTCTATGCACATGCAGTTCTGGGACAGCATTCTCATGTAGTAAGGTACTACTCTGCATGGGCAGAAGATGATCATATGCTTATACAGAATGAATATTGCAATGGTAAGTGAAGCTTATTGCTTGTTCTGAACTTGCTTTCAAAAAATGTAATTTTGAAGATACACAAGTATCTACAGATTCTTAACACTTGTTAGGAGTTGGTCTGGTGTTCCATTTTGTTGTAAAAGGCGTATCAGATATGTGAAGCAAAAGCTATACAAAATTGGCAGACCAAGTCATACATGTTCAAACATATTGGAAGTACTGTGAGGCATTTGTGAAAACTGTTTTCTTCTGTACAATAGTATAAGCTGGAATAGAGAAAATTGTGAAAGAGTTTCCATTAAAAATAGAGATTAAGCCTGGTTTCTGAAGCATTTTGCAATTTTTGATACCCTGACAGATTTGGAAGAGGGAGAGAGGGCTTTTCCCCTGTGTTGATACCACATTAGTTTGTGTGGCACCTGCAGCAGAAAAGAATTTTATATTCCATGGCTATAAAGAGAGGATACAGGACTAGATTTTATACTTAATGTATAAAACATCAGTAAGTTCTTGATGATGTATCCACTTAACTTTGGAAGCTGACTGTTGTTACTTGGTGAACTGTTTGATGTAAAAAGTTTGTTTTCTTTAACATTGTTTTAGGTGGCAGTTTAGCAGATGCCATAAGTGAAAATTACAGGAATATGCGTTACTTTTCTGAACCAGAACTGAAGGACCTGCTGCTTCAAGTGGCTCGAGGTTTAAAGTACATTCATTCAATGTCCCTGGTACACATGGACATCAAACCTAGTAAGTTTGCAACTGCTTTACTCTGTATTGACAATTTCCTCAGTTAATTTAATCTGCTGTAGAAAAATGAGCAGTTAGCCACACCTTCCTAACTGTAAATTCTTCTCTGAAGTTCTGAATAGCAGTACAAAGATGTCAGTTATAAAATTGGCCAGCAGACCTAAACTGTTGAGTTTATCTTGAGCCCTTTTTGTGTAATTGACTCTACTTGCATAACATTTGGCTGCCATCCCAGCAGAGGGACCACAGTGAGTCAGTTACAGCTTCTCACTGTGAACTGGGGATGTATACAAATAAAGCTGTGTCACTAAAGCAAGCTGTAGTGAAACTAGATCAAGTAGAAATTGTACAGAAATGGTTTTTAACAATTCTGCTCTTTTTCAGGTAATATATTCATATCTAGGACATCAATCCCGAGTATAACTTTGGAAGAAGGTGATGATGATGACTGGTCATCTGATAGAGTCATATTTAAAATAGGTGAGCAGCAGCACATTGTGCTAAAAAGATTTGCATCATCTGACGCAAAAATAATTTCTGAAAAACAACTTTGTTTTCTTTTTTCAGGTGACCTCGGTCATGTAACTCGAGTATCCAGTCCTCAAGTGGAAGAAGGCGACAGCCGTTTTCTTGCAAATGAAGTCCTGCAAGAGGTAACTGCTCTGTTTTTGGAAAACAGTGATGTTAGGTCTGCACACTGTTTTCTTTGGAGCAATGATTCAATTTGTTTTTCTTTATTTTTCCAAGAACTACACTCACTTGCCAAAAGCGGATATTTTTGCTCTCGCTCTGACTGTTGTCTGTGCTGCCGGGGCTGAACCACTTCCAACTAATGGGGACCAATGGCATGAAATTCGACAAGGAAAACTACCTAGACTACCACAAGTGCTTTCTCAGGATTTACTAGACTTACTAGAGGTAAGAACTCTTGTACTAGTGGCTCACTGCTGAGTGTAAGTTACTGTATTGTCGGCCTTAACAAAAATGCCTTGTTGTCTTTTTCCCAAGGTTATGATTCATCCTGATCCAGAGAAAAGGCCTTCAGCCGTGGCACTAGTCAAGCATTCAGTGCTTTTCTCTGCTGCAAAAAATAGCGCAGAGCAGCTCCGGATAGAGCTGAATGCTGAGAAATTGAAAAACTCCTTCTTGCAGAAGTAAGTAGTTCCTTGGAGTCCTTAAATATGACTTAATTTCTAATAGGTTTTCACATGATGGTGAAGTGATGACAAAACAGGAGTGTTCTTGTTCCTGCATGAGGTCCGCAAATCTGTTGGCATGGGCGTACCTGAGAGTGCACAGTGGGGCATGGAAAGGAACTGTATCCATAGAGGGAACTGCCTGAACGCTCTAAGGGAATCTCAACAGCACTATTAGTGTTCAAGGCAGACAAAACATAGTTCTTAAAAAATGTTTCAAGCATAATGCACGCTTTTGTGACAGGTATAGCCTAACTTACATCACTTAAGTCTGTTTTCCTATGTCATCTGCACATTGAAAAATGTTGGAAAACATAAGTGACCTGTTATGAATGAAATGGCGTATCAGGAATGCTTTTGGACTTATTGGACATGTGCACAACAGTGTTACTTGGTCATCAAAGAATCATTTGTAACAGGAAGTTGTCTTGTTCTACCACTTGCTCAAACACTCAACTCTGATTTAAAGTTTGGAAGAAGAGATTCCCTTTAGAAATGTCTGATTTCTGCTTAAGTTTCAGAGAAAAAGTTACTAAATTAAGAAGCAGTTATCTGAATCTTTCACTGCAGTGAGCTTGGCATGTATTATGCATTATTGGCAGGCTCTTATGAGGGAATATAGAACACTGATTTCTTTCTGAATGATTCGTTTTGAATGAAAATACTAATTTCCTGTTCGGGTTCACTGCATTGCTACCTGCTTATCTTGCCATTGCTACAGTCTGACCACAGCCAGACCTACCAGTTGAGATGGTTATCCTTATAACCTTCTTATGATTTACACTGACAGAATAATTTGAGTTTGTGCAGATTGCTAAAGGAAAGATTTGCTAAGTTGCTTGTATACAGACAAGCAGCTGACGGCATCATATAGAAGAGAAAGCTTGCAAAGCTTTTACTTCGTGAAAGCTGTTTCTGAGCTGGCAGCAAATAGGATACACCCTTATAAAATAACTATAAATTTAAGAATGGTTTACATGGAACACTTAGCCATAGTAATTTTTAAGATTGTGTGGCATAGTGTTCCATAAACACTCCACCCCCAAATAACTACCTGAAGAATTTTATTTTGGTTTGGTGGGTTTTCTTAAATTTCTCCATTAAGGTACCATTTGTGCATGTAAGTTGCCTTCAGTGAAAAGAGTCCTTTTAAGGAAACTCAGCTTTTTCTTACTGTGTTGTCTTCAGAGGTAGGAACAATTCAAGATTTCTTGGGAAGAATTCAAGACTTCTAGGGAAGAATGGAAGGATATTGTAAAACTTAATTTCCTGGTAATGGTGTGGTGGCTGGCTGAGCACACGTGTGTGCATTTGTGACTGATGTTCACAAGGAAGAGGGGCTAAAAGTTGGTTTCACTCTCTTGCAGTGAACAGGCACAGCGATAATGTGGGGATGATCAGATGAGGCACAGGTGTTAATGAATGATACTTGGCCTTACAAGAATGGGAATAGCTTATTAAACTGTAGCTTTGAACACACCTACACTGATGTGCAGCAAGCTCGTAAAATTTGATCTGGCTTTGCAGTCCAGGCGTGAAGTGAGATTACAAATACTAGCTCTTAGAGCAGAGAAAGTTCTTTGACGGATAGTTTGAGACGAGTCAGGAGAAGGAAGAGAGTAACTGAGTAGTGGAGGGTAGGAGAAAAGCAATGTAAGGGGGAAACTGTTTATAAAGACACCTTTGCTCTTGAGTTGTACTCTTTTATACTTTTATGCTGATTTTTATTTAACTTTGTCCTCAGACTGAGTATTGGTAATTCCCTGAAACAGAATAGTTGGCAGGCATAATTTTGCAGAGACACTGGTTTGTGCTACCTTCAGTGACTGCCTTGCAGGCTCAAACTTTTGACAGGCAAAAAAACTGTAGGTGGTGATAAGCTTTTGATGTGGGTATGCAAATGGGAAAGGATGCTTCCTGAGTTGTCTGTTGCCAGTTCTGTACATCTGTGTTCATCCAAATGGGTGTCTGAGTCTCCCACAGAAGTTCAGTTGTGGCTGAATATGTTTCATTTGGGCAAACCTCAGTAATTAACTCTGATTTAACATGTGACTCATGCTGGGAAGTAAACAGCACCCTACAGTGTTCTGGTAATTGAAGTATTGAGCTGCTTATAACAGGCTGGATTTCAAAATGGGAGCTGTGTGAGTTGTTAATTTCCTTCCCTTGCTTTTCAAAAGAAAGAACATCTAGACAAGTAAAGAGCATCCCACTTCTGTCCTGAATTGTAAACAGGTGGCTACGAATGATAACCATCTCAGTATGACCAAAATTGACAAATCTCATGCTCTGTACTGCTGTAGTTAGTTTGAAGTACTCTTGCTGTGGTCTGCCTGTAGTCCCCACTGATGCTGCTGGGTGTGACACTGTCCATGTCTTGCAGAGAGCTGAAGAAGGCACAGATGGCGAAGGCCGCAGCTGAGGAGCGAGCGCTGTTCACTGACAGAATGACAACAAGATCTACAACACAAAACAGACCATCTCGACTCATTGGGAAGAAAATGAACCGCTCACTTAGTCTTACTATATACTAACTATGAAGTCTGAAAGAACTGAGATGTCCACAGCATCCGGACTGAAGCTAAGGAATTGAAGGAAGCTTTCAGTTCCTGGTTTCTTGTCCTGTCTGTGATCAGTGTCACTAGTTTTACATCTGTTGCTTCTGGGTTTTGTACTATATGGCTGGTTATGGCTGTATTAACCGTTTGAGCTCAGACTCGGTTACTTTGCTGTCTGTAGAGGATCCTGGATGTTGATCCATAAACCTTTCGGTTACACTGTTAGATGTTACGTTGTCCCAGGGTTAACCACTATAGTGGTGTGCTGCTTTGTAGTGTTACAGCATTGTAATAAGAAGCAATATCCCTAATCTTTAAGAAGGAGGGAGGGGGCCTTGCTTTGATAGTTATTTTGTTTTTGGAGCAGTGGGGAATAAGTTTTGAAAGACAGGCTTAAAGGCCACCTGCAGTCAGTGTACCTGATGTCAGGTAGACTTTTGTTGTGAATTTTATTTGTATATTCAACTGGGAGCACTTTGTAGGCATTGCATAAACCACAGCTTAGAAACCTGTGGAATTAAGTGCCATGTGGAACTGCTGCTATTTTTAGTTGGTTGTCCTTGCTGTAAACTGTAGCATTAAAACAATCATTATTGTGTTATTAGGCTTCTTGTAAAACAATTAAGTGAAACAAATGTAAGCTGCATTTTAGTGAAGGCAGCATTTTTGTCTCAAAGCTAGTGCATTGTGAAAATGCACCAATTTAATATTTGGACTCTGTATTAGTGTAGTGCAATTGTTAATGTCATTGCTATTGATGTTTTGTAATTCTTTCAAATAAGGTTCTCTAATGTTCATACTTTCTTCAGTTTCCTCTTCTCGGAGGCCTACTGTATGTTTGTTTTTCTATGTTGGAGTACTTGTAAATAGTTGTTTAGCGTGTTCAGATTGGTTTTTCATTGTTTATGTACATAAGTTTGATCATGCTTATAGTGTACTATACTGAAACTGCAGTCTGGGATGCCAACAGACACAGCTTAACTGTTTTTAAGTTCCCAAATGGGGAACAGAATGTGGCCATCGGAACCGGTGCTGATATTGAACCTAGGCTGACAGACCTGTTCTAATTACTGGCTTGTCTTTTCATTTTAGTTTAAACAGTGTTTCCCATTTCTGCTCTATCTGTCGTTACTAGTGTTGGATTTGAATATTAAAGTTAAAATTTTTGTTTGTTTAGTATTGTCTAACACTTATTTAACTTTGTAGTTGTGGAAATGGAACACTGAGTCAGGGGTGTGGCAAGTCCTGATGAGGTCTGCTTCCCACTCGTGCCTAATGCTTGTGGTCCCCTCTCGTGAGAGTGGGACTGGGATAACATTAACACTTGCTGATAGTTAGGAGAAAAGCACCCAGTGTGTTGGTGTCTATAGCAGTCTGTTTCTGCAGCCTCAGGAATGGTATTGCATTGGGGAAGATGAAACCCCTGGAAGATCTGAATTGGAACCCATGACTGAAGATGGAAGACTAGAAAAGGTGAAGAAAGACCTGGGTCTGAGGTAAGGAAGGAAACTCGTGAATTGCTGAGAAGGGAAAGAGAAACGTTTGTTTAGAAGTTGGAAGAAAAACAGGAGGAGGAATTGGAACAGTTTTAAGAACACAATAATGGCATGTTCTGTGGTATGGACGCAAGTGAGAGAGTAAAGGCTTAACAGATCAGTCTATTGCTGTATTAAAGAGTTCCAAGTGACTAGCAGAGAAACTATTTGAATGGAGCTGACTTATCATAAAATCTAGCTTTGCCATTAGCAAACAATAAATTTTTATTTTTAAGAATTCTTAGTACAATTCATTTATGATTGTGAAATTCAGAGGCTTGGTTTAGGTAACAGTATACAGTTATCAGTAAAAACTGAGACACTGGAATACCTTAAAGCTTTTACTGTGTATGGTAGTCCTGTCTTGTTAGTGAGAGTACTTAGAGCATATGGTTTTCTTGCAGTGTTTTAATGTTCATCTACATGAAATGAGATCTTTCTTAAAGCATACTTTTAAACAGTCAGAAACACCAATTAGTGGAGGATCAGTGAACTTAAACCTTTCTTACCCTACAGTGTGAAAAAATTTGATCCACCAATGATACTTATGTTCTCTTGCATCACCCATTTTCAGAGGCCTGTAAAATCAGCTGTGCAAACAAGCCATGTGCAGGAAACACTGGGCTTGTAGAGCTGTGCTCTTGTCCGGGTGAAGAACTGGCTGGATGGCTAGGCCTGGAGAGTGGGGGTGGATGGAGTTGGATCCAGCTGGAGCTAGTCAGCAGTGGTGTTCCCCAGGGCTCAGCATCTGGGCCAGTCCTGTTGAACACCTTCATTGATGATCTGGATGAGGGGGGATTGAGTGCTCCCTCAGGCAGTTTGCAGGTGACACCAAGATGGAACAGAGTGTCCATCTACTGGAGGGCAGGAAGGCTCTGCAGAGGGATCTGGACAGGCTGAGGCCAATTGTATGAGGTTCAACAAGGCCAAGTGCTGGGTCCTTGAGTCACAACAATCCCAGGCAGTGCTACAAGCTTAGAGAAGAGTAGCTGGAAAGCTTCCTGGTGGAAAAGGACCTAGAAGCACTGGTTGACAGGAGCTGAACATGAGCCAGCAGTGTGATCCAATGGCTTGGATCAGCAATGGAATGGCCAGCAGGACCAGGGCACTGATTGTCCCCCTATATTTGGCACTGGTGAAGCCGCACCTTGAATCCTGTGTTTGCTTTTGAGTCCCTCATTAAAAGGAAAACATTGAGGTGCTGGAGTGAGTCTAGAAAAGGGCAACAGAGCTGGGGAAGTGTCTGGAGCACAAGTCGGGTGAGGAACAGCTGAGGGTGTTCAGCCTGGAGGAGAGGAAGTGCAGGGGAGACCTTGGCTCTCTACAATTACCTGAAAAGAGGTTGTAACCAGGTGGGAGTCAATCCCCTCTCCAAAGCAGCAGTGACAGGACAAGAGGAAACGGCCTGAGGTTGTGCCAGGGGAGATTTAGACTGGATGTTAGAAAATGTGTCTTCACTGAAAGGGTTGTCAAGCATTGGAACAGAGTTGCCCAGGGAAGTGTCTGAGTTCTCATCCCTGGAGGTATTTAAAAGCTGTGTAGATCTGGCACTTACTGACCTGATTTAGTTGCGGACTTGGCAGTGCTGGATTAAGTGTTTGGACTCCATGATCTTAAGGGTATTTTCCAACCTAAAGGGTTCCATGTGTCTCCTAGTGCTGGTCACAGGTTTTGTGCACCATGGAAGAGGTGCTCAGCTTAAACCATGTGAAGTGACTTTAGATGTTTTAGCTTTCTTCCATGTGCTGAGGACAATGTTTTAAAAGGAGCTTTGGGAGTTTTCTGTTGTTTATGGGAGCAGTAAAAATGGTGACATTTTACCTCAAGTTTTCACAAGCCTTTCTGATGCCAATGGAGGGCTGCAATGGTGGCCAGTGGAAGAGGCAGAGAATTTGGAAAGTGTGTATTAATGCTTCCTATCAATATTCCCAGCATCCAGTGACTGATGATTCAGATGCTTGCTGGTTAAGAAATGGTATCTATTTTTACTGACATTGATTTTTATTTTTTTTTAATTAGAAACCATCATACAGTAATTTTGATAGCTTACAAATGTATTGCAAAAACAAGACTTGGGCGAAACTTGCATGTAGTTAAGCAAGCTGCCTTTTCAGGTGGAAGAAGCTACTAGCCACAAAAAGATGCAGAGAGTCAGATGTCAGTTGAAGAAATTCTACCAAGCACAGTGTAACAAGATGAGCTTCAGCACGTTAAGAATAAAGCTTTATCTCAAGAAGCAGGTATTTTAGTTGGGTGGCAAATGTATTCTTCTAAATAGCTACATTTAATGTTTTACCATTTTTCTCACAATTCATCTCACTTAACTCTGCAATGCACATGTAGCATAGTAGCTTAATGTTTTTGATCTATGTGACTTATTGAAGAACTCATAGAAAGAGAATGTAAAAATACCTGAAAGCAGCTATTTCATATTCCCACCTCCTCTAGACATTTGTCCGCTCCTTTGTTTTCTCCATCTTCTGATGATACATTACACTACCTGCCTAGCCTTGCTTAGTCTTGCTGTATCTTGTGCCTGAAGAGTGGGTGGTGTGGTGGACTAAAGCTCTACAAAATTAGTTTCCTGTAAAGACATGACAGCACTTAACACTGACAATAGCTGCTTTCCAAAAGAATGTTCTGAAATTGTCCCATCTAATTTTTTTTTTTTTGTGGAAGAATTGTCTCCTTTTGACTGTACAAAACTAATTTTTGTTGGAAACAAACAAAAATAGTATTAACACCACTCAGCTTCTTAATAGGAATTTCAAGTATCGAGGTTTGATTCATTTTTTAGATCATTCATCTTGTGAATCAAATGTTTCCATTGACTGTAGAAGTATTGATGGCTTTTCAGCCTAAACTATTATAATTGAATCATAAATACTATATTTAAAAAAAAAACTGAGTCACATTTGGTGTTCAAATACTATACGAAATTCCATGTAGTGTCATAATGCAATTGGATTTACTTGAACACTTTTTTCAGAAGCCAATACTGTGATAGTCATGCAAAATACTGATGTGTTGGGGCCACGAAGGCCAACAGGAGTTAAGGAACAAAGAAAAGTTAGCACCTTCCAGCTGGAAACTGGCATAACTAGAAATTGTTCTAATTTCATAGATTGCATATTGAATTACAAGCAGGTTTTGCTATGAATTCAGACAGGGTAAACCAGCTTGAATTATGATGGTCATCTTAGTCTCTTTTTTTGTTTTGTTTTTGTTAAGCTGTCGGCACAACAGAGTTTTTTTGGTTTGGTTTTGTCGAGTTCATTTTTCAGTTTCCAAATACCCTGTTGTCCTGTTAGTTGTGATGAATCTGAATTAATGAAATGCAGAACCCAAAAAGCTTACTGTTCAACTTGGCTTTTTTTCCAAGCTATAGATGAACTTTACTTCCACTTAGAAATGGAGTAAAGCATTCAAAAGTAGGATTTCAATGTCATAGCTTGTATGACTTTTTAATGGTATAATCTAAAGTTTTGTGAATAAAAGTATAGTCATCCTATCCTTGCTGATCTGGGGCGAGGGAGCACCATCAGTGTCTGACACCCTCTCAAAAGCTGGGTAACTGGACCTTGTTTGAAGGTGTTTTATAGTCTCCAGCAACACCTGCTGGACAAAATTGTAAATTGTACACTGAATTTTTGTCTTTGAAGTGTTTGTGTGCTGGTATGACACTGGACCCCGATTGTTAGAAATCATTATCTTGTTCTGCAATGCTTATGGAGAGTCTTGCCAGCAGTACCTCAAGTAAGTGCGTTATTTTTTCATCCACACTCACCCCTTTGCTTCTGTAGCATTGGACACGCATCCTCATGATGTCACCATCTGTGTGATTTTGTGTGTCACATACATATGTTTAATAAACCTGTGCATGTGTGGTGTCTATGAGTATCACTGGGCATGAGGCCTTGGGTCTAAAGCAAAAGTCAAAAGCAGGGCTGTGCCCTGCCTGAACCCCCATTTTTTCTAGTGGGAACCTTCTGAGGGAGTTGACATGAGGTTTCTCAGCTCAGGAAACACAGCACAGAGAAGACAGGAAGAAGCAGCAACTGGGCTGGACAGCATATAGGAAATGGAGGTTCCGCTTCAGTCTGAACAGTTGGAATTGAATGAAGGTTCTGTCTTCCCAAAATATAATGGGATTGGGCTAGAGGAAAGGAAGGTGCCCTGAGGAGAGAATATTGCTGTGCCTAATTAAACAGGAAGCAATTTATTACTGTTTAGCTGTTTGTTAATGTTGCTCAGAGATCTGAGTTTGTACATGCCTAAAAGATTGATTTCAAAGATATTCCTTTTCCCAGCCGTTTGACTCCCCTGTGATACTCAACATGAGTATTTAGCATGACATCTGAATAATCATGCTGGTCTAAACTGATTTCTATTTGACACCAGATGAAAAAGTAACTGGTCTGATTCTGAATACTGATCTTCTATGTATCCCTAGGGTTGCTGCCAGATAAGTGGGCTAATGAACAAAAACCCTTCTGCTGTTACTGAATTACCATGTTACACGCAAAGATTCTGAGTCTTCAACCTGCATCCTGATGGAGAAGATTCTGCTCATCTATTGAATTTCAGACAGCAGAAGCCACCACTGATGTAAGTATTTTAGGCAAGGTGTTTTGCAGGATGGGGATGGTGGGGACAGGAGAAATACCTCCTATAGAAGTCTCGCCAACCTTAGGTCATTTTTCTACTGTTGCAGCGGTTTCCTCTTGCCTCTTTGTCATTCTCATCTACTTTGGTGTTAGGATATTCAGGGCAGAATCTCCCCATATATTTGATCCATTCCTTAGAGATGGGATTTTAAACTCCTTTTGAACTTGCGGACGTTGAGTCAAGGCTGGATTAATCAGCCAAGGCCAGTTGTATAAGGTTCGACAAGGCCAAGTACCTGGTCCTGCCCTAGAGTCTCATCAGCCCCAGGCTCTGCTACAGGCTGGGGACAGAGGGGCTGGAAAGCAACTCAGCAGAAAAGGACCTGGGGATGCTGGGTCACAGCTGGCTGAACATGAGCCAGCAGTGTGCCCAGGTGGCCAAGGAGGCCAATGACATCCTAGCTTGGATCAGAAATAGTGTGGCAGCAGAACCAGGGCAGTGGTTATCCCTCTGTACTGAGCACTGATGAAGCTGCACCTTGAGTCTGTGTTCCGTTTTGGCCTCTCATTACAAGAGCATAGGACCTGATGATCTTGGAGGTCTTTTCCAACCTTAAGTGTTCTAAGATCCTAAGAAATCATAGAATCTGCATCGAGCTGCTGCAGTGTGTCCAAAGAAGCAGAGCAGAGCTGAGGAAGGGGCTGGAGCACAAGTCCTGTGAAGAGCGACTGAGGGAGCTGAGGGTGTTCAGCCTGGAGAAGAGAAGGCTCAGCGATGACCTTGTCACTCACTACAGCTTTCTGAAAGGAGGCTGCATGTAGCCAGCACGGAGTCAGCCTCTTCTCCCAGGTAACAGTAATAGGACAAGAGGAAATGGCCTTCAGCTGTGCCAGGAGAGGTTTAGACTGGATATTAGGGAAAATTTCTTCACTGTAAGGGTCGTTAGGCATTGGAACAGGCTACCCGGCGAGCTAAGTGGTGGAATCGCCATCCCCATAAGTCAAAAAATGTGGATATGGCACTTAAGGAAATGGTTTAGTTAGTTACAGAATTAAACAAATCCTGTTCTGGCAAAATTAAATGGTTTAGGGCAGTGCTGGGTTAACAGCTGGGTTAACTCAGTGATATTGGAGGTCTTTTCTGTCCTTAAGGATTCTATTCTGATTGACTGTCTTCTAAATTAATCCTTTTAAATGGCTTTTTCCATTGACCATATCTCTTTCCAGTTTCTATTCCAAAACACAGTATCAGATGGTTACTGCAGCACACATGGGATATAATTTTCTCTTCCTTTCTGCAAATAAGGTATCTGTGGTATTCTGTTCTATGGTAAGTTCTGTAACTTCGTGAGAAATACCTTATAAGCGTAGAGTAAGATGTGTATTACCAGGGAGGAACTGAAAGGTAACTTAATGCTCTACCCCCTCATTATGTTTCTTTTGTTAAGTTTGAATAAAAATGCATCTGTTGTGCATATGTGTATAAAGAAGAGAAAACTATAGTGAAGCAGTTTGCTGAAATCCCTTTAAAGATTGCTTTAGAAGTCTTAAAAGTGAATGGAAAATTAACTTTTTTTTCATAGGAGAGACCGAGCTGCCTTTCTGATTGTAGTGGTTTAACCCGGACTGAGTGCCAGGGGCCACCTTCTCACTCCTCCTTGCCCAGCTATAGAGGAGAGAGAGAATATAACAAGCGGTTTCGTTATTCATGATAAGGACTACAGCAGATTCTTTCTTAATCACCGTCACAGGCAAAAAAAGACTCCATGTGGGAATAATAATCAAATTTATTACTAACAAGATCAGAGCTAAGAGTGAGAGACAATAAAAGACCCCCCACCCCCTCCTTCTTCCATCCAACCTATTCTCTATTCTCCTGCAGCGGTCAAGGGAAAAAGGCGAGGTGGGGGGGAGGTGTTGCTGTGGTCAGCTGCTGTTCTCAGCCGCTGCTTGGGGAGAGGAGTCCTTCCAGCTGCATTCCATGGGGTCCATCCCTCACAGGATACAGTTCCTCTCACAAACTGCTCCGG
>VXBA01004707.1:899311-943551 GCA_013399895.1 Serilophus lunatus
CTTCCTTCTTAAATATGTTATCACAGAGGCGTTCTGTCAACTACTGATTGGCCCGGCCTTGGCCAGCAGCGGGCCCAGCCTGGGCATGGGGAAACTTCCAGCAGCTTCTTGAAGAAGCCTCTCCCTCAGCCCCCCCCACTGCCACCAAAACCTGCCACAGAAAAACCAATACACTGATTCAGCATCTAATGCTTCCTGTTTCACCTAAAACAATTTTCATGCTTAATTTCTACATAGTTTCAGTGAGAATGTTTGAAGCATTTGTAAAAGCCCAGAGGAAAAGCTTTTTGAAGTATTTTAAAATAACAGAAAAAACAAATTCCTGAGATGGCTTGAGGACTGGGTCATGGCATAACGTCAAATACACTTACTGTTTTTTATACTGTCCCCCAATGCTTCCTTGAGAAGCATTGTGGCGGAGTAGTCTCTTCAGAAATTAACACACTGGTCACAAATACTAACATTTGGTTCATTCAGTTTTATTTTTATTGGAACATCAGTGTGAAATGGCAGATACTGGAAACACAGTTTGCTACGAAGTTTGCTTAATGGTCTCCAATTTCTGTTTGCTTCCATTTAGTTTTCCTGTGGAGAATGGAAATTACTGGTCTGGCCACAGGCCAGGAAGATTTTCTCTGGACTAACAATAAGCAGAAAACCGAGTTACTGATGTGCCTGAATTCTTTCCTTGATGTCAGTTTAACTGACTCAGTGACATAAAACAAAATTAGTAACGGTTCAAGTGCGTAATCTTTCCTCTGGTTAGAACCTCCCTGGCAAATGCTTATTATTTGGCTAACAAGGAGTAATTAAGCTCCTGCAAGGAGAGCCAGGAGAAGAGTGTTTGACCTCTTAAGGCTGAGCCTCAGCAGGGTCTAACTAAAGCTCCTTCCTGAAAGCATGAGTCACTCCTTGAGACTGTGAGCCAGTTTTCCCTCACCACCCTTCAGTCATGGTTTTAGCTGTGGTGAGCAAACAAAATTAGAATAAGCACCGATTTAAAATAAAGTTGCTGAGATCTCAGACAACTTTCAAGAAAAGCAGAAGTATGTGAAGTTGCATCAGAACTTACTTTAGTACCACACAAACTATTTAGAGTTTATGTAGTGCTGTCAAGGGTTTCATGGTTAAGTGTGAATGCTGTTAATTATTGTTTAATGGATTACGTGTCAATCTTATCTTCAAAGGTTTAGAATGTAAAGTCTTTGATAAGCAAAGATCGAGACTAGCATATCAAAACAGAAGGGTTGCTTAAAATAACTCACACTTTGGGTGTGGATGCAGTTAGTCCTGTAACTTTGTTAAGGCTATTTTGGGTAAGCTTAAAAACCAAAGGTTTTGTTCCACAGCAAGTTTGTATCTGCCTGTGAACTTCAGCTTAACTGGTTCTACTCAGTCATATTCATATTTAAAATTGTTTTTATAGGATTGAACTATATAAAGTCCTGTACTAGTTTTATGCATAACTTGTAAATATCTTTTTCATTTACCTACCAAGCACTGGAGCAGCGGAGGCTTGTATAAACAACACATTTTAATGAAACATTCAATCATGGGCTGCTAACCTAGTGACCTGAATGGAGCTATTTGTATTCTGAGAGGAAAACAAATCCTGTGCTGGCGAAGGGTTTTAGAGTGTTGTTTAAATCGGGAATAACAGAAGCCAGCAAAAAGAGTGAAGGGAAAATGAAAAGCTAAGCACAAGTTTTGGGTGTTGGAGTTTTTTTGTTTGGTTGTGGGTTTGTTTTTATTTTTTATTTTTTGGTGAGTTTTTTTCTGTTTGCTTTTGATTGGTTGGAGTTTACTATGGGAATGCGGTGGGTTTGTTGTTGTTGTTCTTGTTGGGGTTTTTTATAATTTTGAAGACATTTTGTTTTAATTTCATTTTTCTACTCTATTGTTTCTACAAAAATGAGTTGCCATAAAGTGATTGTACTCTGTTCAAAAGAGAAATTAAGTCCCTGCTATTAGGAGATTCATGTGAACTATATTAATTGCTTTTCTTCACTTATTTATTAAGAATGTTCTGTGTCTACTGGTGCCAGTAGATGGTCAGCTACCAAATAAGGTTTTTAGGTTATCTGCATATACAGAACATGACTCTTTCCTTCTTAACATAGCTGTGGTCAAAATGAAGAAGTGCTCATGTATTTCAGGATGGCAGATATTTCTGTTAACCTTAGCAAATCAGGTTCATTAGGAGATTTAATTAAAATAATTTTTGATGTTAATTGTATAGTTCACATCATCCATCTTGAAGAAAGCGTAAGTAATTGTGGATTCCAAAGTCCTGAATAAACTACGGAGAAAAAGGTTAAGAAAAATGTGGAGGTAAAAGGCTTCTTGTGAATAAGGCAGGTTGAGTTTGAGCACTGACTGTGCTATTTGTTACATATGCAACAAATGTTGTAGAGACTACAACATCTCTACTAGAGGACACACTAAAGAATAAAAATCACCAGAAATCTGTGGATGATTCTAGTTTTCAATTCACCACACACAGAAAATCAATGTTATGAATTATCACCTACAAGAATTACAACTTCTTCCTGCAGTGGACTTTGCTATTTGCTCGTCTGTCCAGGGCCTGACCAGAGCACCATCGTACCTGGAGGGCTAGTGATCCATGGAAGTGGTTTGTGCCTACCCACCCTGTGCTGAACTGTGCTGTCTGTCCAGCCTGGCCTCCAGCCCCACGTGTGACAAATTTACTTGGTTGATTATCCCAGAGGAGCTTGAGAGCAGCTCCTACTTGGTACCTGCAATTATACCCTCTGTGTGCCCTGCCCTTTATCTGAAAACGGCAGCAAGAGGTTCTGGTGTGAACATCTTTGTTAGGCAGTAGAACCAATGTATAGAGTTGTTTCCTTTTAAGAAAACCCTGTAATAGCTTGAATGACCGAACTTTTGCATGGGCAGGATCTGCTGGACATGCTGGACCTTTGCTCAGAGAGACCTGGTTGATGCTGCACAGCTCAGAGTTCCCAGCACCTGAAAGAATGTAAGGCTATCTACACTATTCTCTCCATTATGCTGCTATGTTAAGTGACATTTCAGAGTCTGAGTGCCTTTCTTACTGGGATCATAATGAACCAGCACCACCTCGAACAAAGCTCTCGTCAAAGAGTACCCACCAGTGCTGTTTCTGTTCTGATGATGCAGTTAATTGAAGACTAAAATTGGACAAAAGTTAGTTTTCCTCCCCTTGCTTATTATGTGTCTTGAGTTTGGGATCTTACTGGTTCTGCTTAAAATCCATGAAAATGAAACCTTAAGGTGACCATGGGCTGTGTGCTGTGAGTGACAGTCACATGCAGCGTTCAAAGCAGCCTGCGCGGGCTCAACTCCCACAGGCACAAAGGCAGATGAACAGAAAATGATGACCTTTGTCATCAATTGCTGGAAATATTGCATGCAAGAGTCCTATTTTTCGGTGTTTGCCAGTAAATAAGTATTACTGTTTTGCACCTTCTGATTTTTAGGCCATGTCCACCATCCTCTACTCCTTCTCATCCGCTGTCCTTTACAGTAAAATAAGCTCCCAGAAATCTCAATAGGTGGCTAACATTTGGGCCCAGGTCTTCAGTGCATTTGGGGTTTGGACGACATGATTTATGGTATTTGCTGTTCACATCAAAATGCCAAAGGTGTCCGTCAAGTTGTAGAAAAAGGCCATTCTATGTTTTCTCTTTCCAGAGCATGCGTGAAGAGGTATTTTTGGCTAAGTATGCCAACGAACACACTGCTTATCTGGAAAAATAGGGACTCCATACGTGAAAAAAGGACCACTGAGGTCACAGCACATACATCATAAATAAGAGTTGCTTTTCCTACACCATGCTGAAGAAATTCCACATAAACTTAATTGGTTTTGTTAATCTCAGTTGAATTCTAAGCACGGCAGCTGCCCTCACTGTGTTTTATTCCCAACTCACAGCATTAAAGAGGACTTAAAAAAACCCCAAACACACAAAAACCCTCAAAAAACCTCCCAACAACACAACTCCTTCCCTGTGGTCAAATTTTGTCCCGTTTCTGCTCTGGAAGTGGTGGAGAAGGAGGGTTTTTTAGCTCTCCCCCTGCATTGTGATTGCACTTGACTCTCTCCAGCTGTGTTCAACCTTCCTTCCAAGCTGCTTTTTTTGACAGTCTTGGGGCAAAAAAACTCCAAGAGGAAGGCTGCTCTCCTCGGGGTGTGTGTATGTATGTCCTGCTGGGACGTTGGACCCGAGACTCCTATAAATTCCCTTTGCAGATTAAGCTGTATTTCTATTCTTCCAAAAGTCACAACTTTCTACTTCAAAAAAGCACAACTTTCTACTAAAAAAAAAAAAAAAAAAAAAAGGCAAAGGAAAAAAAAGGCAGTGAGCCTGAGAAGCAGACCCTCTGGAGGGAGCGGTGCGTGTACACGCATGTGTGCGGCTCCCTCCCGGCGGCGANGGAGGAGCTGCTCAAGTCCATCTGGCACGCCTTCACCGCCCTCGACCTCGACCGCAGCGGGAAGGTCTCCAAGTCCCAGCTCAAGGCAAGCGGCGGGGGGACGCGGGGCGGCGACGCGGGCCGGGGTGTCCCCGCCGCCCTCCCGCACTGCCGGCATCGGGGGCGGCTCTGGGACCGGCCGGGGGAGCTCTGCCGGCGGCTGCGAGGGGCGTCTTTCCCCGCCGAGGTTGTGCCTCGTCCCGCGGCATCGCCCGTGCCCTCGGCCCCGGCGGGGTGATTGTCATTCAGCCCAGGCCGGCGCTTCGCTCTCCCCGACGGGTCAGCGCACAAACCCTTGTTGTGCTTCTGGTCCGCTTTCAAACCGCGCGTCCTTGGTACCCTTCTCTGGCCAAAATCTTTTTGTGGGGTAGCCACAAGGTCCCATCTATAGGGGCTGGCTGCGTCCAAGTGAAATTCACAGCTTGCCAAGGGGAGAGCGAGGTTCCACAGTGCTCTCTTATTTGGATATAAACAGGAGAATTAGTCAAGAGGCTCCAACTGTGCCATTCTTCCCTTAGCTTATACGCTGAAGTAGTGTTTGTGCTCTTAAAAGAGCTCTCAGGCAGCTCGCTGAATCCAGTCCCATCTTGGCCCTGCTTTATGGGACCGTCTTGGCCTGGGAATAATAGCAGGAATCTGGCTAA
Organism: Serilophus lunatus; assembly: GCA_013399895.1. Taxonomy (NCBI): domain Eukaryota; kingdom Metazoa; phylum Chordata; class Aves; order Passeriformes; family Eurylaimidae; genus Serilophus; species Serilophus lunatus. The sequence goes on from VXBA01004707.1 coordinate 904,435, forward strand.
ATAAATATTTTGAATAGGAACGCAACACCTGTTGACACTTGGGACTGTGGGTCCCTGTACTGGGCGCTGGAGCTGTGTGGGATGCAGCACTCGGCCGCAGTTTGTGCCCTTTGTGGGGTTGATTCCACGAGTGGCCGTGCTGTGGGCAGTGTTTCCAAGCGTGGCTGGTAGCTGGCGGACTTTGTATTTACAATTATGTAATGAGCGTCCAGAACAGGCCGCATTCTGCAAGCAGCCTGTTCCTCTTCTCCTTTTCTTTGCTCAGGGTGATCGGGCCGTGAGATAGAGCTGAACTCGGCCAGAAGTGACTGCGGGGCAGGAGTTAGGCAAGAGGCCAGACCTGCCTGAGCTCCAGCTGAAAACCTGTGCAGGTCCTGGGTCTTTTACAGGTGGTGTCATGAAAGTGAGTATTTGTGTAGCAGTGTTGAAGGGCCAACTGGAGTAGGTTGCAGAGAGGCTTTTTTTTTGTTGTCCCGCTTTTTAAAGGAATCCTGTTTTCCTGTCACGCCACCTACCACACCTTGTGTGTGCTGCCACGATTTGTGTGCTCAGTGCACTCACCTGTGTCTTTGTGCTGCCTGGTGGAGAAGCTGTTGTGGTCCACAGGTGCTGGGCTGCATGAAATGACTAAGGAAGCAGCCAAGGTGCTGGTGGGCTGGTTCAGCTGCTCTTTGGTGTCATTGCTTCTCCTCTAAGGTCACTGACTGACCCAGGTGGATTAAAGCAGCAGCCGTATTTCCAAACAGGCACAGTTACCTGTCCTGTTGTGCTCTGCTGTCTTACTAGAGCCCTGCATCTACAGATGTTTGTGTTTTAAAAAAGATAAAACAATAAAAAGGAGAGGGAAATTAAGCTTGTCCCTTCATTGCCTGGGAAACATCTTCTTAGGTAGTTCTGGTATTTCCATTCTCCTGGAAGGGATGAAAAAAAGCAGGGCTTTATGTGTCTGTTCAGTTCTGTCTGTGATATCAAGGCTCCTGTGGGAAGTGTCAAGTGGAGGATCTGGGAGTGCAGAAACAAGCCTGAAGTGAGGCTGCTGCCTTCTCCTGTGGCCACCAAGAATTAGTTTTCAGGAAACATGGGAAGGAGTCGAGATTGTTCTTCCATAGTCTTTTTGTGGCAAATGATGAATGTGATGTCAAACTGATAGTCCTGCTGGGAAGGAAATGTGTGCATGATGGCAGCACCCCACATGGATGTGCCACCAAAGGCAAGCTGGGCAGCAAAGAGAAGTTCCTATCTGATTGATGTAGGGCTATGTTGTACTAAGAAGGTTGTTTCACAATAAAGTATTTCTCATCCACGTTGCCATAAGGAAGATATAGCTCTCCTGTAGAGAGGTTAGTAGAGATCTGTGACATCAGAAAAATATGTTTAATAATTTAGTGTACCTCCTTGTTTGTGGAAAAAACATCATTAAACCATATTTGTTATCTGAGAATGGCAGTGTTGTAACCTGCTGAACTCTTCCCTCCTCAATAAGGAAACTTACTGGCAATGGATCTTTGGTTTGTGTAATCCAGTATAAGGTGTGACCATCGTGTTGCACAGAAGTGCCTAAGTGTAAAACATTTGGTTGTTGAAGGCAGTAATTTCTAGTTACTCTGCATCAAGTTACTCTTGAGCCTTCCATAAAAAATTATTTTCTTTAAATACTATGAGCAAAATAAAGGGCTGAGGCCCTACTGTGAAGGGTTTGCATCACACATTTATTTTTAATACATCTACAGCAAAGGCATAGAGGTGAGTCAGTTGGGTCTGTTTTATAGTCTGCAGAAAAAAGCAAATGCTTGGAAGGAAAAACTAGGACTGGCTTAGAATAGCGAGGATTTAATGAGATGTCTTTTATCCATTTGTGTTTTTTGTTTTTTTCTACATCAGGAGAAACATTTGTGTGTTCTGTTCTTAAATTACAGCTTTAAAGGTGGACGCAATCACTGTTCTCTCAGTGTGTGTCAGCACATTCAAACACTGATACAAGGCAAGGCTCAGGTGTGGGTTCTGTGTATGCACTTACAGCTGCTGCTGTGGTTTGAGCATGAGCTACATACAAATACTTCCTTAACTGTGTTTAAATCTAATTTCACCTTTCTTGCAATTTACAACTTTAAAATTGACTTATTTTAAAAGTTCCTGTAATGTGCTAGCATTAAATCGTTTTTTCATCTGGATCTTTTGACACTGTGGTTTTAAATATAGTTATACTTGACAGCCAGCAAAACTTTGGATCTTGGGAAGAATACACAATAATTAGATTTTACAGTCTCTGGAAGCTCTTCCATATGTTGCTTTGTGGTTTTTGTCTGCTTAGGCAGTGAGTTTATTTGGCTGTTCTTGTTTTATGTGCTACATTGGGGTGGATTTTCTCAGTCTTGGGGGTCTTGGATTCCTGTCATGATACCTGCAGGATGAGGAAGGTGAGCCACTTGTGAAAATACTGTTGTATTCAGGCCCATCAATAGATGGGTTACCCAAGTTACTTGCCAGGCTTGGAAAATTCAAACTGATCTGTTCTCGTATCTGGGATGTGTATAGGATTATTGTCTTTGTTTTGCGTTGTCTTTACTAAATGTGAAGTCAGTGGCCGGTGGGAAGAGGAAGAATGGTGTAATCAGGGGCAAGAGGGATGGTCAGGGCGAGAGGAAGACATTGAACAATGTAGCAAGGCAGTGGCAGGGGTGAGAGCCTGTGACGAGTGGGCAGGACCCCGGCCAGACAATTGGCTTTGTGTGGTGAAGGGTGGTAGGAAATTAGTCACTGTGACTCACTGTGAGAGAGTCCTGCTCTCGTGCTCTTAACGGGGCTCAGAAGCCTTTGTGTCAGGGTAGCCACGAGGAATCCTGTCCAGGGGGTGTGAGGGGAGGGATGCTCCTCTTCCGCAAGAGCTGGCAAACCGAGGCAGCTTGGGGGGAGCATTAGGAAATGATGGGGCCATGACACTGTGCTTAGGAGGAGCAGCTCCCAAGGGATCAGCAGCCTGGTTACCCTTTGTCTTTGAGCCAGCAATGTGCCCAGAAGGGCCAAGAAGGCCAGTGGCATCCTGGCTTTTATCAGGAATAGTGTGGCCAGCAGGACTAGGGATGTGATTCTTCCTCTGTACTTGGCGCTGGTGAGGCCACGCCTCCAGTTTTGAGCCACTCAGTTCAGGAAGGACATTGAGGTGCTGGAGGGTGTCCAGAGAAGGACAACAAACGTGGTGGAGGGTCTGGAGCACAAGCCCTGTGAGGAGCAGCTGAGGGAGCTGGGGTTGTTCAGCCTGGAGAAGAGGAGGCTCAGGGAAGACCTTACTGCTCTCTACAACTGCCTGAAAGGAGTAGCCAGGTGGGGTTTGTTCTCCTCTCTCAGGGAACCAGTGACAGGATGAGAGGACATAGCCTCAAGCTGCCCCAGGGGAGATTTAGGTTGGACATAAGGAGGAAAGGATGATTAGATACTGGAACAGGCTGCCCAGGGGGGTGGTGGAGTTGCCATAGCTGGTGGTGTTTAGGGAAAGACTGGATGTGGCACTTGGTCCCATGGTCTAGTTACAGGGTGGTGTCCAGTCATAGGTTGGACTCAATGAGCTCAGAGGGTTGATTCTGTCATTCTGTTGTGTCAGCTGGTTTCAGGGAAGATGTAGAAGAAAGGTGCAGTAGAGGGAGCGTGTTTGCAAGGAACTCTTCCTCCGTCTGGGAGTCGCAGAGCAGAAAGACAATTCCTGTGGCAACTGGACAGATGCAGGCTGACACCAGTATGTGACTGAGGGCCAAAGGGTAATGAAGGCAGGAGAAAGATTAAGCTGAGGAAAACAGTGACCAGGAGTCTTTAAGTACCCAAGGGTGAAGGGAGCAAATGAAGGAGCAGAAGGGTGGTGTGGGAGAAGAGCATGAGTCGTGAGCCTGAGGTGGTGGAGGCTGGGCTGGAATACACTCCTCCAGCTGAGAAAGAGGTTGCTGCACTAGCCCTGATGTTAAATAACGAGACTCTGGATGGGGTATCTGCTACCCTGAGTGCACAAGGAAGGGGAACCTTGGAGATGGGGTGATGGAGGATAATGTGTGTGCTTATGGTGTGCCCTGGTTGAAAGACCTCATGCTTGTGACAAGGAGCACATACGATGTTACTTTCACACTGGTCATGAAAAGAAAAGGGAAAGTTCTTGTGAGTAGCCTTATTTTGCCTGGCTAGCTGCTGACATGGATGGCAGGCTGAGATGAGCCAAGAATGTCTTGGAATGAATTCACACAAAGCCTCTGAATGGAGCTGTCAGGATCTGTGATGCCAACATTTTAAAATCTGAAAAAAAGAGACGGGGGAGAAGACCCCCCCCGAAAGATGGAAAACAGAAAAGAAAAAACTGCCGAAGAAGCCGACAATAGCCACTGCAGGATTAGTCTGCCCTGGTAATGCTCCTGCTATCATCTGGGCCAAATTTTTGTTGCTGAGCAATAAGTAGTCCAGCAGATCTTCCCTTTCCCTGTAGAAATGCAGATCACTTTTATGGACTTCGTTAAACGGAGCTGCTCAGATGGTAACAATTCAACATGTGCTAAAGTTTTGGAAAACGGGAGCTCAGAGGAGAGCAGCTGCGGCAGAGTAGAGCTGAAGGTAGAGCAACATGAAATGGGTCATAAATAAAGTAAATCCAAAGGCTTTGATGACCTTTGGTGTTCAGCTTGTGTGTTTCATCTGGATATTTATATTTAGAGCAGAACACCTTCAGTATTCCCAGGGAAAGATGGGATGCCATTAGGCATCTTGGTTACAACACTTTTCATTGAAAATGGGGGAATTGCACCCGGAGTTCACTGGTGTCATGAACCCAGTGCAGTCTGCTTGTGCTGTTTGGGGACCCCAATGTACCACGTACTGCAGCCCAAAGATGAGTCTCTGGGCTGGGGTATGAATTGGCTCTGCCTTGAAGGTAGATTGTTAAATGTGGCATCCAGAGCATATTAAGCATGGAAAGAAAAAGCTGCCTAGCAACCCTGTGGGCACAGGGAGAATAGTCCTTACTGGTGCAGAACTTCCTCAGGGTTGATGGAGTTTCTGCAGGTCAAGGTGTTTTTTTTGTACCCCAATTAACCTAGTGCTCAGCTAGTTGGGGATTTTTTTGGTTTGCTTGGTTTTTTTTTTTTTTTAGTTGTTCATTAAAATAGAGAATGTTATGGTCCAGATAATGTATTTGGAAAGAACAAAAAAAACCCCACAAACAAAACAAGACCTCAGTGAAGAATTCTTCAGGCTTCCCCTGCAACTGAAGAGTTCAGCTGGTGCTTGGCTGCATTAGAGGATGGCAGCCTTGGGCAGGCGCTGAGGAATTTCCTGACTTATGAAAAGGGAGCACTGGCCACAGGAGAGATCACAGAGATAAGGCAGATCTTAGAAAATGATTGAAAGTGGAATTCTTTCCTGTTCAATTGGTTGCTTGATGTGGAAACCACTTAGGCTTCTGGTGGCCCAAGCACAGGCCGAAAAAAGGAGAAGAGAAATACGTAGAAAGGATGTGATAAGAAAGTATTTTATTGAGACTTTTAATTTATTTTGTTAGTAGGCTTAAATGAGTCGTGCTTTTGGAATATTTTTATTAGCTGAGTATTTTTGTAGCTGTAGTATTAGCAAGTACAGTGTGGTTGGAAAATGGCAATCATCTCTATCTCTCAGAAATTCAAGAATCCCTCAGGCGACTATAAATAGCAACAGAACCCTTAAATAGAAGGGGAAACACGTGATCCTATGTTCCCCCAACCCCAGATGTAAATCACATGTATGTTCCCCCAACCCCAGATGTAAATCACATGGACTCAAATACTTGATTTGATGTAGTGGTTAAAGATAGGGGTAGGTGAAGGGAAATACACTTTTGATGGAGGGTAGTGTGAGGTGTGATAATTTCTAAATGCTATTTTGCTGCTGTGTAAAATACAGCTTTTATTGTGCTGTGGCTGATGTTTTTAAACTTTTACATCTCATTAGCTCCAGTGCATTAGTGCTAGCGTACATCAGTGAAAATATGTGTTTCTCATGGAAAAGTCTGGTTTTCTAAAAGCAGGTTTAGCTTTGGAGATATGTAGAGAGGAATTCTTCTAATTCTCCTCTGAACTGAGCATGCATCTTGGGCTGTCCTTGTAGAATTTTCTGCTAACACCTAGATTCTGCATGTCTCCTTATCACAGAAAAGAAAAGTAAATATAGTTTATTTTTTTGAGAGGGGGGAGTAGGTGAGGGAAAGCCCAGACATTTTAAGTGTGTAGCATTGGTCTGATTTCCTAGGCTTTGACAACTTCAGACTTTCACTTCTTGTTTTGCAGCTAACTCCATCTTGACCACTTTACATGTACTCACTTAAACAGACATGCTTATAGATTTTTTGTAAATTTTTTTTCACCGCTTTCTGTTTGAATCATTGGGGTCTGATTTTTTTTTTTAAATTTTGTGAAAAACTAAAGCATATGCCAAAATTCAGTTTCAGTCTGTTCCAAGTAGTTGTTGAGTAAAAGAAAAAAGTATTACCAGCAGGACGCCTTTCCAAAAGATGCAATCTGTTTTACTTCTGCTTAATTTTGTTTTACTGGTATTTTTTTGCCTTTGTTACATTTTTTCCATGCAGACCCTTCCAGGGCACGTGAAGTTAAACCCTTAACAGAGCTCGTGTAGCCAGCCCATGGTTTTCAGAAGTTCAGCTCTGTGTCCTGCCAAGGGAGAGGGCTCCCCAGTGACAGGGTGCTTGAGACATCATGGGCAGTGTGTTACAGGACTGACCCGACTCCAGACAGTGTGAGACAGGGACGGTGCTTTGCCTTTTTTTTTGGGAAAGTAGCAGTGGCACAGAAGTTGCTGCTGCCTTGCTGTTGGTACCAAGGTGTCAGATTGTGCATGCAAAGCTCAGCTCGAATTGAAGTGGTTGAGATGTGTTGGCTACCAGTTAGTTTTCAGTAACTCACTACTTCCTTAAAACTAATCAAGTGTGTCGTCTCTTCTTGAAGGTCACTTCTCAAGAACAGACGTGAGTACTGGTGGCTGTTATGCTCTTGACAGAATGCATGCAAATGCCTTTTTAAAATAAAAATTTGAGAAGCACGCCTAAATCCTTCCCCTTTCTATAAAATTGGTTTTCCTTTGCTGGCATGGGGTGAATGTTGAGCAGAAACCCAAAACCAGATGAGAGAAATCTGTACTTACTGCTTCTATCTGAGTGGTCATGTTGTTGTAAACTAAAGGTACACATTGAGTTGTTTCCTTTGTTACTCACTTGCACTGGATAGAAATATTTATAATTTCAAAGGCTAGGTGTTTGTGGTTGTTTTCCTTGGCTACCTGATTTCACTCTGTGAAAATTACTCTGATATTTCTGCTGCCTCTCCTGGTTTTCAGCCACACCAGTATATGTGTGCAGAGGGGAGCTTCTGTAGCTGCCTTTGCAGTGCTGAGGACTGGACCTCTCTGTGCTCACGTTGCTTCTGAACACATGAAACTGTCTGAAGACACTGAGCCCGTTTGTTTTAGTTAAGTTTTGTTTTTTGATGAAAATGTGCGAGGCAGAACTTGTGCTCTTTGCACATGGTTTTGGAATCTCAGGTCTGCTGTGGGGGAAACACACCCAGGTTAAGGCTGACAGCAGTGTCACTGGTTTGTCTTCTGTCCTTAGGTCCTTTCTCACAACTTGTGCACGGTGTTGAATGTTCCCCATGATCCAGTGGCCTTGGAAGAGCACTTCAGAGACGATGATGAAGGGCCGGTTTCCAATCAGGGTTACATGCCTTACCTAAACAAATTCATCTTGGAAAAGGTAAGTTCCGTGTTCTTGTGTTCTGTTTCTAATTTTATCAGTTCTTTGTTATTAGAGTGTCTCTGCAGTGCACTGGTGTGTTCAGGGAGTGTGCAGGTGTGAAGACACTGGTGGGGTGTGTGTCTGTGTCTGTGTGGGGTCGTGGTGGGGTGGGTTAGGGTTAGGGGAGCCTGTGCCTAAAAGTGGGTGGGTGTGCTGTTGTCTACTTCTTTCTTCTCCCCCTGGTTTCTGTTTCCTGTTAAATCAGGCTGTTGTCTAAGCTGTGTTCATATTAATAAAGCACCTCAGCTTGAATTCATCTGAAAGTGCCTTGGAGCCATAGATTGTCCTACTTTATTCTATGGCTGTAACAGAATACTGCCAGGGACTCCTCTGCAAACAGCAAGGGCAAAAATATCTTCAGTGTTCCTCACAGTGCATTTCAATAAGTAGATCCCTTCAGATAGTTATAGTGGGTGATGACATTAGGGAGTGTTGTGAAGTTTTGTCTTGCAAGTTCTTTCCTGTCATGTCTGAGCACTCCTCAGTTTTCTGTTCTGCTTTGTTTTGTGGGAAACTCTGGGAATACAGCAGGGTTTCCCCTACTCTCATTGTATTCTGAGATAGGTTGTCACTGAGTTTGAAAGTTAAAAAAAGCCAAACAACCATCATCCTGCTTTTTTCCTGACACCTGATGCTAACATACTGCTCTGGACAGTAAAAAGCAGTCCATGTGATAGTGCCAGAATCAGCTTCAGTACCACTGGTTTCTCATACACTTGGGGTCAACCTCAGACACCCTCAAACTTTGATGTTGTGGCTGCAGAGATACAGAGCCGTGTGCTTTTTTATAATGTTAAAAAGCCCTGAACTCACGTGCTGCTGAAAAGTGCAATGCAGCAAGTGCAGATGATGCAAACTCCTTAGCCTAGTTTGCTGATTTTCACTCCTTCTTTATTCTACATTTAATACTCGTGGAGAATGTGGTATATATAATGCAGTCTGGCAGCTTGGAAACAGTAGAAGAATCTCATATCTAGCTAAGACTTATCAACTCCTCTGCCTCTCTAGTATGTGTTTCTTTAGTACCCAGAGGGGATGAGAGATGTCCCACGAGTGTCCTGTTTGATGTGTGTGAGCTGTTGGCCATTAATACACATAATGGTACCTGATCAATGTCTTGGTTGTTTGATGCTGAAGAATCTTGCTGTGTCCCTAAGAAGCTGTGATCTCATTTCTGCTTCATGTTGGCTGTCTGAGCTTGTCTGGGGTTCAGCAGAGAGCAAGCAGTTTGTGTGCAAATTTTGGGAAAAAAAAAGGGCCTTAATTAATTGTCACCAAAGGATTACAGCCAGAGAGGCTGAACCAGAGTTGGTTAATACTATTTATAGGCAGTAGCAAGTCATTAAGTTAAAAAAGAGACATGGAAGGCTTTTTCAAATATAGAAAAGCTTTATTGTTAAAGGGTGTTTTTAGGAAAAATAGTTATGGAAATAAGGAGCAGTTGCATTTAAGTAATACTTAAATTTGCAAATGACAGACCTGGCTATGTAAGCGAGTAGGTGTGAATTTGCAGTGTTTAGCTACTCTGGGGCACTTTCTTACCCCGTGGTATAAACAAAGGACAAGCTACCTTGCTTTCTCATGGAAGGAAAGAGCATGACTGTGTACAAGTTTCTTATGTTGTTTTCTTTATACCCTGATCAGTCCTACAGTGATTGCCTGATATACCCATACCATTAGTTATTATTCAAAGATGAATTAAATTTCCTGTAACTTTATGTTATTTAATCCTGACTAATTGCTTGTAAACAGTTTAGATACGTGCTATTAAAAAATAGTGAGGCTGTTTTGACACAAGCCTTTTTCTTTGGATGGGAAAGATCTTGAGTGTGACATCTCTTCTTTTAGAGATGACTCTCCATCTGTGCCAAAAGACAACATGCAGTTGGATGAAGTCACTGGCTCGTAGCCCTTCTCCTTTGTTTAAAACAAACAAGCAAAAAAAGCAAACAAGAAACTCCTTCTTTCTTCATTTTTTCCAAGGCGTGGTCTGTTCTTTGGGATGGGGTGATTGTAGATGAAATGCTGTTAGTCTGTGCTAATAAGCAGAGCTACTGAAGAAGGAGTGATGTTTTATACCCCAAATACAGAAGTACTCTTGATTTCCAGTCATACTTCTGGTGGTGAATTAATTGATTTGAGCAAGAGCCACCTGCTCAAGAGAGGGCTTTTTTTGATCTCAAGGTATTTTGCTTTAAGACATTCATAAAGTATTTAAAGAATGAATTCTTAGGTTTCTTTTAAAACTATGTAACTGTGACATACAGTTTTATTGAGAGGACTTTGTAACCTTTGGAAATAACTTCTGTTGCACTCTTAAGTGCAGTTGTAGGTTTTTATGTTTTTTTGGTGCTGGCTTGCCCTTCGTTACCCTGCAATAAAGCCTCTTTATACAGAACCAAGAGATGATCAAGAAAGACACAATTGTCAAGAAAAACAAGGTAGTTAAATTAGTTAAATTGGCTGTAAGAGGTGACCTGGGCTCTGGCACAAGTTCTGAGGCACGTGCAGTCTGAGTTTGCTGTGTCACCAAAAACCTTGCACTTGCCTTTATCCCAGCCAAGGCTTGTGCCTTCCTCTACCCATCTCCCTGTGGTCACTGGTTGCTGCTGTGTCTTAAAGCATGAGCTGCTTACAGGGCATCCCACCTTCTCTGTGGTGCTTAAAGCACTTGCCAGGTGGTGGCTGTAGGAAAGGAGGTGTCCACTAGGGCATTTCCAAGGTGAAACTGCTAGTCATCTGGGTGGGGGAAGCTGTTTTAGAAAAGAGGTTAGGCTTCGTTGGGCAGTGTGGGGAGAGGAGACAGAAAAAGCACAGGCAGGAGTAGGTGAGGGATAAAGCGCTGGCAAATGTAATGAAGGAGCAGGAAACCTGGCTTCTAGCCCTTCTTCCAGAGGGTGTTTGCTCAGTTGGTGTTTCATTTAACATCCATTTTTTTGCCCCTCTCCTATGAGGCTGAGAATTGGGATAGTTCAGCCTAGAAAAGATAAGGCATCAGGGTGATCTAATTGCAGCCTTCCAGTACTTGAAGGGAACTTACAGCAAAGATGGGGTAAGACTATTTGCAAGGGCATGTAGTAACAGGACAAGGGAACGGGTTCAGACTGAAAGAGAGTAGTAGTAGATTAGATATTAGGAAAAAATTGTTTGCTGTGAGGGTGGTGAGGTACTAGAACAGGTTGCCCAGGGAATATGTGGATGGAAGTGTTCGAGATGGGGCTCTGAGCAGCCTGGTCTAGTGTGAGGTGTCTCTGCCCATGGCAGGGGAGTTGGAACAAGATGGTCTGTCAGGTCCCTTCCAACCCAAACCATTCTGTGGTTCTATGACTCTTGTGTGAACAGATGAAGCTGAAGTTGTGGCTGTAGCACCCATGGCTCCTACAGCTTCCACCTTCTTCAAAGGACAGCTGTGACCTGTCCCCAGCCTCCTGCATCACCACTCACATTGGTGGCCCATTCTGCAACCATGCAGTCTGTGGTGTTCTTTCATAGTCTGACTCTTATGCCTGGAAACTGTACTTTACTGTACTGTTAGTGCTTCTTGGAATGGGGTTGGTTTCTAGTTTACTTCTGTCTTTTTTCTATTTTTTTTCTCATTTTCCCTCCACCCAATTCAGTTCATCAACTTCTTTAGTCTGTCTTTGACTTGGCCACTGTGGCTCACCCTGCACTATATCTGGCCTCTTACCAGAGTGGATAGGAAATCACACACTTTGCATTAGGGTTCTTGAAACATCTAAGATGCATGGTTTGGCCTATCAGGTTAAAGCCAATGTACCAGAGGAAATGCAGAATGCAGTGTAGCCTGCTTCCCATGAAGTCAGGGTGTTATTAACTTGGCCAGAAATTGGAGGTTGGATGTCAGTTTTGCTGGGAGAAATTCCATATTTGACCCTGTGCAGGAAGTCAGGCTGTGCTGTTACAGTGCTCTTTTTGGGCCTTGATGTTTCTTGCAAACTAGAATTTTCTTGCTGCTCTTTGTATGACGTAGCCTGTTAAACTTGGTCTGCTCTTCTGTCTATTCCTGCTTATCAATTTTGTTGTTCAATTTCTTCTTTTTAGGTTCAAGGAAATTTTGACAAAGTTGAATTCAACAGGATGTGCTGGACTCTCTGTGCTAAAAAGAACCTCTCTAAAAGTCCTTTGCTGATTAGTGATGAAGATGCTTTTAAAGTGTGGGTTATTTTTAACTTCTTATCAGAAGACAAGTACCCTTTAGTCATTGTACCTGAGGAGGTAAGAAACAAAAATTCAAGCTGCTTAACACTGGTTTGCTTAATTCCCAGCTGAACTATGTTAGTTTGATGTTCTCTAGAGATTTAAGAGAAAATACTGTTTAATATAAAACTTCTATGATTTTAATAATGTAATGTAGTGAGTGCATTTCTCTGTCTGCCAGGGAGCATATATGGGGATTTCCACAGGATACTTTAGATATTGATAGCTCTATGTATATGTCATTTATACAGCTTAGACTAAATGGAACATGGTGCTTGCCCCCAGTAAATAGCTTATTTTGCTTTTTGTGAGGACTGACTGGTGCTGGGGACACAAACTGCAGTACCAGCACTCAGAGCTGATGAGGTTCTGGCTTCACTCATGCTTAGTGCACAGGTGTGATCTTTAATCACATAAAATAAAATTTTGCATAGTCAGTAGATTGCTGTGATTTTGAAAAAGAAAAAAATTCCCCCCTTTGCTCTATATTACTGTGATTTGCAAGATGAGTTTTCAGTCTCAACCACCCTCCTGATGAAAAGGAGACATACAGACTTTGCTGATGGTGTCTGTTTCTGGTCAAAACCAGCCATCACCTGAAGACTTCTGCTTGAAATGGCTGAAGGAATAATACCAGAGAGATCTCTTTGTGCTTTAAGTTCATGAACAAGTATTGACAATGCTCATGTAGGTATTTTAACCCTAAAGCAAGATTTCAGTATCTCCACTATTCTCCCCTTCAGGAAGGGTGGGGAAAGATCACAACTGTAGGCATAAATAACCCCTTGCAAAACCACGTACAGAAATCCCAGGGGTTTGCAGTTCAGCACTGGAGTACTGAATAATAAATATTTGCAAATTGTAGAACAGCCAGAGATCAAAGCAGTCTGATTAACATGCCACTAACAACTGGACTCCAAGGTGTTGTGCCAAACCATAAAGTACACATAACTCCTAATCAAAATAAACTGCTCAGTTTTGCTTTCTCACTCACTTTCTAGCAGAAGACTCATCCTGTACGTTACTGGTTTTGCCAGACTGGCCCATGCCAGGGCCCTACCTGGCATGCTGTATTCCCATGAGAAATGGAACAGTCTTCTTGCTTGCTTTCCTGTGTTTTCTGTTGTTTCAGGGAGACAGAGCCATGGTTATAAAAGCTAAGATGGCTCCTTTCTTAGTGTTGCCAGATTTGGCTCTGGTGGAAGGCCAGAGCCACTAATAAATGCCAAATCTGTGTCTCTGGTTTGTCAGTATGTTCCCTGCCTTACCTGTAGGCAGACATTTCACATCTCCTAAATTGTTGGCATGGTTAAAACTTCAGACCTGCCAGCTTTGGGTGTTGCTCCTTGTTCCTCCTCCACAGCAAGCCCCAGGTTCATGCTGCCTTCTGTAGCTGATGCCAGGCAATGGCAATATGTCTGTGTGCTGGCAGATGGGCTGCAGAGCCGGCTCTGAGCTGAGGTTTTCCTGATTTCCTATCTGGTGGTGTTTGCTTTCCTCCTCATCCCTTACTTCCAGAGTTATGTGGATTATTTTTAGGGTCCTTAGCGTGGATCTGTGTTTGCATCTCCTTGATTAGAGCAAGACTTAAATTGTGCAGTCTGTTTAAAGGAAGCTTAGGGAGCCCGACAGACAAAGGTTGCTCTGTTCTTATCATATACAATGCCTGCATTCACTCCACCTTCTGCCTCAGACCACACAGGTAATGCAATCAGCTGCTGGAGGAATGCTGTCTGTTGAATACACTCCTTTCTGGTTTGCCCTGGTCCTCCATCAGGATCTCTGTGCTTCTGGAAAATTCCTAATTTACTCATCTACTCCTTACACAGAATTCCAAAAGTAGAGCTGCAAAGTCTCAATTTCAGTCAGTTTTGCTTTTTCTCTGTGGGACTTTCATACCTGCCTTTTTTAGAAAATGACTTGCACATCATGTGAGGGGATTTTTGCAAAGTGGAAAGAGAGAAGGACGATGGAAGCACGGCTGTCCTGTGATGCTGATGTTTTGCTGAGAGCAGTGCTAAACTTCTCTTGTGTGACTCCAGCTTCCCACCCAGGGAGCAGGCTTTCCTTCCCTGCCTGTCTGTTGCTCTTGTCGTTGGCTGAGAATGTTGCAACACACAATTTACTGCAGTTTCTGGCTTGGAGTCCTTTGAGTGGGATCCAGCTGTGTCCCCTCCTCCCTCCCTTCTACCTTGTTGACTTTTGAGGATTTTTTTTCCCTCACTTCATAAGTAACTCAGAAACTTGCCGCATACTTTCAAGTTGGAAGGGTCATCCCTTGAAGATTTTTGCTACCTATCTTGTGGATGGCAAGACTTCTTAGATCTCCAGGAAATGTATTAACACAACTTCATGTGGCAATGAGGATGCCTTTTCTTCCTCCTTGGAGGAACTGCTCCTTGAGACGTGCTTGGGAGTCTGAATTTCCTCTTTTTTATTTTTAAAATAATTAGTGAATTCTACAGTCATTTCATATTTGGAAAACTCTCTAGTCTGAGTGCAGTTTCACCTTCTTTACACTGTGCTGACTTAAATACTGAAGCTGCTGTCCTTCCCTCTTGCCCCATTTGTGTGCTTTTGCACTAGTGCTGCTCTGCTGGGTCTCTCGTATTAGGCAAGTAATTATATCTATAATTAGACATGGCTGCCACCCCCCTCTGCAAAATGTGAAGTCTTGGTTCCCTGCCCAGGTGTTGAATGGGCAGCAAGTTGTGAATGGACTGTGGCTTAACTAGAGAAGGGAAAACAGGCTACTTTGTAAAGGTTTCAGAGATGAAGGCTGAGAAAAGCTTTAGAAAGGGCAAAGTTGGGAAGGGAGTTACCAAAAGAGGGTTTGGAAGGAGTGTAGAGGTGACATAAGAGCCAGAAGTTGCTTGTTTAGCAGAGGCCAGGCTGAATGCCAGAGGTGGTGATTGGCTTGTGCTCCTCACCTGCCCTGGAAGGAGGGGTTCAGCCCTGTACTGAGGGGAATGAGGTTAATAAATCCAGCATGGGGTGTGCAGTTTGGAATGTGACTTCAAGCTTAAGAAGGTCCCTCTCTGTTATGGGGAGAGGCCGGGTAACAAAGAGGCAGGAGCTGGTGGCTGCACGGGCACTGGGCTCAGCTGATGATGGCCTTGAGCTCCAGTGTTGCTTCTGCTGGCTGCTGATGGGGAGCACCTAGGAAAGCTGGAAAGGAACAGAGATCCGTGAATATCTATTTTGCAAAGGTGCTCGTGTGCCAAGCGAATGGTACCTCCCTGTCCAAGTGAGAGGCCTTGGTATGCACAGAGCAAAACACTCCTGACCTTGGTAAATGTGGTATTTCAAAAAGATACATGTGAACTGGAGGAAAACAACGCTGCATTTTGTTTGTTGTAGTTAAAATTAGTCCTGATGGGCAGCTTTCAGGATCGATACAATTCCTGCATAACAGCAGAACTGCCTCCTGGTGCAGTGGGCAAAGCTTGGCCAAGCAGTTACCCAGCTAACATTCCCAGAAAGCAGGGGGCCAGGTGGGAGCTCCTTCCCCTCCCTGCAGCCAGTCTTTTCCATTAGATCACCTGAGATGCAGACATACAAGTGGGTGTTTCCTTCAGCTTTTGCAGGCACTTCCTCTTCCATGAGAAGGGTAAAATGAAGGTGGAGAGAACTGAAGCCATAAGAGGAGAAATACTCTATTCTTCCATGAGCTTTCCTTACAACTTCCCTCTTGGTTGTTACAGATTAATTTGTGATTCTTGGTATTGTTTAACCAGACGTTTTCTTCTTCTATGAAAACGTTTCCAAACACTTCTCCTTTCTTATTTCTGGACATGTGAGTGCAGCCTTGGGAATGCTTTATCTCCTGAAAGCTGTGGGATGTGGTTGTGTTTCTGGGCCATCCTTGATGGTGAGACTCATCAAGAAAACCCACAGATATGTACACTGCATACCCTGTCTTGTGTTCACATAACTTGTTTTACATAAGCCAAATGTATTAGCTGTCTTTGCTTTCATGAGGAGAGATTTGTTACAGTCCTTTTTCACTTGTCTTCTGGCCTTCAACTGCATTGACACATGGCAATTCTAATCCACCTAAGTGGACCAAACCTTGTGTGGCTTTTTGTGCATTTCAAAAGGAGATGATGTTTTTTAGCCTGAGGAGGTGAAAGTCTGAAAGTGGTGATGCTTCTGGAGGCATTTCTTGCAGACAAAGTTTTTTTTATAACCGTGTTTGCTTCCTTGTTGTGCATTCTAGTATCAGAAACTGAAATAGTAATGAAATACTGGGAATTAACCCTTGGCCCTTCAGAAATAACATCAAACCTGATACAAAAAGAATGAAAGCTACTTGTGTGGGGTTTTAATTGACCCACGATCTCTATAAGGTGCTGATGATGGTTAGAAAGATTTTTAGTGCACCAGTTCTTTCCCTTTCACTGCCCTTTTCCTGGATTGCTGCAGGAAATAAGAGTTTTCAGCTTATGCCACAGGGTGTTTTTTGAGTTGACCTTTACTATACTACTTAATGCTGATTTGACTTTGAAAAAAAGAAAGAAGGCTAGTGACTTACACTGGATAATGAACATTGCTTTGCTCATGGGAAGTAAGAAACAAGTATTTGACTTAAATGTAAGTGATGTCCTGACGGGATGGAAAAGGGGGGTTGGTGATAGCTGTAAAAGGGGATATGATTGCTTTCGTGTGTCTTGCCCAGTAATACATGCTTCCACAGAATTTTGTACAATGTAAGTAGACTTTTTGACATCTGCTCTGTTAATAACACAAGCATTATTTGAATATTATAGACCAGAACAGCCTTGTCTGCTGTGCTCTGCTGGGCATGAAGGTGTCCTTGGCATTGTTTTTCTTATTCTGAGAGACCCGCTTGCATACCAGAAAAATATGTGAAACATCTATCCTTCATTCCCCATGGAGGATAGTGCCAGGAGTACATGGCAAACAATACCTGGAAAACAAATGGGTACTGAAACATGGAGAAGAGGAAGAAGGGCCCTCTGAAAGAAGATACCAAACAGGCTGTATAGCTCATGTTAGAGCTCTTTTCTTTGTATTAATTTTGCTTTCTTTTGGCAAAATTCTGGCTGGAAAAAAATTCTGTTGATCTGAGATGGAAGCTGTTTTTCATGCTGTGGGGCCAATTGGTCCATACTGGTGTGTGCGCAGTTAGCAACTCCCTTGTATTTTTACACCTGTGTCTGAAAGTAATGTCTAGTCAGAGTAGCAACAAACGTTGCTTCACTTTTGCTTTTCAACCCTACTTTTTAACCACAAGAGTAGGTTACATTTGAGCCAAGAGACTTCATTTGTCAGTTATTTGCTGTGTTGACATATGTCTGTGAAGGAGGGAAAGTGTCATTTGCCTTCAGGGGTTCCTCATTTGAGCACATAATGAATGGCCTCTCTTTGCTTTTACACTGATGCAACATACTTTTTTATATTTACCTCCCACTTCCATATTCACAGTGCACCCCAACAATCACTGTAGCTGTTGAGCAGATATATTAAATCAACTTTCTTAAGTACTTAGGTTAGCCATGTACTTAATGGAATGTAAGATAGAGCTTGAAACTTAGGAGGTTTTTTTTATTTATTTTAGAAATTGATTTGTAAGCTGCACAGGTAATTTTGTCAGTTAAGGAGAGTTAATGTATTTTAAAATAATGAGATATTTTATGTACTGTAATGGGACTGTAGTATATTTGTGGTCATTAGATGGAGGATTAGCAGACTTAGATGTTTATATCTATTCAATGAATTGAAATTGGTAAAATATGTACCAATGACATTAAAGGATATTTGTTGGCTTATTTTTAGTGTATTATATGGTAACATGTACAAGCCAAGAGTTTTACATTGCTTTGTTTCCAGACCAGCAGTTTGATATGCTTTTTTTTTCATATGGCTTGAGCAAAAATTGGAAAAAATGCATTCAGGTATGCTCTTTTTTTGCTGTGTGTGTTCCATTGTCAGCAAGTGAGTTCTAGTACTTTGAGATAATTAACCAAAGGAATTTGAGAGCTGCATGCCTCAAGCACTGTAAGAGGTTGTGAAATCTTGGAACAATATATTTTAAGGTAAAAAAAAAATCATTAAAATTTATGAACTTTGAAAAAAAATTTATTACTGTCTAGCATTTTGGCAGGTATATTATCTACCTAATTAAGCTTGGGTTATTTTACTTTCCTTCCAGCTAAAGTCCAGGGTTGTAGTTCAGAACTGATGCTGCTCAGTGGGAATGAGCTGAATGGCAGAAAAAAAAGTGGATAAAAAAGTTACTCCTGAATTGGTGCCAAAGCTCATTCTAGTTCATCAGATTCAGGTTTCAGGAATGTTTTTCTGAAACAGCTTTGCAGTGCTCCTGTTCTTGCACACTGTGAAGGCTTTTTTGGGTTGTTTGACTAGAGTAGGAAGTAAGTTGCTTCCTGCCCTTAACTGAATATTGATGATTTATGGGAGTTGATGCTTAAAAGTCTTGAAATTAGCATATTAAGTTAAGGATTTTGGAGAGTGAAAATAAACATAGCATCTTTTAAAGATTTTGAATTTGAATGGCACTTTTGCAGGGGCCTCTGTCGGACCACATCTTTCCTTATAAAAACTGCATGAGGAGCTAAAGAAGTGTCTTAGTGAAGTTGAATGAAAAGCAATGCTCTCTGCAAATTCTGGAGCCTCCCTGGAGGCATATTCTGTGCCTGGCTGGCCTGTCTTGTCCTGAGACAACCTTAATGAGGAGGGTATGGCAGCCAGGTCTTGGAGGTATATGCACTTCCCACTCCCTCAGCAGAGCAGGAATTTTCCCCCTGGCAGTGCAGCAGCTTGCAGTGGCTTCTCCATTTTGTTGTGGCATCAGCACGTGCTGCAAGAGCAGGGGCTGTGAGAGCAAGAGCAGTTACTGGGCTGAAAGAGTGAGAAAACCTGAGCCCTCTGTATGGTGAATCTGATAGCTTACTGCTTCGCCAGATGTGTGTTCTGCTCTGCACTTGGGTGTTTCCTGATCATAGGCATGAGGGAAAGGAAGGGATTTGCCTGTACCCGTTGCAAGAGAGAGAAGCAGCAGCCACGAAATAAATATGTATGCTGCATCAAGGCCTTGGGAGTCCTTGTGGTGAAATGTGTGGTGGGGACAAAAACACTCCTTTTCTTTTTTTGTACTCCCAGGTGTCTTGGGCAGAGACTTGTGGGTGCTCTAAAGCCTATTAGACCAGTTGAAAGGGTCACTCTGAGCTGTAGCCACAAAGTCAATGTATTCTGTGGCAAAGCACCCTCTGGCTCTCAGCCAGGGTTTCTCTTTCCTGCAGGAGAATTGTGTTTTTAAGCAGTGCTGAGTGAGAAGGGCAAACCAGCATTGGTGATTAGAAAACTGAAGTCCTGGAAATGATTTGGTTTCAGTAGTGTTCAATGAGGCATGTTCCTGCTGTACACCTCAGTTGTTTCTGATAATGGGATTCAGACTCCTGAGTCACTTAGTGTTTCCAAAACCATAGCTAAAATAGATAAACTGAAAGTGGAGCAGTCTGTCTGAAGGACAGACCGTCAGAAAAGCAGCACTTGAGCAAATCCATGTTTTTCCCATGTGCATAGAGGTAACCTGAGAAGATCCTGCAGCTTTTTCTCCCCACCTCCACTGAGCAGTGGCAGTTCCCACCCCCTCTCATCCCTCATTCCTGCAGAGGAGCAAGGCAGCCAGGAGCCAGGATGAGCCCTTTTCCTGTGGCTTTGTGTACCAGCCCACAGGAGAGTGCTTCTGTGTTGGCCTTGTGGTGGCTGGAGAGAAGGGCCAGCCCCTGGGGGAGCTGCTGCTTGCCTGTCCCCATGGTGGCTGGTGTGGCATTACTGGTCACCCTGTCCCCAGGGTTCCCCCTTGGAAGGGTTTGCTGTCTGCCTTGGCTGGTTCCCTGCAAAGGTGGCAAGGAAATGCAGTGAGCCATCACCCAAAGTGGCAGAAGGCCACAATAGCTTGGTCTGTCTTCAAAATTGGACTATAATTGGTATCCTGCTATTCTAAGTTGTAGTAACTTAGACGTATGGCTTTTGCTTTGCTATGTAGAGATCTTTCTAGAAGGGCCCTTGCCAGTGATTTTGTTTGAAGAGCCATTAAAAGCATTTTGCATGTGCTCAAAGCTGTAGATAGGCTTAGTTTAAAATGCTGCCAATGAACAGTGATGAGTTTACAACCAACATAAAACCCAGCCTTCTTTCCCTCTTTTTTATTCTTGTATTTGTTTTGACTAGTATTACTGATATTACTATCCTGTGTATGGTATTGCTTGCAGAATGATGAAAGATTGAAGGAGAGTTTATTTTTGAAACAATAAAAGAGGACATGAAAAATTTGAATTATTTTGGATACATCTGCCAAGATTGTGTCCAGGGTTGCAGTGCTTGAGAGCTAGAGAAAAGGGATCAGGTGAAGGCTGAGGTATGTGATCATACCTTGGTAGTTTTTAATTTCTCTTCCTATCCAAATTGCCATATTTTCTTTTTTTTTTTTTGTTCTCATTTGTTTGCTTTTTGTCTTACACAAATACTTTCTGAAACGTGTCGCTTCCTCACACTTCAGTCATCACAGTTTGGAAGCTCTTGCAGGGAAGGTCCCATGTGGGCTGTAAGAATCTGAAATGTTACATGGGGCTGTCAGGTTCAATTCTTTGTTTTACTATGAAGAAAGGAGCTGTGGGATGGGCTTGGCAGTCAAGAGTTCAACTGAGACAGGAGCTTAAAACCTTTGTTAATTAAAACATCTACATTTAGGGGCCTACATGTGATCATAGGAATGCCACTGTAATGACAGTCTCTGGAGAAGCTTAGTTTACAGCTCTGAAACACTTCATTTCCAGGCCTGCTGAAAAATGATTGATTTCTGTTTGCATTTTCTGTGCAGATTGAATATTTACTTAAAAAAATCACCGAAGCAATGGGAGCAGGCTGGCAGCAGGAGCAGTTTGACCATTACAAGATTACTCTCAACACCAGTCGAGAGGGTCTGTCTGCCTGGGAGCTGATTGACCTCATTGGAAGTGGGCAGTTCAGCAAAGGAATGGACAGACAGACCGTGTCCATGGCAATCAATGAAGTCTTTAATGAGCTCATATTAGATGTACTCAAACAGGTAAGAGCCACAGAGAAATAGTGTTTTAAAGCTGGATGGTTTGTTGCATAATTAGAAGATGTTCAATTTACACTGGAATTTTTTTACCCGATGAATAATGAGCAGGAGGGAATTAGGTAAATTATGTAGAGGTGTTCTTTAATATAAACTTACTTTTATAAAAGAGAAATTGTGCTTCTCTTCAGATTGTTGTAACTGCAATATTATGAGTGAGCTGCTTGTTGGGAGAGTCTGTTATTACAAAGTGAAAGAAGTGGGCTCTGAATTGAAATACATCCTTTTTTATGCTGGTGTCAGCTTTTTGTTAGTCGACAGAATAGCTACAACACTGTTCTTAAACTGGTGACAGCTCTTCAGCTTTTGAAAATGCTTTTGTTTTAGTTTCAGTTACAGTGTAGGAAATACAGTTGTGCTGGTGATAACCTCTGTATTCAGACTAGGGGGTCTGGACAAGGGTATTGCTCCAGCTGAAAGGTCTGCATTTAAGTTGCCCCACTTTGACAGGGCAAAAAGTTGTGGAAGAGCTCTAGAGCACTTCCCTTCTTGTTCTGCTTAGCTATGTGACTGGCAACATGCTTAGCTGCACTCAGACACAAGAAGTCATGCTGGCCTTTATATTCTCAGCAAACTTCTTTCTTCAGATTTCCAGTGACTGGATTGTCAGTTTAGGAATGTCTTTAAAAACTGCATTTCCTTTATGGGAATTATAAATACCACAGGGACCTGAGAGGTCACAGCAGATTTTACCTAGACAGCACTTTAAAATTGACGTCTACCTGACAGAGAATTTTTCTCATCTTTGATTTTTTTGGTGAGGAGTGAAACAAAGACTTTCTTGGCAGACTTTCCTAAGCTGTTCTGAAGGAATCATCAGAAAGTCTTGGCACAGGAAATTCTTCCAGAATATCACAGAACAATGCAAAAGTGTATTTTTCTTAACTGCTGGTTGCCTGTTGGGGGTGAGGGCTGGGAGTACACACACACAGAGTCAGTTGAGGGTAAAATTAAGTCATTCTGCTGTTTGGTTATTTTATTTTTCATGGTATCGATGTCAGATCAGTCCTTCTTGAAACTTGTGAGGAAATGGGATTTCTTTTCAGTTTTGATACTGCACCCTGTGTGTGTGCTCCCCACAAACTTTTTTTTTTTTTTTGAAACTGTCTCCCTTCTTTCCTCTCTTGTTGGCTGGGCCTCTTACTCAAGGATGTCTGCGTGCCTTTGAATGGTTCCTTGACACTTCAAAGTAGTTTGTGTCAAGATTTGGCCCAGCATCTCCTGGACAATCACTGGCCAGTGGAGAACAGAGTTCCCTGTGTTACTTCTGGATGTGGTTCAGTCACAGCTTGTATCCTGATACCTTGTTAATTCACAGAATCATCCTGTTTATTGCAGTAATTATATGATTACTTCAAGGAATACATTAATGACATTGTGCTACTCTTTTTATTGTACACATCCTGGATCTCCAAGGCTTATGGGAGGTAGCAGTCATAATTAAATTTGTGATACTTAGATGTGTCCTTTGTGTGATAGCTGGTGTGAAAAAGCTCCTGCTTTTCAGGAGCCCTCAATGGGCTCATGAAAGATGAGAAGCAGCTGATCCACTGAAATAATAGGTAAAGATTTTGCAGAAATTTGAGGGGAAAATATCAGTCTGGCTTGGCTTTAATAGCAAAATCAGTATGTCAGAAAGGGAAAAAACCCCTGGTTATGACTTAGCCTGTGCAAAGCATGTGAGATTGAAGCTGCAGGCCCAGCTTCACATGGCCTTGCACCCACCCAGACCTCAGACCCGAGCACGGGGGCGGCAGACAAAGCTGTTGTGCATTCCTGTTTTGGAGCAAGGGAGTGGAATGGCACATGGGAATAGGCATGGCCTTGGCTCTGAACATGTTTAGGTGGCTGGAAGAGCTGAGCACAGATAAGATGTATGTGTAGGGGGGTGTTCAGTGCTTGGTTTGTTTTTTAAACAAAAAAGCTTCTCCAACTGTACCGAATTTTTTCCTGCTCAGACCTGTACAGAAAGATAACTTCGGCTTAAATATGCCACAGCACATTTGTTTTTCACTTTTTTCCCCTTTTTTTAAATAAGAGCACATTTGCTTGTATCAAAAATGGTTATAGATGAAAGCTATTACAGAAAAATGTCCCTTGGTATTCTTTCCAACTTTTCCATCCTCTTAATCTGGAATACTTTGATTATATTTCTTTTATGGCTTGTTCATAGCTAAATTGGTGTTTCAGTTTCATCTGTGATTTGATGGGATTTTTTAAGTTAGAAGTCAGAGGAAGGTATGCAAGTAAAGGGGGATTATGGTTGCAGAAGTGGCAGGGATGGCTAAAATACTGTCTAACTTTGAAACTGTAGATTAAAAACTGACTAGGTCACAGCAGTGGCCCTGATTAAGATCACTAAAAACAAAACACCTGAAAGAAGGACCAATTATTATATCATTCTCTATGAATCCTTTTCCATGAGGTGATTTTTGAATTGCCATAGACATACTGGATAATGTGTACCAGGGTTATAATATAACTGCAGTTACTATTGCTGCTAATGTTTTAGGTATGTTAATATTCCGTAGAGGCAAACTTGTATGATTTGATTATGATACAGCCATATTTATTGTAATTACAGAAGAATATAATTTTTATTCTTTTATTTTTATGAAGCTCAGGGGCAAATTACAGGCTTCTCTTCCTTCACTGGAAGTAGCATTGGTAGGGCTTGCAAGTGTTTTTTTCATATAAGAAATTGAAAGGATCATCTTTCAAGGAAAATAAAATACTGTGAGAGAAGTCTTGTCATTGTTTAAATCAAAGTGCAACTCTGTTTTCTTTGAGGGAAAAATCCAGGCTTTACCAGTGTTCCCATATGCCGTGCAATGGAGCTGCCAGGAGTATGGTTCTGTCAGGAGTTTCTCTGACATACTCCTGGAAGTGTCCCATATGGGATTGCTTCTTCAGTGGGGTGCAGCTACATGAGTGTAGAACCACTCCCAGGACAGAGGTGGTGCTGCTTTGTCGCTGGGAATATCCCATAACTGGCTGGATTTACAGTGCATGGATACAGGCCCACATCTGTCACTGGGACTGACTTTTAATACCAGCTGTCATTAAAGAATCACAGGTGAGTCTTAGTAATGGCAAATGTCTCTGCTTCAATGAAGAACATTAAATAGTAAAGGACACCAGAAAGGATCAAAGACTTGTCATTACCAAATTACTACATAATTGTTCTGGACAGAAGAGCTGTTGCTCATGGGCCAGTGTGGTTGTGTCAGGAATGGAGTGTGTAGGTGAAGTATCTGGGGCCATGAGGTAACTTTTCCATGTGCTCTGTTCAGCCTTTTTGCCATATAACCAAAAGACCAGGTGGTTCAATAGGGGCCAGGCATTTCAGCTATCTGTTGCTTTTAACAGGGCTATATGTTGAAAAAAGGTCACAAAAGGAAAAATTGGATGGAACGATGGTTTGTGCTAAAACCCAATATTATTTCCTACTATGTAAGTGAAGATTTAAAGGACAAGAAGGGAGACATCATACTGGATGGCAACTGTTGTGTAGAGGTAAAACCAGTCCAAAGACTAAGTATGTCTCTAAAGATAAGAATTAACCTTTTTTTTTGTGTGGGATTGACACCTTATATCTTTTATTAACAGAGCTTTATTTACTTTACATAAAAACAATTAATAAACACCCTTTTAATAAGGCTTTTAGTGCTGGTATATACAGCTCTGTGACACATCATTACATGGGGTTTGACTCTATAACTTGATTTTAGTGTTTGTAAGGTTAATCCTTTTGTTACCCATTCTAGGCCTTGCCTGACAGAGATGGAAAGAAATGCCTTTTTCTCATAAAATGTCTTGATAAAACCTTTGAGATCAGTGCTTCTGATAAGAAGAAGAAGCAGGAATGGATTCAAGGTGAGGTTTCAAAAATGCTAGTTATGTGAAATTCTAGTTAAGTGGAATTCTTACAGCTGTACTTTACTCAAAATTGAAGTTCTCAGTCTTGTGGTTTTTTGATGTCTGTGTTTTGGGCACGTGGAAATGATCTTTAAGGGGCCAGAGATTCAGGAGGAACTGAGGAAGCAAAATCGTTTTCTGTCCTTTAGATGTCCCAATTTAGGCAGCCATAACCAAAATGAAATGGTTATTGTTGCTTGTTCTATATTGAACAGCCTTCTATGGATGGGGAAAGGAAGCAACATTGTAAATTGCTGCTTTGGGAGAGAAAGGGAAAGCTTGTTCACTCAGCATCGTAACTCTGAAAGCAAAGCCATTATTTTTTGCTTGAAGTAAAATGGCTTGGTGAGCTGAGGACAAGGCAGGGATTAGGGCTTTCTTTTCTATCCTGTGGTGTAGTCACCTCTGGGTGATGGTTACATCCATCTGCAGGGTGAGGTAGAAGCCCTTGCAAAGCTGCTCTGGCCAGTGCCATCAGAGTATATGCAGCAATTAAATATTTGGTGCTGTGGGTTTTCCCTCTTTACCTGCAGCATGTGTTTCATTGCACCAAAGTCAGATGTCTGATGAATGATTACTTAGGTACAAAAAGGAGATATTTTTTGCAGTTGTACAAGAATAAAATATCAAAGTCATCTGCCACTCCTCAGCTTTGTTGTCTGAGTATTTCTTCTGAATATTTCACTGCATAAAAGTGAGTGAGAGCTACTGTCTTACTGGGAGAAAGTTTTCCCTTGGAGTATCAATAGAAATACAGGGTTGGTTCTAGGGAACTAAGTGATGTGCATGTGAGATAACATTCCTTGATTAGAGTCCCTGAATAGTAGTAAGAAATCCTGAAGTCTTGGGGTTTTTTTTCTTGCAGCTGAGCATATAAATGACTCCTGTGTCTGTGACCTGTTAGAAATCCATAGTGGAATTGACATAATGCAGTGGAATTACCAGACCTTATGCTTGTGGCACACAGCCAAGGCTGAGAGCCAAGTGTCTTTCACTTTTGGTTTGTGTTGACAGCTAGGCCTGATGAGAATTAGGACAACTGACAACAGTCATTTCTCATTTAAAAACATATGACCAAAAAACCCCAACCCAGCAAACAACACCACAAGTACACATCCACAAAGGCTATCCAGAAATTTGGGCGCTTCCCTTCACTGGTGTTCTCTTGCCGTGACTTTGTCTCTCCTTTCCAGCCATCCAGAGCACTGTGAACCTGCTGCGAGCGGGGAGCCCTCCACCCCACAAAGAAGCGCGCCAGAGACGGAAGGAGCTGCGCCAGAGGCTGCTGGCTGAGCAGGAGGAGCTGGAGCGGCAGATGAAGGAGCTGCAGGCGGCCAACGAGAACAAGCAGAAGGAGCTGGAGACCGTGCGGAAGGTGGGAGTGGGAGCTGCCAACCTGCAAGCCTCAAAGCTCAGTCCCAGTGGCTGAGCTGGGCTTCTTGGGGTGTAACTGGGCATGTTTCCTGTTCAGCTGCTTGAGGCACATTGGTCAAACCCCTCCAGAGGGGCTGGGTTGTATCAGCACCACTGCCCTGACACGTGGATCTGCAGGTTGAGCCCTCAGTGATGCTTCCAGCCCTTTCTGAGGGCTGTTCAGCAGGTCTGGGGAGCTCACTGGCCCAGCCCTGTCCCCTGTCCTTAGCAGAATATTGTCAAGCTGTGGATGGAGTTTGGTCACTGGAGAGATCAATGTTTTCAATTACTTGTGGGTTTTTTGTTTTCCTTTTCTGTCAGACACAACTGTCAAACTTGGGGCTTTCCATTAAGATTTTCTCATATGGTTTTCCAAAGTTATGTGATTTGGGTGTGATGGGAACTGTTCTCTTCACACAG
The DNA here is from genome assembly GCA_013399895.1 of Serilophus lunatus. Taxonomy (NCBI): domain Eukaryota; kingdom Metazoa; phylum Chordata; class Aves; order Passeriformes; family Eurylaimidae; genus Serilophus; species Serilophus lunatus. The sequence goes on from VXBA01004707.1 coordinate 931,362, forward strand.
ATAGAGTTGCCTGTGATAAAAATTTATCCAGTTTTTCCAAAGATGCAAAATGATTTTCTGAGTATATCTAGGCACAATTTTATTAAAACTAGTTTGGAAGAGATTTAAAGAGCTGAGGCCCGCAGCAATGTTTAAATGCATGTTCATTGTACATGGTGGACTGACTTCTGAAAGCCTGAGAATCTGGCTAGAAATGTTTAATAATTAGCAGAAGACTCGGTGAATACATTATTTTACTTGTGGAGAGTCTTTAGTCAGAGGACTGGCAGGAGACACCCAAGGTGCCTGTGCTGTGATTTCACGCTCCAACAGTGGATTGAACATGGTGATCCATCTTTGTACTTTGGAACAGCTGGTGCCTCTGCATTAGTTCTCCACAGACACTTGATTAGTATCCAAATATAATTTCTTATCTTTGAAAAGACAAGACTTGCAAGAAGAGTTACTGTGGCTTTTATTGCTGTGATAGCTTTTAGTGTGAAGTGTGCCATGGAAACAGCTTAGAACCCATCACATGCCTCCCTCCCCAGTGCTGTCTCACATTTCAGCTGCTGGGTCCCTGCTGCTGGAGCAGTACAAGTCTCGTTCTGTGCTTAGGCTAAAAAGTCTTTTGCTCATTACCTACCTAAAATAAGTTGATTTTTTTTGCATTCCCATTTAGAACAAGTCTGCATTGTTGCTTGAGTTTTTCCTAAATAAACACCACTAATTTTAGCTCTCAGTTAGAAAAAACTTCAATGATCTTTGCAGCAGAGGGAAGCTGTAAATATTGTGAGAGCATGTCAAGGGTTTTAAGTCTAGAAATAGCAATAAAAATCATGCAAAATAATGTATCTTTAAAAGTCTTATCAGTACTGATGTGGGTATTACTCTGTTCTCCTTAAATGGAGTCCAACAGTGGAAAACCATTTTAAAATTTAATTTTAGTACCTATAGTCTACCATGGGTTTAAGATTCGGAATGCAAAATAGAATTTAAAGGACAGCCTGTGTTATCTGCTACTGGCAAATAGTGTACCTGTTAACAAAAATAATAAAGCTGGACTTCTGTGTTGTTTGCTTTATGGAAAAAGGTTAGGGGGAGAGATGACATGAGAGCAACCCCAAAGGAGTGGTAGGATGTTGACAGGCTCCAGGGGGTTTTATAGAGATGACAATGGCTAAACTAAAGAGAGTTAAAGCCAGAAGCATCTTTTGAAGTAGACTGGATTAAAATGACTTCTCAAGGAAAGCAGCTTAGGCTCTGACATGAAATACTGCACTTTGCTGAAGTGGAATTAGTGAGGAGGTACAATGTTGTAAGAACTGAAAGCATTTGATTAGTTAGGAAAACGTTCCTCAAGGAAAACGCTTTGTAAATGGCTCAGGAAACTGAATTGTTCTGGAAAGCTTAGAGGTTGATTTGCTCCTGATGGCAGTGAGCCACCATTTACACAGCATCTGCCAAAGTGCACTCTGAGACTGGTTTGTATTTTGATAGCTCCTGCAACAGAAAACTTGAATAAGAGCTTTTGTCTAAAATAGATTTTTTTTTCATATTTTTAATGGAATTTTGAGATGTGCACATTGAACAGACTGAAAGGTAAGCTCTTCTTACTATGAGAGCATGCACAAGATGTGTGCACTGTTTCTATTTCAGCTTGAGGTCTTGCACGGGCTTCAGAGACTCTCTGCTGTCTAACACCTGCTGGAATGGTGTGTTCCTGTTGATTCCCCTCTCCAGCATTTGTGACTTTGCCCTGAACTGCATAGTTCCCAGTAACCTTACCTGCCAGGCATTGGTGTTTGTGAATGAAGTGGGGAGTTGCTGATATGGATTGGACCAACACAGTATTTTCTTGTTGAGCTCTCTGGCAACAGTCTGGCACCCGCCCTTGCCTGTGACTCTGCACGTTCACCCTCTCAGCTCAGTATTGGCAATGTTTGTTTCATTTCAAAGTGGGGAAGGAAATCAAAAGGAAATGTTGCTTAAATAGGCATCTTGGATTTGACTACAATTACGTGCTTTTAAATGTTCTGGCAGAGGAGGAATGCTGCTTCTAAAACACTGGCATCATTTAAGCCTTTCAAAGGAGAGCAATTCTGCAACTTAAAAACAGAGAAACTCGAGCCTTCTCCTCCACTTCCTCCCATCTATTTCAGACTAGAGTGATATTACAGGCACTTACAGGAATGAAAATTTTAGCTTGGCATTTTTAATTGTTCAGACACATCCTCAGTTCATCTAGGTTGTGTGAGGAGGACACTTTAAATATGGTACCTTCCAGAAACACTGACGAGCATTACAGGGTCATGGAAAGGTTTGGTTTGGAAGGGACCTTAAAGGTCATATAGTTCAGCCCCCCTTGCTGTGTGCAGGGTTGATCAAAGCCCCATCCAACCTGGCCTTGAACATTTCCAGGGATGGGGCTTCCACAGCTTCTCTGGACAACCTTTTTCCATTGCCCCACCCCCCTCACAGTAAAGAATTTCTTCCCAATATCTAATCTAGCCCTTAAGGTATCCCTTGTACTATCACCACATGCCTTTGTCAAAAGTCCCTTTCCAGCAGAGAGACCCTTTAGGCACTGCAAGGTGCTACATGGTCTCTCTGGAGCCTTCTCCAGGCTAAACAACCTCAACTGTCTCAGCCTGTCTTCACAGAGAGGTGCTCCAGCTCTCTAATCATCTTCTTGGCCTTCCTCTGGACCCTCTCCAACAGATCCATGTCCTTTTTATGTTGTGTCTCACTCTCATTGAAGATCTTTGGAAACAATTTTCCCAGCCCAGCATATTCAAAAAGAAGCATCAGATAAGTTTCTTAGGAAAATCCTGTGAAAGAATTGGTTTTGTTTTCAGTGTTAGTAAAGCTTTAGCTGGTACCTGAAAGTATCTAACCTTATATGCATCAAAATCCTGCTGCAATGGAAAAACTATGACAACTGTTTTTATTTGTGAAATCAGGATGCAACAAAAGGTAAATAAGTTGCAAGAAAGCATGAAGGTACCAGCAGCTGTTTCCTAGACCTTAGTTCTGACTAGGCTAATTCTCCTCTGATTTCAAGTGATGATTATCAAATAGAATTTTATTTACCTTACTTGGCAGTTTAGGGAGTGTTAGAGGGATATGATTCACAATAGCATAATCACTTATTCTAGTCAAAATTCATGGCACTTCTGCTTTCCCATGGTAATTCATTCCTTCTCACTTCTGTTTCTGTATGAACTCTATGCATGCTGGCATGTTTCCACTATTGGAACTCCTATGCAGTCCTACCTAAAATGTGGGTTTCCAGGGTAGTTTTCTGTCCCATTTGAGGTAGAGAAGGAAATATAGTGATTTTTATCACTTGTGAAAAACAGGATTCAAAAGAAACGTGGAGATAGTCAGATAATTGCATTTTTCTGGGAAAGTTTAAAATTGTGTTGTAAATAAAGATGCTGTTCTCAGTCTCTAAATATAATTTGCCCATCAGACATTCAGAAACCCCCAAACCAGTGCCTTGGTACTTTTGAAGGTTTCTTCCTTTTTTTTTAAAACTGAAAAGTGCTAAAGAAAATTCCGTTCCTTCAAAACGTTTTAGCTTTGACAAATTGGGTTTGTCCTCCTTTTCTTCCCCACCACCCCACACCCTTCTCTTCCAGCAACTGGAAGAAGCAGCTGCTCGTGCTGCTGAGGAGGAGAAGAAAAGACTTCAGACTCAAGTTGAATTGCAAGATCGCTTCAGTTTGGAGCTGGAGAGAGAAAAAATGGTGAGTAGTGCACTTGGATGCAAGGGCTTCCCTCACAGGGAGCCACTGAAAGGAGTCCACAGATGTTGCAGGAGGCTGGAGAATGCAACCTGTATTGCATTTACTAGAGATGCAGAAGTAAAATATTTTTACTAGTGAATTCAAGCTGTAGAACAGCTTGGCTGCGATTTGTATGGCGTTCAAAGTTAAATATTACTGGAAAATGGGGAGAAAAATGACTTTTTTGAAGGATAAAGTGCAAGCTGAAGTTCCCCTTGTGGTTTTCAAAGATGGAGAAGCTGAGGCCAGTACTTACTGTATGAATATGTGAAATGAATCAGGCATAATCAAATTGCATTTTATATATTCCTGGAATTACTGCTTTTTTATGCTGTGTGTTATTCTGCATTTATACACACAAATATAAAAAAATAAATAAATACTGTTCTTCTACGACAATCTACACTGAGAATTTCCAAAAGAACTAGGTTTTAATCTTCAAGGGCTTTGTAAGGCAATGCAAGTTTTTCTGTTAGCTGGAGAAAAGAAGTAGAAACAATTAAGTCAATGTGATGGGACATCTCCGGACATAAATGCACACAGTGCTGCTTCATGCATGAGTGTGAATTCCTGAATACAATCACTTTCTGGGTCACTGGGGTTTTGGTTAGCTGAGGGAAAGCAGCCTGCAGGCCAGTGGGGCAGGACGTGCTGCCCTGTCAGAGCTGTGCTGGCTGTGCAGTGCATGTCAGGGGCTGGGAAGTGCTGGGGGTTTGGGGCTTTGTCCCACTCAGTTCAAAGGCACCTGACACAGCACAGAGATGGGCTGAGTGGAAGGATGGCTTTGGTGTCACAGTGCTCTGGTCAGGGAAAGAGGGGTGATAAGGATCAGAGACTTGGGGGATTGAGGGATAGGCACCATCCCCTCACCTTCCTCTGTCCTTTGCCTTGGTTTGTCGTACTGGCTCTTCTCTTAGCGAAGCCAAACCTCCTTAGCTGTTTTCCAACCCTTAGTCCACCCTGTGCTGATGTGGTGCCAACATCCAGATACATAAGTGTGTGTGAGATACACTGCTGCTCCCCTGTCCTGAGGAAGGGAGTAGAAGCAGTGTCACTAAATCAGCCTGACCTTTGTGTCTGACCACTCCTCAAGCTTTCTCTTCCTTCAGTTCATTGTGTATCTGTGAACTAAGCAACAAGCTCAAACTGACTAAAGTTAGGTTTGAACCCCTGTAAAAATCCTGTGCTGCAGGAAGTAGGGCTATGTTAGGTAACCTGTATTATTATTTATTTTTAAAAATGTTCTTAGCTACACATCTACAGATCTAGCCTCAATGTTGTCAGTCCTGCTCTGCAGGGAGCAGGAAAAGGTTTGTCTCTGAAAAAAAATCTGAAGGAAATCTGGCAATTCCTTTAAAAATTGAAAATCTGAGTTGAATGGTAGCTCATGTGTCCCCATTTTATGCTGCTAGGTAAGGCAAAAAATGGAAGAACAGGTTGCTCAGAAATCATCTGAACTGGAACAGTATTTACAAAGAGTATGTGAACTGGAAGAAATGTATAAACAGCTGCAGGAGGCACTGGAGGATGAGAAACAGGCACGTCAGGATGAAGAGACAGTGAGGAAACTTCAGGCCAGGTACCACTTTGACCAGATAGAAAAGGATTTTAGTTCCCCATCCCTCCCCTGCCAATAGTAAGTAACTGTGTCATGCTGCTGATGGTTGTTTGCCTCTTGGATGCACTGCTGGAATGGGGAACTACTTTCAAGTCCAAACAGTGGATGGGTTTTATTTTTCTTAAAGATATGAAGACTGAAGCTGGTACTTATGGCTTTTTAAATCTCTCTGATTAGTCCTTAGCAGAGGACATGCTCAGCAATTTTGGAAAAGTAGGTGCACTTATTTTTCCATCAGATGTGCTTGTCAGCATGTGAAAAACTGAGATCACTCTGTGCAGGCTTTTCAGTTGTTTATTTTATAAAGCACTTAACTGTAAATATGACTTTCTGCTCAATTTTATCAAAGGTTTAAATTGTACTAATAAAGGGCTAAGTTTCCTCTTACTTATATGTGCCCTGTTTAGTGTGGTTTGGTTCTTCATATACTCAGTCCCCCTAAGACAAAGAAGATAAGTTATGCATGCTTGTTTCTTCTGGGGCTCTGTGTTGTGTGTTTGCATTATTGACTAAATTTTCTGAATAGCTCTTTGTAGCAGTCAGACTGTATGCACTGCTGGCATGACTGCCAGCTTAACACTGTAGGCAAGCCAGCAAGCAGTAACTTTTTTCCCGCTTCACAAGTTTTTTTTTTTTAATTTTATTTTATTTTTAAAAAAGGGAAAAGATAATTAACTTTGCTTTCCTAAATGTGTGCTACATGATGGATCCAACTTAACTTTAAAGTACAACTAATATCACAATTCTCATTGCAGATTGCTGGAAGAGGAGTCAGCAAAGAGAGCTGAACTGGAAAAATGGCATTTGCAGCAGCAACAGACCATTCAGATGACAGAAGCAGAGAAGCAAGAGCTGGAAAACCAGAGAATTATAAAAGAACAGGCTCTTCAAGTTGCTATGCAGCAACTGAAACAACTTGAACTGGAAAGGAAGGAGGCCCTTGAGCAGTACGAGGTGAGCTGTTCTGTTCAGCCTCCCATCCATAGACTGTCTGAATTTGAGGTTCATCAATATTATGCTTCTTTAAGAATTAGTATGGCACAAAAGTTATGATGAGAGGTGGGGTAGTTGGATCGGGTCTAGAGCAGCAGATGCATTTGAAGAAGAGGACCTATTTCAGACCCACCACCTCCTTTATTTATTTTTGTCCTAATTTGCATACAGGCCAGCTCAGTCACATCCTGAAATACTCTGTATACATGTGTCTTCTACTGTAGACTCACTTCTTATGCAGTCCCATTGCTGTCACATCTGAATGCCTTTTGCTTCTCAATTAGTTATTCTTGCAGTGTTTTGATGAGGTCATGGCAAAATAATGTCTCCTACAAATGAAATATCAATGTGTTACTGTAGGCACTCCTCAAAAATGTGTTTAAGCACTGAATGGAAGTCAAGAATAGCTAGGAATTAGCTCAGATTCTCAGTGTGTAGCCGTGCCTTGTGTCCCAAATGCCAGGCCTGTTGTCTGCTCTGCTGAGTTTTTGGTGAAGGTCAGTAGCTGTGTTTGTGGAAGAAATAAGGGCCAGAATCCAGCGAGGTCAGAGTCTGAAGTGCTGCACACTTTGCAGGGCTAGGGAGGTGTTGAACCTACATGTATTTAGGTCAGAAAGCAAAACTTGGCCGGATTTCTGTTTAACTGGGGAGGGTGCTTGTGCTGGTCTCTGTGCCATTGAGGTGAGCTCTGTGAAGGACAAGCCAGTGAGCTCTCGACTGGCACAGAATACAAACTGCAGGTAGTTAACGGCCACTTTACAACTTCCCATGTTGGTGTTACATCTCACAACATCATCAGATTCCTTTTTACTGGTACTTGGCACTTTTTTAGGCGGCATCTCACATTTTTTATATGTGAAACATCATTTAGTACTCCAAAGGAATTGCTGAATACAACAGACTTAAAAAAATCCACGTAAAAAAATCCTCTCTCTTGCTTGGGAGTAAGAGCAGTGGTCCTTTTTCTTTTCTGATCTCTCAGTGAGTGATACTCACCAGGTGGTCTTAGTTTGGAAGCTGCAGTTTATGCTTTCAATCTTTATGAAGCTGTCTGGTCCACACTTAACAGAGGGCTGCTGAATTAGCATGATTCTGGCTTTTGGTTTAAAAGATGTTTTATCTTTACTTTGTTTATTTAAAAAGTTGTTGTTTTCAAGTGGGTTGTATCTTATTCCAGGAGGTTAAAAAGAAGTTGGAAACGGCAGCTAATAACACCAAGAGCTGGAAAGATAAAGTAGCTCATCATGAGGGATTAATTCGACTAATAGAGCCAGGTAAGTTATCAACAGAGAAGTTACAAAAGTGTGGATTCATTGTCTCATGTACTTAGATCTCCTGGTGATTTACTGAAATCTGCCTTTTCCTGTAGCTTACTGATTTCATGGCAGCCTATAAATACCACATTTTTGAGAACTGCTGATGGTAACCTTCAAGTCTTTACTGGCCCTACTACAACGATTTTGTTGTCATTATTATTATTGTTTGTTTCTTTTATGTTTAAAACAAATCAAGGATCAGCCTAAACATTTCATCCTTGGGGGGAGGGGGGGGTGTACAATGCAGCTGGCATTCAAAAACATGTTTGATTTCTGGAAAAGTTTAATTTTTTACCTTAATTAATAGCATGCCAGCCCAGAGGAAAGTGGCTTTTTTAATGCCGTGCTGGAGAGATCACTTTTCTTTAAGGACATGGCTAAAGGCAAGAAGATGAGTTTCCTGTGATAGAACAGGGGCCGAGGGGTGGCAGTTGAGAGATAAGGATAGGAAAGATTGCAACAGTTGACGACTTCTCACAGTAAGCACCTTCGGTGACAGTGTCCCAGGCATTCCTCCTCCCTTGGACAGGCAGGTCCTCAGGTCACCTTTGAGAAGGTTTCCAGTCACAGAAGAGGCAGCACTTACCAAATCCTCCTGTGGCGACACCCGACCTGTCCCACCCATGGTGGGCGTCCGGCATCCCTGTCAGAAATGCCCATCTCAGGTATTGCATCCTGTCTTCCAGGCTCCAAGAATCCTCACTTAATCACAAACTGGGGCCCAGCTGCCTTCACTGAAGCTGAACTCGAGCAAAGGCAAAAGAGCTGGAAAGGGAAAAAAGCCACTTCTGAGTGACAGCGGTGGCTGCCGTGTGGTCTGCGAATGGAAGCTCACTTCCCCTCGTCCTGCTTTGCACAGAGCAGCCCCTCGCTTGCAAAGTTCTTAGTTTGCTCAGCTGGTTGGGCCTTTGTACAGATGAAATACTGTTTACCACACCAGAGTGTCTGCTCACAGCTCAGCAATTACAGTATGTGGTGTCTGACAGTACTTGCTGTTTTCCCTCGTGTTTCCAGAAATTCTCTTCTTTTATAAAAGACTTTTCAACTGAAGATTTGTTTTGAAATGCAGCTTGTAACAGAGTTGTTTCTGTACTAGGCTGACAGCAGCTAACCAATCAAACAGCATCACTTTCATTCCAAAAGGTGAGGGAAGCAATTGTTCCACTGCTTCAGTTAGTATAATTTAAACCCAGGATATGGAGGTTATGTCCAACTCTGAGACAGAGCATTACCTTTGCTCCCACTCAGTCTCCTTTTGCTTTTTCTCTGTCCAGCTGCTGCTCTTTGCATGGTGCTTAGTGCTCAGACACATTCCCTTAGCAAGGGTGGGCTGGCAACACTGGCTACCAACCTGCTGCCTGGTTGGATTTGGTGTCCTGTTTTCCTCTGTTTGCAGGAGTCCAAACAAAAGAACTGGAAATAGGCATGCAGAAAATGCTGCTGTAAGACATTTGGAAAATGTTGTCGTGCAAGATTGCTTGGACTGTCTCATACTTAAGAAGTGCTAAATAAAGCCTTGAGAGTTTTCATAGTTTAAAAGATGCAGTTTTGGCTCACAGATTTCTGGAGCAGATGAATGGAGGGTGGGAGCACAGGCTAAATATCATCTGCATCAAGGCTGTATTTGTGCAAGAAATCTGATTATAACGTACCAGTGGTCCTACTCTTAATTGGAGGCCAGATTAAAAAAAAATATGAGGAAAACAAAATTTGACTCTTTAAAATATAAAAATTATAAATGTGCAGTGCTACTGCTTTAGGAAAAAACTAATTCCTGTCAGTAAAATCACTTCAGTGTTTCTAGTACCAAGGCTTCTCAAAGAGCCTGCTGCTCTGCCTCACAATTCTCTCCAGGGACAAAGCCAGTTATTTCTGTTTCTGGAGGGAAAAGGAGCAAGTCTTTGCTCTGTAGATCTCCCATACCAGACAAGAAGTTGCTCAGTAGAACAGGATTCCTGCTAACTCGAGGCAGGGGTTCTCAAAATCTCTGTACAAGGAGCAAGTGCCCACTAGTGTGGCTTGTGAGTCAGCTTTGACTACCCCAGACATCCATCCCTAAGCACCTGCTTGTTAGTTCAGCTACATGTTAAATTATTTTTAGTGAAGAAGTGAATTTTTCAGGAGGATAGGCAGCGCCTGGGATGCTTGGATCTCAGAAAAGCAGAAGCTGTACATACATGGTGTCCAGAGCATTTTATTTGCCTGTTAACTAAGACTCACTCAAAGACTGAATCTTTTCAGACACTTATTCTCTCGTTATATTTTTATACTAACTGAAATCTTTAATGTTTCAGTAAAGGGAGTGCTAGTTAGAATGGCAGGAAAATCCAGGATCTTCCTATTTGTACTTGCTGTACAGCAAAAAAGTAGCTCCTTAAGCTTGATTGATAATAAGGCCCTTTTGTTTTTTTTAATTGATCACGTTTACAGAAACAATGTGAAGAAAAAACACCCCCCAACTGTAATAGAAATACTAATGTGCACATAGTTAAACTTTGCTAAAGGAGCCGGAACAGTATAACTACCTTTTATATGGAGAGCAGGTGTATTGGGGCTAAACTTGTTTAATTTTTCTAACAGTCTTTATTTTGGACAACTGTTTTTTAAGAACACCAAATGCTGCATGTTTTGATATTTTTTACTTTCTTTAGAATTGGCTGTTTAATAAAGTAATAAAAAGTAATTTACATTTTGGAATTAATCGATCGATGTCTTTGTGCCTGGGTTTTTTTTTTTTGAGGTTACTGGAGTGTCTGTTGTGTGGCTGTATTTCTTTGATGGAAGAAGTTTAATGGTTGGATCAATGGGATGTAGATTAAAGCCATAATAAAGGCAGTGGTCACACAGATAACACAAAGAGAATTTTTCTTACCAGCACTACATCTCTTATTTACTTACTTCTCGTCTTCAGTACACGTCGTTACAGCATAATGGTGCTTAGCTGTGGCAGCCAGCCTTGCTCAGAACAGGAGTTGGAGGGCGCCCTTTAGCTGATTCTGAAAGACAAGGCAGTTCAAGGAGGAAGTGAAGGGATACAGGCACTGGCATTTACACAGGAACCTTGGAGTGGGAGCCTGGGACAAGGGCAGAGCAGAGCCCAGCAGGAGCTAAGGGGAACACAACTGTAGAAGGAGGCACCTGGGCACAGACACACACGTGGCTCTGCAGGCACAGCAGCCCCTCAGGAACAGGTCTGTCTGTCTGGAGTCAGCTCTTACTCACTACTAGAAGAGGAAATGAGACAAGTTTCTTTTTAGCTTTCCTGCTTGCTCTGACAAATTAAGAAAGCCCTGGGTGAAGCATTGCACAGTAAAGGTGTTAGTTTAAAAAGTAAGCCATTTGCATTCTGAGCAAAAATACTACTATGGGACAAGCCCCTTAAACAGCATTCAAAGGGAGCACAGAGCTGTGAGTCAGAGTCACCAGAGCTCATGGAACAGTGAGCATGGAAGGCTGCATCCTGGTGTGGTAACATTTCCAGAGAGGCCAGGGGTTAGGGCTTTCCTATTCCAACAAACCAACGAGCCTGCTAATGGTAATGGTGAGGATATCCTCAGGGAACTGTGGAGGGAGGGACAGCCCTGAGAAGCCTTACCTACACCCTGGGCTTACCCGCACAGTGGGCAGGGGAAAGCTGTGGCTGCTGTTCCTGAACCCTAGGGCTCAGTTCACTTGTTTTGTCTGCCAGATTCAGGGAGAATTTTTTATCCCCCTGAGTTATCTGCTGCTGGTGGAATAGTCCTGCAAACTAATAGCACAGCACCATGCTTTTCCCTCTGGAAACAGGATGAGGTGGAGGTTTTTTTTTTGTTCTGTGACCATTTTGTGAAGCTGATTTGTGAGCCACGTATACTGGATCACACATTCCCAAACTGTAACAGGCCCATTTCCAGCAACTTTTTTACTTCTGTGTCACTGTCCTGCATTAGTAGCCACAAAACCAAAGCCTGTGTGGGGAAAAGGAACAGTGTCTTAGGCCAGAATCTGTATGTGACCCCCCAACCCTGAAGGAAGCAACTGCTTGCCCCTGCTTGGTGTGCTGGGGAGATCAGGGACAGCGGGTGATCATTAAGGTCCCTTTCAGCCCAAACCATTCTTGTGATTCTGTGGCTTAGTCACGCTGGACTATTACTCCACCTGGAACAGTAGCCACAACATCCATCTCCTTAAAAAAATGAACTGAAAACAACCGCTCTGATTGTTATCTCAAATATGCAAAGCACTTCAGTAATTTTTGAGCAAATTGGTGCAGGGCCAGGAGAGGGGACAAGGGGATGTCCGTAAGGTCTTTCAGCTGCTTCGGGGGGAGAGGTTCCCAAAAGAAAGGTGCAGAAGGGCAGCACTCGTACACTGTGCGGGACGCTTGTCCTCTCTTAGAAGACGACCAATCCCCACAACACTTTACAAGCTTGCGGGGGCTTTCCAACTCTGCCAACACCACGCTGGTTATTTGATAATTGCGGCGCTCTTTTTTAAAAAAAAAAAAAAAAAAA
>VXBA01004707.1:943565-1233712 GCA_013399895.1 Serilophus lunatus
AAAAAAAAAAATCTTTTCCCTAACTGCCCGGGATAGGACCCCCCGTGCCGGTGATGGGGACACGCTGGACCCGGCGCCGCCTCATCGCTGGGCTCCGGCCGCCACCTCGTGGTGGCCCAGGCCCAGCGCCCCCAGCCGCGTTCCTACGGTGTTCCCGGCTCGTGGAGGTGTCCCAGGACAGCCACCCTTCCTTCTGCTCCTTCCCCGCGGGGCAGGGCATGCAAGGGAAAAGCGCTGTGAGCCAGGTCTCTGCTGCGCCAGCATCACCCGCCTCCCTGCTGTCCCTGGGTTCAGGAGACAAAGCTGTTCGCCTGTTAGCTCAGCTCAGGGTTGCCCGATGCCAGACACATCCCGTCAGCTTAGGAAAACCCTAATTACCAGCGGCATAGGGTAAATTCAGGCTCAAAGCTTTGGAGCTCATTCATGCATGTTTTCTCTAAAAAAACCAATGTGTACAGTTGGGTACAGCATCCAGCAATATCATCTCTCGTCTGCAGGCAAAGCTGAGGCTGCCATGCAGCTTTCCTAATGCAGTAAAGCAGAGCAAGGAAAAATGGATAAGGAAGGCTCCTTACCTGCAAACAGTGTTTTGCCAGGTGCCTCCTGTACGTGCAGGAATGGGGCTGAGAGGAGGACACGCTCAGCATCACGTACTCCCCTTTTGGGAGCAGGACTCAAGACTTATCCCTTCAAGCCGCAAACAGGCTTGAAGTGGGTGGGCATCAGAGGGAGGAAAACACCAGCCTGTGGTTTGAAACATTCCCCACCTGGCAGGGTGAGCAGCCATACAGACATCGTGTCCCGAGGACTCCTGTTAGCGCTAGTTTGGCAGAGTTTGTGACACTACATGAATTTAGAGACTGTTGAGAATTCCACACATTGAGTCTCACTGTGAACTTCCAACTATTTAGAAATACTGCGAGGAAGAACTGCAGAAAATTGTTGTTTTATAAACTGGCTTTCTGGGTACACACATCCTTCAAAAACAGGAAAGGCCAGTAGCTGTTTTAAAAGTTACATAAGAAAAAATAGATGTATCTTGAACAAAATAGATTTGGAAAAAGCTGTTTCTCACCTCCAAAAGAAGTTAAAATTGGAACAGTATGATGCAAAGCAGTAGATTAAAAACACCCTGAAAAGCCTAGAGAGGGGAATTTAATGAGGTAGTTTTAAACACCTGTATACATACCCCCAGAAGGAGTGCTCTAGGAAAGTCTTTCTGCTTTTTTTCCTCTCTTCATATTTTAGTCTATTTGACAAAGGAAATGTAAAAGGATATAAGGAGCAGGTCAGAGGGAAGCCTGTGACAGAACGGGCAGAATGTTAATAAAAATTTAAATCACAATCTCTAGAACAATTACACTCACTTTCCCCCATCAACCGTTATTTTAAATTCCTTAATAAACAACCACAAAAAAAATATCACCCTTTCTACCCTCTTCCATGTGCTCATTACTCACATTGCCTAGGAGCTTGATCTAGCACCAGCTTTATACACTAATTAGCAACGATACTAATAACAGAGTTACTTGCCATGACTACAGCACACAAGCAGCTTTTATAGGATCTAAGCCTAACAATGTCTTCATGCAAACAAACACTCACCCACTGTTATTCCTGTTGTCGACTGATTTCTGATCACACAGCAGTGATTTGCTCAGGCAACACAACTTTCACCCCAGGGAACCTACCAGAGTGTTTGTGAGGATGTTTGAGGTGACTTGCACAGGTCTGCATAGGCAGATCTCACCCACAGTTGCACAAGGCACCCGTCTCCTTTCCCCTTACTTGGCCAGCAAGTCTGATTTGAACACATTAGTATCTCAGGTGGGATTAAAAACTCAAGCATAGACATGAGACAGTTTCAAAGGCAGCCCGAACTTCCTTGGTGTTGACATTAATTAGCTGTTTCAATGCCTACCAGAGCATGGGGATTTCTCTTTCCCCTCTAAAGAGGCTTGTGCAGCTCAGCCCTGACACAAGGTGTGAGTGCTAAGGAGCTGCAGGTCCTCCAGGGCACCCTTGGCCTCGACTGAAAAAGAAAAAAAAAAAACCAAACAAAAAAACCACTTTAAAAAACCATTTGCTGTCAGATGCTGTTTAGCCACCTTCAGTAAGTCCCTCTCACAGCGTAAGTGGGACTGAAATTTTGCATTTGGAGCAGGTTGTGTTTGTGAGCCGTTTCCTTTGCTAGTGGGTGCATTGGGCCATTTTACTCTCTCCAAGCCATCACACATCTGCCTGCGAGGGGGGAGCATGCCCCGTTTTGCAGCCAGGCTTTCCCTTCCTGCCGGACAGATTGTGTTGGCCCTGGACTGCTTTTTCCCAGCAGAAGGTGGGAAACGGTGGGTGCAGGGTACAGCTCGGTGTGGGGATGGAGGTGGCATCCTCTGTGTTTGCACAGAGGACTGTGGCATCCAGGGTTTGCTGTTTTGCCTTAGCATGGCCATTGCCTGCCTGTGAGGTTTGCACGATGCCCAAGGGGGTCGCTGCTGGCCCATGAAGCTTCCTGGGGAGATGGCTGGCCCAAAATAACCATCACTCCAAGCCTGGTCTCGCTGCATAGCTGCACATGGCCCCGATCACAAAAAAACCTTGCCTGCCCATGCTCCAGCACGTCCCCCTCACTGTCACCATTACAGATGGCAAGAGCCAAACCTATAGCTGCTCTCGGACCACCTCCAGCCAGAAAATCCTCTCTGCCAGCTGCAGAAAATCCAGAGCATATATTCCTTGAAATCATATTTCAAGGAATGGCACAGGAACGGGGTACAAGCTGGTACAAGAACCAGCTTGGCAGAGTAGCTCACCAAAGGAAAAGGGAAGAAGAAAACACCTCCAGAAGCAGAACATCTTGCTGGGGGCCAGGCTGCTTCCCAGCAGTTCTGCCGGTGCAGAGCATGGACCGGTCCCAAACAGCTCCAAACCCAGCTCTGTTTCTGCCTCCCCCCGAGCCCGTCCTGAACCAGTCCCTGCTCTTGGTATCCCTGTGGCTGCCGGCAGCCCAGTTAGGAGCATTTCCCACGCAGCAAATTCGAGGTGCTGTGTTGCTGCCGGCTGATGCAGCTATTTCAGCAGGAGGCTCCCTGCTCCCAGCCCAAGGAAGCCTGTGCCAGTGCCCGGGGACCCTCCGGGAGAGCGGTGCTGCGCGACCACTCGCTGCTGTCCCAGTTTTTCCATTCTTTTCTCATTTTATGCGCGGCCCTCCTGATGAGCCCCAAGTCCCTACGTGCCGAAGCAGGGAGAGAAGACTGACACGATTTTTCCAAAGCCCCCGGCGAGTTGTGGGACCCGCAGCCCAGGGCTCCGCCAGCTCCTGCCCCGGCAGGCCGGCCAGGCAGCGGCGGCTGCTCCCCCAGAGACGGGGAGAACAATAAGAAATACCAGATCTGCCGCAGGAATGCGGGAGATACCGTGCCGGGGGGCCCTGGTGAGTCTGGGCAGGATTTGCTCACGGCTTGGCCGCAGCCCAGGGGATGCCACTCAGCGTGGGCTGTCGCCGGCCGCGGCGCGGGGGATGCGCGGGGGATGCGCGGGGGATGCGCGGGGCCCCCCGGGCGCCGGACACCAGATGGCAGCCGGACACCGCTGCACGGCCAGGGGAGCCCGGGGAGCGCAGCCCTGCTCGGCAGGCTCCTAATGAATCACATCTGCGGATCCTGCCCTGGAAGGCGGATTCCCGGGGATGCGGCACCGCTCCGGTGTTTCGCGGCTGAGCTGGTCGCACACTCGGAGCCGCGTCACTTGTGTACGTGCAGCAACACACTGATGCTGCAGGAGGAAAAACCTACACCTAACACCGAGCCGAAACCTCGTCCTAGGGTTTCGATGACTTATCTCACCAAAGGAAAGGAAACAGAGGGAGGACCAGGCAGATGACGGACTACAAGGCTGTCAGCACAGCCGGTCACCGCAGCTCGGGGGGCTGCGCTGATCTGCAAAGGACAGGACGCACCTCGCTCCCTCCCGTGCTCTGGGCACGCTCTTCACCCTGATTTATCCAGGTGACAGAAACCAGGGTCTGCAGCCCCCGCTACAAAGGCCCGACACACTATTTTGAGAGTCATACGGTTACTCTGTTGGGTAACATTTTCCCTCAATGACTTACGAACTTTAATCCAATTTTGAAATGTAGGGGAGGCTAAATTGGATTACCTTAGCTCAACTGATCATGTCATAAGCCCTTAAGAAGTGGGACTTGAGGGTTTTTTTCCTCCAGAAAACTTTTGTTGGCCCACAAAATCCTTTTTTCTTAGCTCAGACACCAAAAGGGGGAGTTTTCAACTTCCAAAAAGAAATCAAAGACACCATGATGCCTGCAGGGTATTTGTTTCTCCATAGGAACGTGAACCTGGTGGTTTAGTTTAAGAGAGGCTAAGCTACCGCTCACATTTTCTGCATTCCTCTTTTTCCTGATACATCAAGATCGACAGGTTTGAACTGTTGTTTTAATGAAAATCTACTACTCCTGAGAGGGTATCCTGTTTTAGAAAGATGATATTTCAGAGCTACAAAATTCCAAACAATTTGACTTACTATCACCTTCGTCAGGTCCCTTAACCTCCTTATGCCTCAGCTGATGAAACATGAGTGATGTTTACCCGTTAAACAGGCACACAGACATCTGCAAAATAGTAAACTGTCCCTAAAAGAGGTGTCTTTAAGTGATACTCTGAAGCTGTGTCCTCGAGACGTAAACCAGAGATTTCTGCGTGAGGCCTTGGAAAGGGCCACGTGTACTAGGGCGTCCTCTCCATGACCAGAGTCCCCTGCCAGCCCCTTGCAGGGTCACCTCCATCTCCTCCACCTTTCTGGCAGCCAGAAAACCTCCTCAGAACCTTGGGTAAGGACTGCAAATTGAAGCAGCCTTTAGTTCTCTAATTAACTGGAGCTAAATCCCACATAGTTTCAGGAAAATTAAGCCAGCACTCCACTCTCCACTCTCTTTTGTCATCACTCATTCAGGCTTCTGAAACAATCCCAGGTACGTTTTTCCCTCCCTTGGACATAGGGAGCTCTGGAAGTATCCTGGGGTAAATCCAGACATGGCCATCCTCAACACAGTATTCTCTGAAGAGTTTTCAGAACTTAAACTCTGCAACTCAGAGCAACAAGTTCAGGGATAGGTGCAAATCACTTGTTGAAGGCTCAAGTATTTTGTTAAACTCACAAGTAAAACAGGACTCCCTGAATACATTTTTAGTCTTGGAAACTGATCTTCAGCTCCCAGTTTTGTTAAATCTGCAATCCAAAATGTTTTCTTTGCTGGTTTTTTTTTTTCTTGTCTTTTAAAGGCAATTAGGATTTTCCAACTGTTCTAACAATTTAGAAGCTCTAACATGTAAAAACACTTTCTTGTGTTACAAATGTTTCTCCAAATTGTAAATGTAAAATGCATTACAGAAGTGAGGGAGCCAGTCCTTTATACACTGCTTGGGCTGCTCTTCTGGCAGAAGATGACCACTGGCAGCTTGCAAGGCATAGAAAAAGGACTTATCGCCCAGATCCTCCAAACACAGTCAGAACTGCCTTAGCTGGGCAAACCAGCACTGATTTCTCAGAACTAATCCCTGGAGGCACAGGTCTGCTGACGTCAAGACTGCTGTGGTTATACTGCAGGGCTCACAGCCTTTAAAACATTTTGTCTGCAAGCCCCAGTCCAACCCACCGCACAGAAAAGCTGTTCAAACCCTTCTGATAGGGGCAGCTGGGACATGGGAATGTTGAGTGCCCTTGATGCCTCTTCACTCACCTGCTCCAAACTGTGTAGCCAAATATTTCAGGGGTCTCTGAAATACACACTCTGAGAAGCCAGCTGCTCTCCTGTTTGACCCAGAAATCCTCCTGGAACATTGCTGCTTCCTGTCCGAACTCTTTCAAAGCCGGGTTTTCTGCCTGCTGTTAGAAAGAAGCCTATAAAAAAGGAAAAGACAGCAAAGTTCAGGAAAACACTTATGTGATGTGTAAAAGCTCACAGGTGCAACAGGAAGGAATGTACTATTCAGGATTACATGCCCGTTAGGAGAACGGGAAAGGCACTCATCATTTTCAGAGCTACACGCATTATTTCTACCTGGCTATTATTTTTGAAGGACATGAAGATTCATTTCATCTGGGAATGTTTTCTGAAAATTTCTTGCAGAAAGAGCATTTTTTTTTTTAATTCCCTTTGCATTTTATGTAGGTGAAGCACTTTGTAAGCTTCTCCCTAAGTTCTTCTCAAGGGCAGGAGTACTTGGGGGTTTGGGGCATGAGAGAATGCTGAGACTTATCAGCTTTCTGGAAGAGGTGGAAGAGAGCCAGAAGCCATGAACCAGCCCTGCAGTGCTCCATGCTGGCTGTGGGATGGCATATCTCTCCCTACAGAGCTGTCAGTCAGCTGCTTCCTCCTGGTGCAGAAGCACAGAGCCTTATGTGGGCTCATTTTCTGTTTCCCTGTGTTCTGCAATGCAAACACCCCCCGGGGTCTGAGAGTTGCAGGATGAAATGCTCATCCTTCCTTTTGGCCCAGATCCTGGACAGACATGTGCACATGCTTAGTGCTGAGCATGTGAGTAGCAACACTGATCTCCATGGAGCAATCCACATGCTTGAGGCGCTGCACATTTGGGAGCGGGGGAGAGAAGGACACTCGGTTCTTTGGTTGCCTGTTTTACATACCACTGATGGAGATCCCACCCAAAAGAGAGCTGTGCAGCAGGATGGCGCTGAGCTATATAGCTATTTTTATTTCCATCACTCATGGCCTTGCTGAGACCTGCTACGAATTATCTGGGATATTACACCCCAGACGAGTCGAAACAACAGGTCTTGCTGCAGACTGTCTGTGTTTAGTGGGATGATTTAGTTACTGCTTTCCCCCCCACCCTGTCTTCTTCCTTATTCCCATTAGTGACACGTTGGCTGCAGAGAAAAGTTATTCATGCTCTAGAAATGTAATATTTACTCAAAACAATTTTTATTTGGCTTGGCTTCCTCCCAGTGCCATAAAGTGATAGCCAACCCCAAGTACTTACATAGACAACATGTGCATCTGAGTCATATTTATGATCCCAGATATAAAAAGCACACAATCTTGTTGTTTGGTGCAATAGGATGGGACTGAAGGCATCAGCACGTATTGAGCATAGCCTGTCTCTGGAATCTGCAGAAATTTGCCATGCTCCAAATTTAGAACTTGTGGGTGGAAGCTCGGGCAGGAGCCAACTTTTTATAACATTACATCACAGGAATTGAGGACTTCGTGCCAAGGATCCAAGGAAATTAATAAAGAACAGAGGCTGTCCAGCTGTTTGAATTTAAAGTCATGGCAGAGAGGTAATTATTAATAAATGTGGCTTTATCCAGAACACAGTAATCTCGCTGCTTAAATTGAACATATCCCCCCTCTTTACTGCAGCTCACTATTCTGTTAGAACTTGTAAAGATAATAGGAAGGAATTAACATCTGCAAGAGAGGGGCCCAGGGAAGCTGGGGTCCTTCTCGATGGAGGACATGCTTCTGTGATGAGTTTCCAGCTCAGCAGCGCTCAGCGAACGCACGCTTTTGCCAGGGGCATCACTGCTCCCCCGGCTGGAGGAGGTTGGCTGGAACGTGGCATGCGTTTTTCCAGCTGAAACACACACGGTCTCAAATGGACAGTGATCAAAGCCCTATACAGCTAATTTGAAGAGAAATTCAATTTGTTTGACCTCCCTGTGCTGGGGCAGCCAGCGTAAGCTCAAATGTCACAGCCTCCAAGGAGCCGATGGTAAAGCATGGGGGGGCTGTTACCGAGAGGCACAAGGTGACCCGACCGACCTTCCAGCCTGTTTGGGAGGCTCTGTGCACGCCCACGGCCCCAGCAGGGCTTGGCCCTGTGTGCAGTGTTTGGCCCTGGCTCGGGTAAGGGCTGTGCTGGTCCTGGGAGGGGGCCAATGTGCTGTGCCCTAACACACTGTGGAGCCCAGGTCCACAAGATTCTGCTTTCAGCACCTCTAAAGCACAGCACACACAGCAGGCACCTTCCCAGCTCCAACCTGCAGCCTCCAGCAGGACGGGCTCTGCAGAAACACGCGGGTCTGCACATAGAAAGAGGCTGTGGGGTCGAGGTGCTGAGACTCCGCATGCCAAGGGCTGAACACAGGCTTGCCATGAAACTCATAGCCAGGAGAATACAGCAGTGTCTTCGGAAAAGGGGCTCCCCTGATGCTTAAACCACAGAAATGTTGGTATGCAGCTTCAGAGATTTACAGCTTATACTCTCCTCAAGGGTATGCAAAAGCTATGAATAATTAAAAATACAGCTCTGAGTTCTCTAGGAAGTTCCCTATTTCCATTTTACAGATAAACAAACTGAAGTGGAAAGCAACTAAAAGCTGCTTCACTGGAGCAATACTGACAGCAAACCAAACACTGGAGTTCCCAAGGAGATGCTCCCTGCACCCATAGATATCTCATCATGCTTGCACACGTATTTCTTGCAATAGCACATACCAAACAGCTTTACATATCCATGCCTTACTAGGAGTCAACACAGCAAAACCAGGACATGCAGCTTCCAACATCCCCTGCTTTAGTCTAAGCACCCACACACGTGCAATATACCCTAACCCTCTCCCTAAGGAGAACAGGTTAAAAAAATTAAAAATCACTTCAGACATGGGTTCAACAAGGTGACAGTTTCCACAACGGAAAGAAGACACTGATAGGGAATAGTAAAGGACAAATAACAGAAACCAAGTCAGTTCAACTCAATGACCTTAGAGGTCTTTTCAAGCTAAACTATTCTATGATTCTAAGGAATTCTTCATTTCTTAAATGTGGTGTTTTCACCTGCAACACAGGCATGTGCATGCAGGGGGTGTTACAAGAATTCAGGCCGCTCTAGATTCAACAGGCTCTATTACTAGATAAACTTCTTGTATTTTACCTAAAAAAGTACAATGCCAACCATTTGTTCCTGCCAGAGTACCCACAGAGATCCTGGCCCTGCTCAAGTACTATACTATGTATTTTTTTTCCCAGCATGTAGTTGATCATGCTGGACTGCAGATTTTATTTTTTTGTGAAAAGACGTGAACATCTAAAGATTAAAAACCTCAGGCTTATTAAACATCCCCCTTTACAGTTAAGAGATGCCCTCCTGTGACACATGACTCTTGGAGGTAAGCTGAGGGGCTGCAGTGGGTGAGGAGAGAGTCCTTAGCTGCTGCTTCATGTGGGATGGGAGGTGTCTTTCTGGGAATCTGATAGATCTTGTAGATCCTGAAGCTGGCTTATCCCTGTGGCTGCATGCTGAAAGCACTGCCATAGCCCTGAAGTATTTCTCTACCTCAGCAAAGAATGGCACAAGGAGACTTTGAGGAGGGACATTGGCAGGGTTTTCCTTGCCTCTTAAAAATACTGGTAGTATGGGAGGAATGGACTTCAGTAATTGGACAACTTGAAGAGACATTTAAAAAAAAAAATATTATTGGGGCAGAAAGCACCCAAAAAAATATCGCCAGGTATTTGCCAGAGCAAAGAAGGCTCCTTATTTCCTACCTGAGTGCCTCACGGTACGTTCAGCTTGAGGAGTGTAGTAGGCATTTTACCTGCAGCCTTATGCTGTTTGTTACACCAAAGCTTTTTGATGCAAGCTCCTCTTGCACTACAGAGAGTCTGGAACAGGCTCCCTTCGACATGTGGACAGAAGGTGGAACAAAAAAGTCAGCAAAATGAGGAATCTTAAGGGTGACATCATGCACCCTAGAAGCTGGGAATGCTTACCTGTAAGAGCTAGAGAGGGGATGCTCATTGTTCTCAGTCCTTCCTTTCAGATACTGCAGGATAGTAACCTCACTTCCTGGAGCACTGCATTAGACAAGCAATTGTAGTGAGCAAATCGTCCTTTGGAAACAGATAAAATACTTCAAGCTTTAACCCAACAAGTTTCTAACCCATGGCTCATCTCCAGCTCTCTTCCTGCTGAAATCGGCAGCAATCCCTCCTGCCCCATCCACAGCCATTAGAAATGCAGCAAGCAGTTAAAATTTGGACACCTTGCCCATTCTTATAACTGGACAAGAGTCAGATTTTCAAAGTGCTACTTATGCTCCATAGAAACTCACTTCCCAGAAGTCCTCTTTTTTCCAGCAGACCATCTCTTATTTCACTACAAGTTCTAATTGCAGCCAACCATCGTCCTGTTTAAAAGTCATTCCTTTCGCCGTCATCTTCCAGCAATGGTAGCAATAAACACATTTGGTCAGCTAATTTACCTTCTGCAGTCATAAACAGACTAACAAACCTGTTTTATCTCCTAGCATGTAGCTTGTAAAACCAACTCCAACTGGTAGCACAGCAATTAATACTAATACATAAAATATGGAGAAGGGTTTCACGAGGAGGTGGGTTTGTGGTTCTTAACTTTTTTTTTTTTTTCCCCCATGAGATTCTTAAAAGTCTCAAACCCTGGAACTAGGAAACCTTGGTTGGGTCTTGTTTTCCAGCATTTTCTTTAAAAGATGAGTCGTTGAGAAAGCATGGAAAGTATTAGAGGAATAGCTTTGATGTCTTTAATAGGAAATTAGGATGGATTTGAAAGAAATGAGGAAAGTGCTGTTATTTCCTTTTGGAATGGCAGTCTGACATGACTGGTGCTGTTATACAACAAAGTGACCAAACAGCAGTGCGCACGCGAACTCAGCAGTGGGTTGAGGAACTTGTCCTCCTAATGAGGTTTATAGCTGGACACTAATGGACTCAGCAAACAAACACTCATGTTTATTATAACAAAATGAACAGAATGTACCACAGAGAATATGACTCAGTTTTCCATAGGACCCCTGTCTATTCTCTGTGTTTCAATAATGAAATATTGCACCTCTCGCTTACACTTTGTTTTACAAGGTATTAATGAGTTCATCCCAATGAGCTGTCACTCTGCTGCATAAAAACTGATTCATTTGCCTTAGGAAAATAAGCGTGCCTTTTGACAGGACACTTTGCTTTAGGCCCTACTAAATCAGCTGGAGAGGCTAGACTCACAGGTGGTTTTAGTCTGGAGTGCTTTTTGAAATGAAAATATGCAGCCAGCTTCAGCGGCATGTCGGCTGTTTTCCCTTGGGTGACAGGCTGTCCTGCTGCATCCAAAGTTACCCCTCCTCCTCCATGGCACAGAGTATGCCTTTTAAACTGGGCCTTTAAAATCACGACTTTCCGTAAGAAAAGGGCTGGTTTTAAAGCAGAGTTCGGCAAAGGGGCAATTAAGAAATGATTACACTTTTATTTCAAAACATGTAAAACTCAAAAAAGAGCTGCCTATTAACTCACAGGAAATTCTGATTAAAATGGGTGTCCTTATAAGACCCTCCTTCAAGAAATTCAAATGAAGGGAAGACAAGGGAAGAGATTTTTAAGTAAACAAGTGAAGAGAGCCAGGGAAAACAAGAGCAATAAGCAGAGTCTCAGGTGGCTGACTTGGCAGAGCGGGGCGTGAAGGAAGGAAGAGGCTGTGGGACAATGAACTGCTGGCGTTTACAGTAGTCAAGAGGTCTCCAGAGTTTGTGACTTTAACCACAAGTTGCTTAACAATACTGTATGCTCCTTCTCTTTCACGTCCAGCCCCAGCCATGTGGGTAATTCCCATTTCGAGTCAGGAGGGTGGATGCAGGTGCAGGAGTGGTGTTGTGGATAGTGCTGTTGGACAAAGGAGGAGGAGGAGGAGGGACTGCCCCTTGAAATCACAGGATTCATGATGAGAAAAGGCACCTCCTGACTCAGGTCTCAGTCCCTGGACTGGAGAAGGCTGCTGAGTAGCAAGTTCGGGACTGAGTGACTGCCCTGTTGTGTAGGGCCAGTCACAGTTAGAAAGAACTTATTTTTTCCCCTCTGAAGTCATTGAAGGCCTTCAAGGGCCAGAAGAGAGCCACGAGAGAAGAGAAATGGTGTGTTTGTCCCTTCCCAGCAATGGATGGATACAGGAGAGCAGAGGACCCATTAGCAAAAAGTCGGCACTTCAGAGATCAACTTCTTGCTGTGGCTTTCTACCAAGCATCGACAGATACTGGGAAAGACACTCGATTCATGTTTGTGGTGGAGATTAACCTCAGCTGAGACTCTGCAAGTTAGAAAACCATCTCAAATCAAGAAATGAAATATTCCCCAGGTT
The DNA here is from genome assembly GCA_013399895.1 of Serilophus lunatus. NCBI lineage: Eukaryota > Metazoa > Chordata > Aves > Passeriformes > Eurylaimidae > Serilophus > Serilophus lunatus. The sequence continues at coordinate 955,700 of VXBA01004707.1, forward strand.
AAAGATTGCTCAGGTTATATCTCATCCCTATGGGAATTTTCAGCATGGATCTGTTTCAGGCAGATCCTGAAACAAAGGCATTGTTTCAAAGTTATTTAAGTACCCTTTTGCAGCCTGAAACACCAGCGGCAATAATGAAGAAACTAACTGAATGACAGAAAAGCAGACCCTAAAATAGCTACCATTAACACTCGGAAGGCTGGGGGCGTGTACCCTGTGGTTTTCTGTGCTCCGTAGCGATGTGTCATCATACAGAACGTACATTTAACCACCGAACAATGCCATGCATGGTGTCACCTTCCCAAGGGCCAACTGTGCAACAGCTTCTCCAAGCCGCTGAATTTCCACTGCTGAAACAGTTCATTAAAAAAAACCCTCCTCATACTGCTGGGAATTATAAAACTCTGCAGGATCCTGTGATGCCAACGACCTTCATTTGGAGGCACACCTACATTTCTAGAGCTTTGGAAGCTGATCTTTTCCAAAAGTCTTTGTATAGATGCTAAAGCAAGGATGAATCTGGCCCTAGTCCATTCAGCGTGAGTGGTTATACCTTAAAGGGATATTCCCTCTCTTTAAAAATTCTGATTCTTCACATGTTTCTGGTTAAAAAAACCCCAAATCAAACAGAAAAGAACCAACCCTTGTGCCTATGTCAGTGTCTTAGCTACATAAATTTAAACATTCCATTGTAAGCTAAGATTATCTTGCCTCTTGCCCACTGAGACATGTGGGTTTGGCTTTATAAAACTCCATAACTGGCCTGCTTGAACCCTGTCCAACAAGTTTTCATCTAAATTGATTAGGACTTGGAACATATTTTCTTGGACAAATTGTGTTCTAATGAATAGAACACTCCCTCACAGCTGTCCTGCCAGAAAGCCAAGATTTTTTCTGTCTAAAAATCATCCCAAAGTGACCCTTAGATAAAGTTCAGAATCCATTTTCATTTTTTAATTAAGAAAAGGTTTGCTTAGTTCCATTCCATACATTTCAGTGCTAGGCAGCTGACACACGATTCCCCCCAAACATTTTATTTCAAAGAATTTGGTTGTGATGTCAGATCTGCCAGGGACAACGGATTTCTAAACACACTGTTTACATTAAATGCAAAGCATAAGGATGGTTTCAGCAGGAGAAGCCTCTCTCCTCCCAATACCCAGAGATGGCACATACAGCAAACTCAAGGTCATGTCTATTCTCCACAGAATTTAACCAGTAATGAAGACAAACAGGGAATATCACTACAAAGCCTCACACAAGCATCAGAGATTGCCACAATGCCCTTCTCCAGGGACAAGGCTCCCCAGGAGAACCCTTCTCACCTCCAGTAGGTAGCTTCATGAGCTCACCTTCAAGTCCAAAATTGGACTGGCAGGGAAATCCTGTCATTAATTAATGCTGGTCAAATGAAGATGGCATTTCCCCTCAGTAAGGAGCCCTGGCCACTCCGAGGTAAGAGCTGTCCCCAAGTTAGGATGAATGCACGTTTTCTTTTTAGCATTTTGCTCTGTAGTTCTTCTCCCAGATGTCCTAGCATGAAACCTCAGTAAATGTGTTATGATTAGCCCATCTGGAATTTTTATTCTATGACCATTCCCATGGTACACAAGGAGGAGGATTTCATTCAATCCAGAATACCCAGTGGACATCCATGGTTACATAATTTTCCTTATCTCCCAGCAAAAGTATTTCTAGGAACCAGGAGTACAGTTTGAGACAAGATCAGATCCTTTCAAGTCTTGCAAAAGATGGTTCTGAGCCATGTGGAAATAAAGTGCCTTCAGCATATTTTCAGGAATTTATTGACACATGGCACTCAGAAATTAAATATGTTTGCAGGAATTTAAAGGAACAGGTCTCTCAAGAAACACAGCTTCTCAACTCTTTAAATATTGGTTATAGCTTTAACAAAACAAGAAACTGAAGCAAAGTCTCACTTATGCTCAATCTTGAGTGGAGTTTGACTACTTCAATTACCAACTATGCTTACAGAAGAAAAGTAAATTATGAGAACTTGCTCTGCTACAAAAGTAATTATTATTGTGGAATTGTTTGTGGAAAATATGTCATAAAATGATCCTAAGAATGGGAAGTTTCATCGGCCCTCAATGGACTCTGCTTGCTCACCCCTGTGAGACACACTGAGCTTTAGAAATTTACCTGGAGTTGACGACAGCTGCTGCAGTTGTTCCCCAACCCTTTCAATACAAGTTGGCCCAGTCACATCAGCATGGTTAGTCGATCTGCATGAGAGAGGAAGATCTTAATTTTATGCTGCTTTGACAGACAGATTCAGAGGGAAACATATCACGCACCTCACGTGGAGACCGTGTCAGCTTTGGTTGGGGACTAAGAAAACTGGGTACATCTGCAGCCATTGATCTGAGCCCTTTCTTCTTTTTCTGTGTGCTCTTAAACCATTGCAACCTAAATATAATGACAGGGAATGAACACGAATAAGATTTGCTAACACTCTATCACACTCTATTCTGCAGCCTTCCATTGTCTGGAAATGTGGTCATAATGGGCAGATTATACAACATCAAACCCTCCTGAAAGCATACACAGAAAATAGGATATAATCATGCTCAGAGCAGTTATCTTTAAACACAAGCAAGGCTTCAGCACCCAGTGGAGAGCAGCAAGCAAAGTTATGGGCCCAAGGCAAAATAATGACCAACTGCCAAGAAACATCCTCGTTAGCCTTTGTTAGAGTTTGTCTTTTTAAAGTCATTGTGCTGTATAATTAAGTTGGTAACATGCAGATGAGAAAGTGGAAAAAAATGTGAAGACATAGGGAGATGAAATGCTAAAACACTGAAAGATGTCACCTCCTCTGTGAAATGCTTACATTGTGAAATAAAGAGAAGAAAGAACGAGTCATTTCAGGATATGTCTGGAACGAGAGATAAGACCAGAAGATTTCAATTTTCTAGTAGTCTCACACATTTGCATTCTACATCATGTGGGTTGAGTATGAACACAAAGCAAGAGGGCACTAAATGGAGAACAGACAAGATAAACTGCAGTCTAAGAATGGGATTTCAGGACATGGCAGTACTTTCAAGATCCTGAGAACATGATCCACATATTCCCTGAAGATGGCAACAACATTTGTTCGAAAGAGCTGAAGGTTCGATCAAGCCTAAGTCATCAAAGAATAAAATTAACTCAGACATCAAGGATGTAAAATGGGATAAGAAAGCAGCAAAGGGAGCAGAATTTGAGCCAACCCTTGTTATCGCTCCTGGTGGTCCCCGTGCTACCAAGTTGATCACAAACTCTTAAGTCTTTTTTGGTTGTATTCCAGCTTGTTATGGACACTCAGCTCCTCTCCCTGTTTATCTGTTTTGCAGTGTGGGATGTGTGAGTAGTTTTGTGAAATTATTTAAAGCTTTCAAGCAGAGACAGACAAAAATATTTAGACAGAGACAACAAACTATTTCTTGAATTGAAGAGGAGATTTTAGGTCAGATCCCAGCTATCATGTCTAGGTTAAATTTCCCTTCCACCATTTCCAGATTTGAGCTGTTCTTAGGAGAGACTGGGAATTTCTGTTTCCTTAGGTGACCCAAGGGTGGCATAAGGCCAGGCAAAGCCAGACTTATGCTGTCTGATCCCTGGCTATCTGGTGACAGGAGGGGACAATGAGTGTCCAGTGTTGTGGTCCCCTGGGAAAGAGCCTAGCAGGCTGAAGTTCCAGGAATCACATGAGCATTTCCTGCCTTCACCTCAGCCAACAGCTGCTTCTATGTGCCACAAGCTCAGGTATTAAAACTAGAGAAAGAAGTGAGCTGCTGCCGGGGGGCCTGCCAGGATCTTTGCCCCTCACTTGTGCAGCAAGGATGGAGCTTTGCCCTGACATGTGCTCGTTTGCACGTGTGGCTCCCTTGTCCATGACTCAATGGCTGGCGTGTGAGCAGTCCCCCTTGCACAGGCAGACAGGTAGGAGACTCTGACAGCGAGACCAGACATTACATTACCTTTAACTCTTACATAGCCAGCAATTAATCAACACCTGTTTCACAGAAGTCACACGGATTGCCAGCATCCTGCAGCAGTCCCGGCTTAGCAATCTACTTGCAGGCTGAATTTCCACAATTTTGCTTAGGGACTCGGTCTTCAGCAACAAAAATAAAGAGTACTGAACACCTAATACAGACTCTTGGAAGTTGGTGTTGTGCAAGATCAACCCATGTTGATGGAGTGCAAGATGAACCCTCGTTCGTACCATCTGCTGTTAACTGGAGGGAGGACAGGAGGGTTACAGGAAAAGCTACTTGAACTCTCTGTAGCCACTATATGGCATGGTAGAGTATGGGCCAAAACATCAGTGCTAAGGAAGCAAGACAGAACCAAAGAGATGGGAGTGCAGTAGAAAGCTCAAAATTATGGACAAATTAATGAACCAGCAGTACTGGAAATGGGAAAAAGCTGTCAGACCTTCATCGCTTACAAGGGACAATGAAAAAAATCATAACTTCTGATGCTTTTGATGGAAACAGAGTTATGCAAGACTGATATTGTTCATACAGATTTAATTAAGACTGTCAGCACTGTCAAGCTTAATTGAGCTGGTATTTAACACTTATAGAACTCAGTTAGAAAAATGTGCTCTGCTCTAAAAATCAGCATTCTATAAATGGTCCCTGTCCTAGAAGGGCCTCTTTTTTGACACAGCCAGTTCTTGAGAGCATCTCACTTAGGTGCTAAGATAACTGTAGCTGAAAAATATTACAAGCACAAGCTGCATTCCTTGCCCACACAGTCCCCTCCTCACAGCTTGTGGGAATCTGGGATGTACAAGAAATGCAGAGTCAAGCTTCCTGGTGGCATCCCATCACTGAAATTATTTCACAGAGAATTAACCCCCAATTCCAACACTTCTTGTCACATTAGACTGAAATCTCTGCATTTTCTGAGCTGTAATGTGCATGGAAAGCCAAAAGAAGGCTAGACAGTGGACTCGCACCAATTGTGGACGTTTTGGTTTCTGGGCTGATTAGTGACAGAAGCAGTTCACCATGCAGAGAAACAAGCTTGTCTGGATGTCAGTAACAGCATATGGGTAGGGTATGCCACAAACCTCAGCTACTGTCATATACAGCCCTATTCACTGGGGCCATAGAACCTCTAGCACTACCTCCTGCAGCTATGGGACATGCCTTTCTTCTTGCCTTGAGGGAAGCAAGCACACATCAGCTTGGAATGACCATTGAAATCAGTTAGGTCTCCAGTGGGCTGTCTCAGGGACTATTATAGATAAAATTCAAATAGAGGCTGCAAAATTAATATAAATGAGAGTGAACAACCAACAGCCCCAGAAAATCCCATGTTCTGCAACTGTTATTGCTTCATCAGTGAGAGGAAAGAGCGGTGTTTTAAAATAGAAGTTCACTTAATTGAATTTCCCTTAAGGCACAGAAAATAAGCTTCCATGAAGTGGTATCAATTGTTCAACAATAACATGCTCTCCCAACTGAAAACTGGGTTAGGAATTTGTATTGTATTTTCACAAAACATAATTCCTAGCCCAGTTTCCCCCTCCTCCTTGAGATAACCAGGCAGATTCCACCTCAGTGATTGCTGAGTTAGACTAAGTCAGTGTGTAACTGATGTTCAGCTTCTCCACATACCTACTTGACAGAGCCTGGTGCATCCATGGTAGGGCTTTAGATTCACAAAGGCATTAAAGGAGCTGGTTGCTCTGCAGATATGCATCCATATCCTGCTGGGGAGCCAGAGGTTCACAGCTGCATCAAGCCCAAGGTGAGATCAGCTGTGCACAGGACCCATATCCTCCTCTGTCCTGGGTTACAGGGCAGGCAGAACCATGAATCTCAGGGTACTAAAAATAAAGGGAAAGAGAGGAACACTCAAAAACTACAGAACAACGAGGACCTGTACCTCTTTCTGGTAATACAGAAAGTGTTAAGGACCAGCAGTCGTGTATTTACACGTAAAATATTATCTTTCTAAGAGTTTGTCATAAACATGGCTCACACCACAGGGATGGCCATGCATTCCAAGTTTGTGCAACAGGAAGAATATTTCCTAGGGAATAAAGTAAAAATATTAGTATTCAACTGAATCACTATGGGCCAAATTAATGAAGTTACTACTCCATCATAGACTTCCACATGTGAAACCTGAGAAAGCGGTTGTATCAACAGCACATCAATCCATGGCACTGGTCAGCAGAACAAAAACCCCAACCTTTAATTTCACAGTTTCCTTCAGCTTTGGCACAGAAAGGTTAACTTTTGTTTAGACAATGCTTCTGAACAGATAATGTTAATTAAATGTTTGCATTCAAGTCTTATTACACAGTGCAGTAAGTTTGCTTTCTATACAAACACTGTGTATCCGGTGCAGAACAGAAAGCTGGGGGGCAGACACGATTCCATGGATCAGTTTTAAAACTAAAAGCAAGGAGGGGAGTATGTTTGCCATCTCCAGACTCTCTGTGTGTCCGCCTCTAAGTTTCTTCATATTCTCCAGGGATTTGCAAAATTATGTGTTTTAAATATTCATTATCCTTCTACTCTAACACTGCTTAAAACTCCTTCTTCGAGCCCAAGAATGACATAGCCAGTGGATGAAAATTATATTCAGTAAAATCGGAATCATACAGCACACGAGATAAGTCAAATGCCAAGCTAGTCCTGATGTGAAGCAAAGCAGCTAAATCATCCATCCAGATGGGAAATGTTGACGGTCCCTTAACTGTAGCAGTCCTCGTTACACTGCAGAGAGGTGTGCGATTTGGCTGTGTCAAGCAGACATCATGGAACTATTTATTCTGTCGGCAAGTCGAACAGGAAGTTTATTAAACTTGCATATTGCTGGACAGATCACCTGGCTTCTGCTTTTCCTATTGGAATGCAAAATTGGATGGTCCATCTCTATACTGACGTAATGCGCTGCCATACGGAGGATTTCTCTGTGAGCCTAAGACCTATTTCTCTGTGACCCCCAGGAGCACATTGGATATTGTGCATCCAATTCCTGACAGGAATGCTTCATTTTGCTCTTGAGCAACCATTTCTGAGCAAGCCAGGAGCCGAATCCAGCTTTTCTTGGCTGGAAGAATTGGGATGTCCCAAAATGGGGTTTTTTAACAGATGAGTGAAAAAGCAGAGAGCCCAAAGGACCATCGTTCTCCAAAGAAAATCATACAAATCAACAAGGAAAAATTCCTCTTCGTAAGTTAGATTTTCTACGATGGTAAAACAGCTGTGTGCTGTTGGGCTTAGCTCTGCTCCAGCATGCCCTGAATATCTATTTGACTGTCTCAACAAGCCTCCAGAGGACACAGCAAAGTTCCTGGGTCTGCCTTTGGCAGATGCTGAACAAATCAGCTTTAAAGGCAACCTAGAATTCCTATGGGAGACTGTCTTGGTTGGGCAGCTCCTCCTTGCAGGATCCCTTCCTGCCTCTCCCAGCACACCATCGCTGTCCCTCCACCAGGGCTGGAAGCTTCCCTTTTGTTGGGCTTGGCTGGGCCGTGGCTTCTTTCCCTGCCAAAGTGGTGGGTTGCAGCCAGCACCGCTGCTGGGGACACGCTTGCTGCTGCCATCACCACACTCTGGCAGGCTGGAAAGCTACAAATATGGCATTGCTTCCCCCAGGATGGGGGGCCCAGACCCAGGATGTTAATGGGATGCTGGACAATGATTGGAAGGACAGCATTATATCCCCTTCAAGGACCAAGCTTTTCAGACTTCTTTTGCTAAAACACCAAGTTCCCCTGCAAATGCATCAGAGAGAACAAGAGAGCCCTTGTTTTGTCATTTCTCTTCTCTGTGCAGTGAGCTGAGTGTGACCATCTCCTACTTACCAACAAAAGCTGTAGGGCAGAATTGATTTTCCCCTACTTTATTTGCCCTCTAGAAGTAACTAAGAGTTCCATGTCAATTCCAAATAATTTCTCTTCACTCTTAAAAAAGTTTTCTCTTAACAGCAAATGGTGTTGTTTTCAGGCTTCTCTTTAACGCCTCCCAAAGCGCATGTAAAATTTTGCTGAATTTAGCTAGTGAACATCTTTTCAAAGTGGATAATTAAAAAGCTGACTTGTTTTCAGCTAAAACAGTACAAAATACACTAGGTGTTTTGTCCAAAGAATCCCTCCCAGATTTACAGCAGGCCAACTGGATTCATAAACTGTTCACAGACAAGTAATCAGAGCGATTTAAAATAGGAAATATTTTCTCCCGTTTGTGCTAATTTTTTCAAAATCAGATGACAGATAAAACATCAGCATGATGGATCATTTTACAAATGTATGAAGGCCTTTCCCCAGCACTTCACTCTTCATAGTAGCCTGCAGAAGGTAATTTAAGATGTAGGCACTTTTTGAAATAGGAAGAGACACACTCATCCAAAACACACCAATCTTTTTGGCTTGTTCTGAGCAAAGAAACTTTAACTGCTATAAACTTTTCAATATCTCTTGATATGGACCATTACATTTTTTCACTTCTAGCTTAATATGGTGGGAGTAGGCAAACTCCAACATATGTACAGGCATGTATATCCAACTGCCATCCCTCAACACCCCTGATGCTATTGTTATTACTCATTCTGTTTCTGCACCTTGTCTGATTGCTTGGCTTCGCATTTTACTGAGCCTCAGCATCACCTCCATGAACTACCAAAAAACATGGGTTGGACTTCCTGCTTGAGGCTGCTCTATCACCAGTGCTAGAGCAGATCCAAAGGTTCAGCTGCTGTCTCTGTCACCAGAAAGTTCTGGCATAAAACCCACAGCAATATAGGTGAAGTACTGCTCTACCAAAACCAATGAGTCCCATTCAAGGCACCACTTGGGTCTTTACAGTCCTGACAGCAGCCAGGAATTGCCTCCTGTGAGGGATAGAGCGGGGAGCGAAGGTCCTCAGCTACACAGAAGTTGGCATTGATTCACCAAGCCTGATATTACGAATTTTTACAAACTGTAAAAATGACCAGACTCCAGGCTTTGAGGTGGGGACTAAGGCTAACTCTATACTATAATTACATTTTGACTTCTCTTTCCACACATGAGAGCTGGGGTGGAAAACCCTTAGTACAAAGCAGAGAGGAACTTACAGAATGCTCACTTATTTAAACCAGCTTGCAGCATTCTTTTTCGAAGTAAATGCACAATAAAGTTTTAGTGTAACAGGACAATTCTTGTTAAATTGCCATCCTGTCTGCTCCCTTTCCAGAGGGGTAACACTCATCTGTATAAATGTGCTTACAAGAGAGGAATTAGTAGGGTAGCACTGCATAGACTGCTCCTGTCATGTGCACCCAGCTGTTGAGGTCCCCACTGAACTGAGCAGAACTTGTCCCTATTATATACACACTTCTCAACAGGTTCCTCATGCAGCTGCAAGAGGCCAGCTGAAGAGGATACCCCCTGAGCAGCCTTCTGGGCAGGCCAGGTGCTAAGGAACAGACTTTGACTTTGGACTTTATGACACTCTCATTTTGCTCCGAAGTTTCTTGCCATTAGGCATAAGTCCTACACATTCCACTTACTTGTATGGGGAAAAGGTTTTTACAGTAAAAAATGCACATGTCTTCTGCAAGCTCATTGAAGTTCAGTAAGCTGTTTTATCTCTGTGGTAAAAACATGTTTACTTCAGCTGGAAAGCTTCCTGGCGAAGTGCAGGTCTCTAATAGAGAAGTCAGTGCTTGTCACCCATGTAAGAGCTCCCTTCTCAGCAAGGCTTACACCTTCCTTGCAAGTCACTGTGCGTTTGCACATATATCTGCAACTACACGCACCAGAATAATATGCTAGTTTAAAAAGCTGCACTTTTTTTCCCAGTTTGAACTTTAGCTTTGTTTTGGAACATTCCCCTTTTTCCCTGACTAATGCAGCTCATAAAGGAACACCTCCCTCAGGCCAGAAGCATGGAAGATGCTTGTGATGATCTGCCAAGATTTTTAACAAGAGTGTCCTCAGCACCTCGAAGCTGCACATCCATGGAATGTGGCCCATATTAATAATACTGTAACTTCTCTCAACATGCTCAGAGACAGCCTCGATGCCAACCCACAGGCTCCCGGGGGCAGAATGACAGCATCCACACAGGCTATTAACCTGAAAGACAAACGTTTGCATTTTTTGCTAATCCCCTCGAGTACTTAGTATTTCGGAATCTCTTTCCTCACAATTGTCCTCACAAGACCATGGAATGACTTATTTTAGACTGAAATAGGCTAGTCATGTGCTGGCATTAAATGTGAGAACTGTCACTTGTTTATTACTGTGGAGCTACTGGCACAAAGCAAATGTTCCAGGTTTACAACTGAAGGACTTTGTCCAGGAAATTGCTCAGACACGTACAAAATCTCACCAAGAAAGAGCCTTTGGGGGATGTAGGTGTGAGCCATTTGCAATATGCCCAGTGAGCATTTCTCTGCACATCCTGGAATTCGCCTGGTAGGTGTGCACCCTGTCTCTCCATCCTATCCCTATCCCAGGACAGGCCAAGGAGCAGAGCACTGCTGCAGCACTTCACACAATGTTGTTATAAAGACTCCAGCTGCTTTCAAAATGCTGTAGTAACATCCAGGCTTCAGAGGGCAGTTACCATTGCAGAAAGTGGGCCAAGCCTTACAGCCTTTTCTATGGTAAGTGCCACTATGGCAGCAAAACAGATTGAGAACATCTGATTCGGACATACACATTTGAATTACTTAATCTGAAAGAATATTACAGGTGACAAGGCTGGAGAGGAGTCACGTAACCAGGGTGATTTTATACTGGTCTTATTGGAAGATGTTGCAACAAGATACTTTGTGCATTGTTTACATTTCCAAAATGATGAAACCAGAAGACAGAAGAAATGAAACTAAAGCCCTGGGCTGCTTCACATAGTTTCTACACTTTGGCAAGTCAAAAATGAAAACCCTAAAATGTCCCCACATCGTCTTCTCCCCTCTCACAAGAAGGTAAAGAAGAGGTAAGTGCTGCTAAAGGACTAACTTTTAGCATCACTTCCTCATTTCAAATGTGTTAAGAGAACATATTGGTGACCCCCTTTTGCCTGGGGGAGAAAGCTGACATAGGAAGGTGAAAAAATATCAGCAGTACTGAAAGAAAGAACAGCAAGAAAGCAAGTTTAGTGTTACGGACTTGTTGCCAAGTGGAGGCAGATCTTTTTGTGTTGACATGACACAGGCTTCACTTCTGGGCTAGGTGTGCTGTACAGAAAAAAGCTGGGATCCCCCCCAGCTGCTCCACTGTTCTTGCTTCTGGTTAATCTCTACCAGAAAGACACTTGCCAACCCTCTCCCCTTTCCAGCCACCATAAGTATCAAGGTTAAAGATCAAAATCTGAAAACAACACATGTTGAAAGACTTGTCTTCTCTGAAAGTGAGAAGCAAGCATGTCTAACTATCCAGACTGCATGCTTTTCAGTGTGGGCATGCTGGATTATCAGAGTTTACACAATAGCTTTCGTCAGGGGATCACACCACACGGTGCAAACAGGCCACGTGTTAACCCTGTAAGGCAGGGATAAGTGAACATTTTCTGTATTTTACTCAGCAGAAGAATGAAGAACTGAGAATTTTAGGCATTTGTGCAGGACCACATAGAAGCAGCAGCAGCACCATGAAGGGACACTTTGACCAAAATAATGTGGATGCATAGGAAAAAGTCCAAACTCCACAGTTTGTCTAATTCTCATGGGATCACAGGCCCTAAGATTTCACCAGGTCAAGTAAGTCACAGCCTGCTTAAGGATATACATTCCTTTTTTATCATGTAACCACTATGTGACCCTGACAAAAAGTTCAGAGGGTTCTTTTCTCTGATACAGACTCTTGCTGCCTTACTTAAGGGGGGGGGAAAAAAAGCAAACAAGACCCAGGTAAGCATACCACAACAAAACAATCACTCCAGCCTCACTTAATTTCACTTGCAAAAAATATCAGTGCTTTTCTGGTCAGGTATATGCCTTTTATATATACTATGTAAGTATATACTTTATCCCTACTTTTCTGTTCTGGAATAATAATAATCTATGTCCAGGGCAGACCCCCAGCAAGAATCTCACATTAGAAGATAGTTAGCTTGCACCAAGAAGCAGCTACTTTAGCATGGATTGGGAGTACTCCATCTAGGAAAACAAAAGCTTGGAACTGAAGATGCCATGGGGCAGACACCCAGTCACAGAAGGACCCTTAGTCTCCACCCCCATGCACACCTGTTAGCACAGAGCTGTGCACCCCTATGAACAGCAGCAGCATTACTAGGCCGTAAAGGAGGAGGGGGGAGAAGCAAGAGCTCATCTTGCTGTTTGTTCTAGAAACATAGCAAGATAAAAACCATGACTGCTTAGCAGTACCTAGCAATCTAGGCTGGGCATCCCACGAAGTCGTCCAACATGTGTATTCACACTTCCAGTAGGTGACAGCTTCTGCCTTTTCCAGCCATTGGCATCAGCAAATGTTATGAATTAAATGATTTGACATTGAGGCAAAGTGTAAACAAATTATTATGAACAAGTTGTCTTGAAATCTGAACTCAGAGATACATTCTATAATGCAAAACTTCCATCAGACTCTGGAGAAGCTCATGGGAAGTGCTGTCCTCTCATTTGCAGCAGATGTATTTCTTGGGAGGTTCGTTGCTCTTTAGCAGAACACATTTTAGCCATTTTAAAAAAACTTAACTTCAAAACTAGCAGGCATTCTGACACTGCATGTAGAAGTCTAGTTTCTCATTCCCAGCAGGCTTGAAGACTGCAGCCAAGCACATACAGATGCCAGAAAGATGCCTCCCACAGACTTGCAAGAACCTTTCTTGCTTTCTAAAACCTGAGAAGACCTTCAGTCCTAAGTTTTCCAGCGTAGAGTTCCCAGAAATGAAAAAAACAAAGGAAATAAACCACCAAAAAACCAAAACAAGCCCTGGAGAGCTAACCTTATTAATAATCCGCTTCTCCCTACTTAAAGTCGGTTTGCAGAGAAACACTGAATCTCAAACCCAGGAAATTATGAGTATAAAACTGTCATGCCCAAATAGGCATGGCAGAGCTCCCAGTGATTTCACACAGTCAGCTCTCAAGTTACAGAAGTTGGAGCTGGATTTGCAAGTGGCATCAACCAAACCTCCAAATCCTGAGGTACCTTCAAAGTCTACACCCAAGCCTTGCAACTTCTCCCATTAGCACGGACACACAAACACTGAAAGGATGGAGTGTTGCTCTTAGTCCGCTCGGGTGACGAAGCTCACACACAGACCAGAAAGGTCAGAGGTTGAGTTTGTTCTGTGCTTTTATCATACTTGAGGAGCAGACAGGGGTGGATGGAGAACTGACTGCTGCCAATAGAAACATTGTTTCTTATTCACAGGGACATGCAGCAGCAAAACCAAAATTACTCAAAACAAATAGTACTGAAATTACTCAGGTCAAGGACAGTGGAGCCAAGAACACCCAAGAAGGGTGGGACACAGGTACCTTACATCATCTTGACATTTAAAGAGACTTTTTAGGATTTAACTCTCATGGTCTCCTGAAGAGAGTCAGTGGTGTGGAAAAAAATCTCTCCTTTCTGTCCTGTTTTTGAGTTCTTCGAAATGGGCAGCTAGTGTCTCTGGTTACAGACAGGCTTGTTCTGCTGAGGACTCCACCAGACAGCTGGTGAAGTGCCAGGAGAGCCACACACAAGAGCAACCACCGCAGCAAAATAGTGGGTTTCATCTAACCATCATCAAAACACTACAAAATAATTGGACCTTTTGGTTTTGTAGTAGCCGTAGCTGTGTGAGCCAGGGGTGTTGAATCAAACCATGTGCCCAAGTGTAGCTTTGCCTGCTCGGGTGGCAGCCCAGCTCCAGCCATGTAAATGCAGCGTGTGTAGAGATACACAAACAAGTTTCAAGCTACCACCCCAAGCAACAAAGAAATGATGGCAGCCAAGGTTCCAAAAATGCACTCCGTTTCTGGCTGGGTTGTGCAGGTGGCAGTGAACCTCTGGCTGCTTCCAGGACAGGTACGGGAAGTGGTGTTACAGAAATGCCCGTGGGGATTACCGGTTAGGTCTCCTGCTCTGGTAGCAGATAATTTGTCAGATTACGTAAACTGCACCTGAATCTACTTCTGCTAAGCCCATTTATGGAGTGAGTGGCATTACTGCTGTGCCACCGCAGCCCCATGGCACAGCGCTCTTCCCTCCTGGATCACCCCAGGGCCCTGAGAAGGAGTAAACAAGTAGTTCCTTGTGCCATTCACCACCGTGTCACTCCTGCCCTTCGCTGGGGCACTGCCAAAACCCTTTCCAGGGTGGCACTGGCACAAATAACGTCAGGGAGCTGCTCTGGTGCCCTGTATCTCAGTGGGCCCAGCAGCTGCCCGGTGGGGAGTGCAGCTACCCCTCTGCTCCCGGCCATTTGTTGCAAAGCAAAGCGTACACAAAGCCGGCTAGTTCAAAATCCCAGATTAGGAAGTGTCATCAGTTAATATCACCTGATGGCATTGTTTAGCGAGGGATTTTTTTTTTTTTTAACTACATGTTTATAGCAGTCTTTTGATAAAATAATCACAGCACTTAGCGTTGGCTTTCATCTCCCTCATGTGACTCACTCCTTCCATTTTCTAGTGCTCAGCTGTGATTGCTGTAGTGGCTCAACTATCTGCACTGGTGCTAGAAACTGACTTGTGCCACCAAGCTCAGATCTGGATCAGAAGTACTTGGAGCCTGTGGGAATTCAGATCAGGAGGTTTTAAGAACCCTGCTGCAGGGAGACTGACTCTTATCTCTGCAGCTGGCTCTGCTGCCTGTCTGCTGCCCGAAAAGGGACAGGGGCAATGTGGGGCTTAAAGGCAGCTTTGGCTTCAGTCTCATCTCTCAATATGTATGTTCAGAGATATCTTTATTTCACGGATACATATAGCTCTAAACATATATATTAAGAGATATATTTATTTACATACCCACATAAATACACCCAAGGTTTTGAAATGAGGGAAAAACTTGTTTTGGAGATACCAAAAGTTCCCAGAGGAGTGTGAAAGAAATATCTCCGCCTCCTGACTCGAAAGCACCCAGAGTCCTTGAGGAGATAATTCCCAGGTGCCAGGGGCTGGCGATGCAGAGCAGAGGCAACCAGAGCCCTGACAACCACAGCACCCCTGACCCATCCCTGGCACGGAGGAACCTGGGTGGTGACAAAGTGGCGGTGCCTCCTGACCCAAATAACGAGGTGGCTGCCACAGCAGCTGCATTAAGCAACATAAAGGTGGTGAGGAAATAATTTCAGTTTCCTGTAGCATTTCATAATTTTACGTATTTTTGCATAAGACAGTATAAAACCTTTTGGCTTTTTCCAACACCATTACATGTATAAATAAACGTACAGATTTCCATCAGCACTCCTTAAGCTCACTCTCTTGCCATTTTTCAGGAAAAACTGGCCATACATGATTTTCCAATTTTTATGGAATTTTGGCTCAAATAATTTTTAACTGCTTAATACAGATCACATTTATTATCACCATCAGTGGAAAATATAATCTTCCCAGCTTTCCTTGTATTTTAAGCAATGGGAATAAAATTAATTCATTCTGCAGTTATACAAATATGTAAATCCATTACAAATACAGGATTGAATGTATTTTCTCAAATTCCAAGGCTGTTTGCAGGCTTTATTTCTGGCAGCACCAATATCCTTCTGTTGATGATTGGATTACCCTTCAGCCTTAGAATAATAACGGGGTAAACCTATTGATTAATGCTCTTGTGACATATTAACTCATATGGCATTAGGGAACTATTTTTATTGCTGGAGTCTATTCGTCCCTCATACGTGCACACATTTTGACTTCATGTTTGATGCATCTCACAAGCCTTCTTACAGTTTGATGGAATCCATCATCCTACTGCAGCTCCAATACTCCTGTTAAATTCCATTAAGCACTAAGGGTCAGTCAACTGTCTCAGAAACATAAAGCAATTTGTTAAAATATACATTTAATGAGGCTTCAGGGAGGGAAAGGATGACATTTATGAATTACAGTTTTAGGAATCAGACCTAAACCTACAGTGGATACAGTCTAAACTATGATGAGTCTGTGACAAATCCTCAATATATCTAACCCCATGCCAGGATTCTGTCAGCAGACTGTATGATCTACATTTTTTTTTTAATATCACCTTTTAGGGCTACAGCTGTAATTTACCATGCACTGATCAGAAAAATTTTTCTACTTAAAATACAACAGCAAAATAAACACAAAAAATACCCCAAACCCCCAAAAGTTGTTTGTTAATTCAAATGTTGTTACTGCTCCCTGAA
Source organism: Serilophus lunatus (assembly GCA_013399895.1). Classification (NCBI taxonomy): domain Eukaryota; kingdom Metazoa; phylum Chordata; class Aves; order Passeriformes; family Eurylaimidae; genus Serilophus; species Serilophus lunatus. Next base: position 972,004 of record VXBA01004707.1, read on the forward strand.
GTGGGATGTACTTCCAATGAAATCCACAGCACCTTTTGGGCATCACAGAAGAAATCTGTCCCTGCTGCAAGTGATTAGGGAGCCAAACAGGACCACTGTAACAGTGAAAACCTCAAACTCAGTACATTCAGCTGGATTAGAGAGAGTCTGAAGTCTAAGGTGCAGATCAGTGAAACGGGAAGGACTACGGAGCTGAAGGTGAGACTGTTTCTACTGTGCCAGAACTCCTCTTGCTCTATCAGTAGTATCATTAAGGCAGCCTGGTTGCAGGTAGCCTACAAGGGCTTCTGTGCATGTGTACACCTTCTGCTTTAAGCAAAGGCAGTATCTCTCGCTCCAAGTAGAGGCCACGATGGAAAAAGTACAGGCTCTCAGATGGTGAGCAAGAACGATCGCTTCACTTGCTCAGTCCATGCACCATCTGGCTGCTTACACCACCCTTCTTCTGACACTTCCTCTTCCCTGCCACCCTACACGGCCGCCTAACTGAAGGTTGCAGCATTGCACCAAGTAGCAGAGCAGAAAGACAAGCTCTAACTGTAGTGGCAGAGCCACAGCTGAGGATTAGAAAAGAGCAGCCAGAGATTGCAAAAATACAAGTGATTCAAGGCACGACGAGAGTTTCGCATGACTCCTTCTGGACTGTTGGGCCACTTAACTGTTGTGCAATTCATGCTGACTGCAGTTGTTGGGAAAGGTAAGAGAACCAAACAATAAGAGCAACCTTAAGGAAATCTAATTTAGGGAAGAGAATTGCACAGCAGTGCAGTTCTCTCAAAGTGACTCAAAACAGATGGTACCATTCAGAGCCAGTGGTGTCCTTCCACTCCAGTGCCAAAGCTCTTTTTCCAAAAGGGATCAGACAAAGATACCTGCTTAAGTGAGGACAGCCAGTACCAATGTGCAAACAAACACCACCTTGCCTCTGAGGGCAAAATTGTTCTCCCATTGCCACAACAAGCTCTGTAGGGACAGATGCGGATATTAGTCTGGTTTGCACTGAATGTTTCCAAACTCCTCTCCTCAAGGTAGATGTCCCTCACTTTAAAGGAAAAGGATTTTGAAAATGTCTTGCTGTCTCCAAGACTGGGAAGAACCAGAAAGCTAAAACAAAGGGGGAAGGGGGAGCAACCCAAGCTCTTTGTTCCAGTTGGCATGAAAGCATCATTCTTACAATAGCTCATTTTCTCCTTCTCCCCAACAGCTGACAACTCATGGCAACTAAGGACAGGGCTGCTATTGTCGTTAAGCAAATACTTGTCCAATCTACGTAGGAAAAAGAAGAGCTCCAGAGATGACGACATGCTCCAAATGCTCATAAGGGCATCCCAGGAGGCAAATAAAGACACAGAGCAGTGGAGGAAAGGGTTCCTGAAGTGAAAACAGGGGACACAGAAGTGGCCTTGCAGATGCAGCTGCTGCAGAGGTTGAAGATTCAGCCCACTTCACCCAGATAGGGATTCAGGCTTTAGAAGTCCACCACGGATGGCAGCCTGAGCATCCTCTGCAAGTCCCTGCTTCTGCAACCATCCTTTTCCAGGACACACTGCATCCATCAGTGTGCACTTCTGCACAAAGTGATAGCAAAGAGCACCTAGAGAGCCCTTTTTCCTGTATCCTACCAATAGGACTGTTTATCTCAAGTATGCACTGAGGACACATACTTGTGATCTTTCACCAATAATTGTTTTAAAAACCCGTGAATAATCAAGCAAACAAACAACTCGCCACACTCCCACACAAAATGTGTTTATTATTAGAAATCATCTCTCTTGGTACAAAGAATGAACTCTCCCCCATATAAAGCATTTCTGCATGTTCACCACTCCAGCCACACACTTGAGGGGAGGATGGAGGCTATACATCACAACGTTAACGTGCAGGATGAGTTCCAAACAAAGCACAACACACATTTTTCCATGAGCAGTTCTAATCTTCTAAGCAGGAGCAAGAATGACTACAGCCCAGTTATGGCAGTACTCGTTTAGTTCTTTGAATTGCTATAGGATAAATCTGCTGTCAAGGTCCACCAGCACCCCCCCATCCTCTGTTGCATAAGGCTGCAGTGCTTTCTTTCCCAAGAAGTTGTGCAGAAGAGCACATGCAGTGACTATGAAGCTTGGTGGTGATGTGCCTGACATGAAGACAACAGGCAAACAAACCAAGATCTGCAGTAGCAGCAAGGGACATGACCAGAGGCCATAAGGTGAAGAATTGCAAGCCTGGATGTGGGAAGCCTGGCACAAAGACGTTTTCAAGACCCTTATGCCTTAACATAGGTGAACCTTCAATTGCAGGCTTTGTGGACCCTTCTTTCTGGAATTATTCCAGGGGCTCCAAGTGTAAGGAACAGACTCATCCAAATCCAACAACCTGGGGACTCACAAATGCACAGACTTTCAAGTACCTATGATGGCTTGTTCAGCTTAACAGACCTTCAGGGCAGCAGCATGTAGTTGCTGTGCAACAGTCAGCCAGCCCAGCACAGACAGCAGCTCACTCATGGCATGCCCAAGGATGGAGAAGCACAAGTGAGAGGCAGAAGAGCCTTTACATAAGGAATCTCCTGCTACCTCTGCAGAGGGTTTTGGTCACAAGGAATGTTACCCATCTGTGATCCCAGATCTACAAAACCTACCTGCTTCCAGTCATCACTGACTGCCCAAGACGGACCACACTCCACCAAGCAAGGCTGTCTGGTAGGGGTGAGGCTCTCTGTGGCTGGTGCCAGACTGTTTCATCAGTGTCCTTGGCTGCCCTTGTTGCCCTGGTCCTGACCACTTTGCATGTCTTCAGACATGTTTGCAACAGCCTGTTTATATTCATCACCATGAACGTCTTGATGCTTGCCAATGTTTTTAAACTGGTTCTGGCTGGGTTGCAAGAAACAAGATGGATGTGAGGATAAGAAGAACCATGGGAATTTAAACTTCACTCCGAGCCTCAAAGGTCTTCTTGCAGTTGGATGCCACAACGCACAGTATGTAAAGTCCCAGGATTTTACACAGGAGCGGCAATGTATCTGGGGAGTCCTGGCTAAAGAGCCCAACACTTGTTTGGTAATACTGCAACACTGCACAGTTGTAGTGACATGCAGCTAGAACTACTTTGGCTGTAGAATAGCAGTATTCCCTGCACAACATTTATGGGTGTACAAGTCAACTATATAAAACCACTGTATGTACCTTGTTACCAGCCTCATGAAAACCCTTAAGCAAAACATTGGCTATACACATCTGTGCTCTGCCAGCAATGCAGGGGGGCATGTAGCACCACGAGACAGCACAGCCACAAAACCTGGCTATTATTGTGCTGGCCCTCAGCACTGCTTTCACAAAAGGAGAAAAAAACCCTCAGCTTTTACAGTCTGATAGATTTCTTCTGAGAACATTGTGGTTCGGTTCTCTTATCAATTTGAAAACCCTACTGAAGAGCTTTGAGCTTCTCAGATTGTGAAATGCCTAAGAAGCCACAGCAGACAGGCGCTATGCAGATAAACAATCTCAGTACAACAGCAGCTGCAGAGAGGCAGTAAACATGGCCTTCTGCAGCTAAACATTGTAAGACAAAAACAAGAAAGCATCCATGATTAGGGCGATTTATAGCCTAAAATAAACCTGAAGATTGATGAAGAACACGAGACCAAGAGAAACCATCCCTTCCATTTCACCAGTTTCGTAATTGCTTTGGAACGAGAGAGGAGAAGAATTCAGGAGATTAGGGGAAAGTCATTCTTCATTCCCCATGGGTCTGATCCAGAGCTTATTGAAGTCAATTAAATGAATCCTATTCCAGCTCCACTGGATTTTTTTGATCGGGCCACATGAGATGATTACCAAAGCGGCTGTGCAAGAAGGATCAAGTTTGTTTCAGAAAAATACATTTAATCAGCATTTTCCTTAAAGGTAATCACAGACCCCATGAGGCAGTAAAACCTCAATGCATGTAGCCTCAGCACTCAAAGGTGAATTGCTGGGAAGACCATCAATTTCAGAAAACAACATTTGTTTTCCACATTTTTTCCACCCATTTACTGCTTGCATACCCAGGATGACTAGAGGTGATAATTGAAAAGAGTGTTGCTCTGCTCCCTCTCTCCAACCCAGTGAACTTGCACATTTGAACTTGTGCAGTCCGGCTTGTTTGCTCCTCAAATCTTCGTGTAGCTGTTTTACAATGGCGAGGAGAACCTGCAAACGCAAAAAGCTGATAGCATATGACAAAAATGGGAGAATCTACATGCAGATTTGACTTAAACTGCTCTTAATTCATCATTTACAGTTGTTTGGCTTGGGAGTTAACGATGACTCTTTAAGTTGGAGTTTCCCCTGAAAATCTGCCTTTACAAGCAAGTTTTTTTCAGGCCTCTGTCCAGAAGGGGAAAACAAATGATTCTTGGAATCAGTATTATTTTTTTGGGTCATGTTTTTTTCTTTTTTTCTGGTATGAACTTCCCAAAACAGAGGCCCATCAAGAACTTTACTGGTTTCTGAGCTTCCATTGTGGTAAAATGGAATGTTGTTCTTTAAGAAAACAAACCCACAGAAACATAAGCAAAAGAATCCCCCAGAGCCATACTGTATGCAGTGAAGCAATGCTCAGCAGTTCCATCCAGGTGACTTCACTGGGTCAGTAGCTGCCTGTTCTCTGAAGCTCCCCTACAAACATTCCTGTCTTTAACTTTTCCAAGACTGAATTAGCTTGTTGCTGTCTGTTTCATCAATGTACTTTGATAAACTACCTACAAATTCAAAAGTCAGCCACACTTCCAGGGCAATGTCCACAGAACATCACCACACCAGTGCTGTGCCAAGGCAGGGATTAGGCTAAACCTGTAAACAGAATCAGAGCCTCTGCAACAGGAAGGTAAGGCTTCTGGAGACATACTGCTCTCTCCTTTCTGTGAGCCACTTCTGGAGGTTATTCATTCTCTCTTTTTGGATATGCAGCTGTAGAAGGGAGACATGCCCCGTGGCCCCTGACAAAGACATTTTGGTAAAGCAGTCAGAAAGGCTGACCACTCCTTCACCAAGGAGTCTTTGGATTCTCAGGCCTTAACCCCAAGTTTAAAAAAGCCCTTAGCAAACCCACAGACAACTTATGTGGTCTAAAGTAACAGTGTATTGAATCCTCATCTTAACAGATCACTGTTAACAAGACCTAGGCTATTATGGCTTTTGCCACTGCTGTAAATCAAGCTACTGAGATGAGGTTTTGTTTCTCTTCCCATCTCTTCCTCTAGCATTGAATTAGTTGTCCTCCAGTTGCTTCATTCTCACTTCAGTGTGCTTAAGCTAAGCTTCAGTCTCATTGTTGCATCCACCATAGTTCATATATGAGTCCATACATTAGATGAATTCAGGACAACTTTTCAGTTTTCTTAATGAGAAGGATATGCTATGAAAGGAATTAGGTAGAAGCACTTTATTAAGACGATTTTGACAATTTTGTTATTTTGGAGAATAAATAGTCATCCTCATTGGATGGCTGGAACACATGTTCTTCCAGATACATCCAGTCTTATTACAGAGATATGTTACAACTCCTGTAACAACAGTTGCTGTCCTAACAAACACTTTCATTTCCTCCTAACCTAAAATGAATGAAACACATTCATACTGAATATGAAGCACAAATTGCCTCTTAAGTCTGCAGTCAAAACAGGTCTTAGAAATAGTGATGTTTACGGAAGGAAATATTAACTTATCTTTTGGCAATTAAAAAAAAAAAAAGAAAAAATTCTATGTTCTGTTCTTATTCTAAAGTTAGCACCAAGTCCTGCTGCTAAGGTTGGTCTCATGTTTTACCTGATCTAGAAAAATAATTAACATAGCTGGTTTCTTGAGGCATGTCATGTGCACACTTGGGCACAATGACAGTGGAGTAATCCCTACCCACACTGCCTGAAAACTTCTCATCTTGCACATTTTAAACACACGTCTCCAGAGATCTCTCCACTGACAGCATCCCCAAATATTGTTACGCCACAGGAAGAAGCTCATAAATACCTAAAAGTCAGTGATTCTTCATGCCCACATGTCCTCGACTCTGAGTCTTCAGTTGTGGCATGTGAGTGAGTGCTTAGATCCCATGCGAGTTTGAGCTGCCACTTTATACTCTTGGAAGTGTGGAGGTTTTGCCTGAGGGGTCATGAAGTCATGGGGCTGCTGCTCCATCAGTAGCCAGGAGGTGCACAGAGTGTTCCTGCAAAGGAGCTTGGCCACTGTTTCTAAGTTCAATAGCTCTTATGGGAAACTATGCAGTCTGTTATAGCTCCTGCATTGACAGCAAGGAAACTGGTTCTGTTTTTGGGGAAGCACGAACTTGCAAAAGGACCAGACTGTTAAAGCATTGATGGGTTTTGTGGTTGCTTTAACACAGTGAGTTTCTTCCTCCCCTGCCCCTTTCCAGCTCTCACCCAGAAAACCCTGACTGTATCCTGAGCAAAAGTTTCAACTTCTTCAACTGGCTTTGGCATTATCTGTGCCATTCACAACCTATTCTACTCACCCGTTCTACTCACAGCAGTCACTGCACTAGAAATTAATATGATAGTCTTGCTGTGTTTCCAATTTTTACTTAAATGAAATGTTAAGACGGAACTAGTTCCTCTCAAATAGCACAGCTAGGGACAGGCAGCAGGACTTTTAAGAACCCCTTGGGAAGATAAAGAGATCAGAAAAATTTCAAGTCAGAATCCTACTTGTTATTAATTCCTGGCTTTTCCATTCCATAGAGTGCTGTACATACATAGTGCTGAAGCAAACAGTACATCTTATTTTTGCTCAGTTGCTACCAAGTCTGGCAATCATACTGGATCAGAGGGTTACTATTCAGGTTTGCATTAACAGTGGACTGGCCTGCACAATAATTTTTAAACTAGGGCAGAAACCACAAGTGATTAGGGCTGAAATAGTTGTTATCCATGAATGATAGGACTCTGGAGCTTGCAAGCCTATTTCAGTTGTTATTCAAGATTTCTGGAAGACTTTTCACCAGTTAAACTAAGAAGCCAAAATAATGGTACATTTGTGTATTCTATGTGTCTGTTTTTTGTCAGTGTATTTGCACACATTTAGTTTTCCAGGATATGCCGATTCTGGAGAGAGAGCAGACATTTGAGAAGGCTGAACTGAAGTGCAAACTGACCAATATATTAAAGCAGCAAAAGCTGCCGATGAGCCAAATTCCTACAGAAGCAAAGACATGAGAGAGAAATAAAAAGATGCTAAAAATTTGCATTGACATAGCCAGTTAGTCTTACCTATTTTGTGTTATTTTAATTTCAACTCCTTAAGTATTTTTGCAAGAACACCTAACCTTCTTAGGCAGGAGGAAGAGGAGGGGAGAAACAAGCCTATAGGGTTGAAAGTAGAGGCTCTGCACAAGGATTATTCTGTAGGCACGAGCCCCTGCAAGATATCACACATAGCTGCAGAACTCTTATCTTGGGAAGATGCAGCACTCAAAGCAGGTGATCAAGGGTACTTCTGCTATAGCTTTTTTTTTGCAATATTCCTGCCAGCATAGCTCTGTAGCTTCCCATTGTCTTGAACTGGTCTGTCTGCTCTGATATTTTTAATTTGGAAAGTGATTTCTAAATCAGAAATACTGTGAAGAAAGAGGGACATGCCATCAGTCTCCATGGCCTATTTGAACTTTGTACTAGTCTGAAAAACACTGACTTGCCAATGGGACTCCAAAAAAGTATGAAGGCTGCTTTATTTTTACATTTGCTTGGGAATATACTTCTCAGTCACCACACAGGAAACAGTCAGCCCCTCCATTCAAGTTGCTTTCTTGAGACCAGGTTTGAGGCATTTTATGAAGTCTAATATTAATTATGCAAGATCGGGAAGTTATCTGTGTTTCTTTGAGATCCCACAGATGGGCATAAAAAGGACAAACAAAATAAGTGCTGCAAAAGACAAACATAAACACCCCTGCAAACACAATTGTTCACTCTGCCTTGAATTACAAAACAGCATTTTTCACATGGCTGGAGTCTTAGGTCATAAGTGTCAGTGGAGAAAAATTTGGAGAGGCGAGGATGCAATATGCTAGCAACACGTCTGGTAGGACCTGGCTTTGGAAGAGACTTTTCTCAGAGAAATGGCTTTAATAATAAGCAAGTGTATCAGATTTCTGCAAACACACTGTTAAGGTCGGCAGAGCAGCTGGCAGCAAGGCGAGTTCTGTGACCTGCTCCTGAACCCTTCAAACTCATTTCCTGTCAAACATCAGACCCAAGAGGACAAGCAAAAAGCTGTTAAGCTCTTTTCTAGAAGGGTCTGAGATTAGAATTCCAGTAATGGCTCAAATTCCTTTCCAGTTGTCCTGAACTGGCCACTTCCAGCCCCCAGCTATGCTGTATGGCAGCACTGTCCTCCTCTGGGGAAGGAGAAGAGACCGGGGGTGGAAGGAGGAGTGAGGCCATGGAAAATAGGATCCAGCTTTTCCGACAGCAAACAGGAAAGTTATTAGCGCAATTCATTTAAATGAATTGGAGCTACTTCCTGAAGATCAAAGCAGTTGGTGGGAATTGCTCAGCTTGTCCTGGAGAGCAAAGGTGAGCCTGGATGCCATGTGCCTCTGCAGTGCTCTGCTGGAACTGACTTCAGGAGGCCAGGAGGAGGCTGGCCCTCCCAAAGCCAGAGTCGGGAGCTGGGGCACATGGCCAGAGCCAGCCACCCCTTCCCAGCACGTGGCAAGGGAGACGCTACAAGAAGAGTCACTCTGCTCATTTCAGATGCTTGGGAGAGAGAGAAGTGCTCATTTCCACATCGGCCACTGTGAAAGCACAACTGGGGGCAGATCAGAAGATGTTAAGAGCCGGGCATTATGTACTTTTTCAGTACATGAAATGCACAGCTGCACAATTTTTGTGGAAATAACTCCTCGGATCTCAGGTATATACCAGTTTAGATTTTCCTCTGTCCTAAACTGGATCCAACAGTTCAGGAAACATGAATTAAAAACAGCTAGCAAGGAGTACCTATCCATTGCTTCTGGATGGAACCTTCCCAGTTTTCTGCACCAGCTTTACAAGGGAGTCCAAGTTCACAAGGAGTTACAGCATCACACCAAACACCTCAAATCCTCCTTGGGTTTACTTGGCAAAGCCATTCTGAAGTCAAATGCTTCCATCCTGTACCCTATCCACAGCTAGAAAGTTATAGTGCAATACCAGGAGAGAGATCCCCTTTCATTCCATCTTAAGAAATCACAAGTATTTTTCCCTGTCTTTTTTTAAGTTGACTCAGTCATCATCAACCCTTCTGTCAGCACCACCACCTCTCCTACAACAAGGAAACCAAAAGTATGATGAAATTTTGGGTTTCTATCTTTCACAGTTAAGAGGCAGCAGGGATCTGAAAATAAATCTGATAAACTTTAATTTATTGTATATCAGTAGCTATCTTCATCTTTCTTTCCAGTTACATTGTTATAAGCTAAACAATATACCTAAATATATAGCAGACTATTTGTATTAAGATGTAAATCCATTAATAAAGAAAAATGTTATGGAAAACAAGAGAAGTAAACTGGCAGCAAATTAATCAAAACATTTGCTTTCCATGTGGATGAAAACGCGAATAAATCATTATGGACAGATGCTTGTGATTTTGTTTTTGTTTCTCTATTATTCTGTCTATTATTGGCCAGAGGCTTATATTCATCTGTGGAAATGAGCCAACTTCCGATAACAAGCACTTCTACAGCAGGTGTATAAACTGAACAAATTCTACTGTCAACAAAAAGTTAATATTTGGCAGGATTTTTGGATTTTGGGTCTGTTTCCTCTAGTCAGTTCATTAATATAAAGTTTAACTGCCTTCCTTCCCTAACCCAAAAATAGCAAACAACCTCTCCCCTTTCTCCACAAACCACACAGTTCCTAATCACTGGTTTGTGTCCCAGGGACTCCATCGCTGCACACAAATCACAGTGGCCACCATGCAATCCTTCATGTCAAAAAAGCTGGAGAATGCTTCAGTGGGATCAGATGCATTTTCCAGATTTACTGCTGAAAATCCTGGGAAGCCTAGGGACGAATGGACAAGCTAATGTTTTAGTTCAGCTTAGCGACTCTGAATTGGCCAGTACAGCTGCTGGCTGAGCAATGACTGACCTGCAGCCAGCATGTAAAAATGCAGGGCTAAACAAAGAACAAATAAATAAGAAAAATGCCACCCTCAGAGAACAAGGCTTGAACTCCTCTAGACAAACCACAGCGTAACAAGATCGGCTCCCTCATCAAGGGCACAGCCAGACTGTGCTTCCCCCTCATAAGCTTCCTGTCCTGAAAATAAATGTTCTGGTACATGAATCAAGGTGGGATTCCTACATAGTAGTGCAGTCTGATGAACAACTACAGCCATTAACAGTGAGCTTCAAGAGGCTCCAACTAGATATATGTCCTTCCCTGCAGTATTTATTATAAGGGTTGCAACCGGCATCTGCTCTTTCCAAATATTTGGGACTGAATTCCAAACTTCACAGGTTCTTCCCGTTGAAGCCACAGATGCGTTCAGAAGTATTCCTGAACTTTGAAAAAGCTGGGATTCAACTGGGATTCTAGCATTCATGTGAATTAAAGCAATGAAGAGCACTTGTAGCCTCTCTAGAACAGAGGAGGTATGCATAAGCAGATGCTTTTACCCATCAGCCTGGTTTGAACAAGTGTATGTACAAGGACAGAGATTTATAACTATTAGAGTGTACTGAAAACTATGCTCCCAAGAAACTAATCGGAGCGTAGGGAGGCCTAGGACTCCAGACAAAACCAAGTTTTTCTTTCACCTATAAATCATTTTGTAGTAACCAAATCAAAAACTAAACTCGACAGTGCCAGGTCTTAGTGACCTCAGCTCAACACAGCAGTAAATACACGTCTACCCTAATTAAGTTCCATTTGAGTTAACAAGTTAAAAACATACTTACTGCTGTTTTGAACAATAACATTTGCATTTTCATCTGTTCTTAAAATTAGGGCCCTGTGGAGAGGTAAAAACAACTCTAAATTCATTATCAAAGTATAAATAGATCAGAGAGAAGAACACACACTTCTCTGTACTGATATGGTCAAGGCATTGATGCTCAATAAGCCACAAAATGCCATCTGAGGTTTATCCTTGAGGAAAGGCATTGGAATAAAAGTAGAAGTAAACTCTGTACTGCAGCTGCAGTAGTAGTGAATGTTCTTGAAAATCACCTCAGTGTACTGGTAAGTTTTGTTAGAAGATATTACATACACTGAGAAAAGCTGGTACCAACTCACCAAGATCAATCATTTTCAGACACAAAGGTATTTATACAAGTGAGCCCTAAATGAGAGGCACAGCTGAGGACAGGTGCAAAAATGTCTCAGGAGATCAGGATGAAACTGAGCACTGAGCAAAAACAGCCTGAAGTACCTGAAGAATTTACACATGCCTAGGTAGTCCTGTACGAATGTGATTAATTTGACATCCTTTTTTAATGCTTAGTAGCCTTCAAAGGAAACTAACATTTGAGGAGGCACAGCCAGCCATGTTAAAATTTGGTTTACTAGTAAGCACCAGAGTATTGTTTGGGAACAGCTTTGTAACTGCCTGGATTAATCTGGAAATCTCTTCCGGAATATTGATAGATTTAAAGAGAGATGATACTTCTTAAGGTTTTGCTTGTTCTGTCTGACCACCACAGGAAAGAACGACACAAAGATAAATAAAAATAGGAATATATGCAGAGTGATTGAAATTTAAAGGTTGCCTCACTGTCAAAAGTAGTAGAAAGAAGGTGGAGCATGGCTGTGCTCCTGTCCTTTCTGCTTCAGGGCAGAGTAGGTGCCAGCTGCCCATTGAACTGAGAGAAGAAGCTGGGCTGCAGGCAGAGGCTGTGAAAGAAGACTGTCTCTGTCATGAACACTAAGGCAATCAGTGTGGATAATCTCAGAAGAAAGAAGAAGCTACAGCTAACTACATGCCCCAACAGAGCAATATAGTTCATTAAATGAGGCTACTAGAAGTGGCAAAAAGAGGACAAGGTTACAACACTGCAAAAGCCAATGACTATTTCCATATTGAAGAGTTTATAATAATAGTTCCTGAATAAATCGAAACCAAGAAACTGGATTAGGTTCAGATGGTCTGCTCCTAAATAAACCACACTGTGGAAGATTTCACAAGGCACTGTTGAAGCACAACTGTCCATACTTGGTATGAAAATGCATTTAATATTCAGGGGTGGGGGATGGAGTGGGGAGGAAAAAAACCCCCTCACAGGTTAGATCAGCATTATTTAGTATCAGAGAGAGCTAAACTCAGTCTATTATCAAAGGCTAATGAAACATGATCTCAGGTATGTTGCAGGCCACACGAGTTTGTGAAGTCCTTTGAAAACAAACTAGGTTCATCTATCAACTCCCTCCCAAATTTGATATATATTCTATGATGGCATTGGCATTTTGTAATCCAGTCTTACAGATACCTCAAAGATTGGCATAAAAACAAACAGCTGTCATCTGGAATAGAGTATCTGGGAAGCTCGAGGAGGTTAAATAGGAATTGGGTTTGAGTCCTCATAAAACCTATCTTTTTAGCAATTAAAAAACTGGAACTTAGAATTAGTTGTTTCTATTGAATAGTATGCAATGAATTTCACTCACTAGTATGAAAGTTATATTGTATTTGATTATTTTGCAAAAGTTTCTGAAGGACATTGTCTAACAGTTTGAAGCCATGTCTAGGAATTCTCTCAAAAGCATTAATAAACACTCTGTATAGTCCTAGGATTAACTTAGGAAGACATTCATAAAATCAACCTCTCAAATAATTTTGCTTTTGACTTCCCAACTAAATAATGTTTGTTACACTCAAAGACAGGGTGGAAAAACAAAAACTTCCATCAGTATTTAAATAAAATGTTTGTCTTCCACAGACCAAGAGTTTGGTTGCAAACCAAATATTGCAGCACTTTCATACATGCTCTATAGCAGAGATACTATTAACAGTAAAAGGAATTTTTAGGTCAAGAGTGTCTCTCTAACAAGGTTTTTAAAGACAAAATTCCCCACATCAATGGAAAAAAGCAAAAATTACATCCACCCCCCTCTTATCCAAGCACTCATCTCCTATAACACTTAAGGTTATATTTGCACTCAGAAGCTGGTCCATATTAAGAAGGGAAAAGAAATCACAAACCCAAAGTGGTAGCTACCCTATTTAAATTAGGAGATCTTTGTATTCTAAAGCATACAATAACTGTGCACAGAGCTACATGTGAAAAAATATACTACATTGTCTGATATCTTGGTTTAACTGCACAAAAAACTAGAAGTTCTAGAACAAGGGTACATCAACAATTTTGATACGTGCCAAAATTTTGGAAATGCCTACACAGAAAAACTACAAAGTGCAAGTCTTTGCTTTAGTCAAGCCAAGAACTTCCCTAGATAATGACAAGAAGATGAGAAACTCAGGATCATCAGAATAAGGAGAACACCTGGATAACGACTAAAAAAAACCGTAGGAGTAAACTATCACGTTGCAAGACTGAAAATCTGGCCCTGGTGCATAATTGTGTAGGGCATTAGAGACTGCAAATGCTCTCTGGTAATACTGACAACAGTATTTGGATATGGAATAGGCAGAAACCCGGCATATTTGTCCCTATTGCCAAGCAGCAGGCACAGAATGATCTCTCTTGAGATTTCTTTGCATCAGTGGACAGTCACAGCCTGTCAACCAGTGTTCCTCACAAGGGTCCGTTACAGTTTCAGTTTCTTCAGATCTGATGTTGGGATATAGATGTGGTTGGTTTCTGTTTCTGAGATAACAGACTGCTGAGATAAAAAGCAAAGGACACACAAGGATGATTCTCTGCTGTGTCTGCTTCTTGATTCACAAGGTCTTCTATTTGTTCCACTACTGAACAGTGTTTTTAGTTAGCACTTCCACATTTAGTTCCATTCTTCATGGGTTAAATACACATACACTTCATACGCAGCTTGAGGTTGCGTGGGCTTGAGCAAATTCCTTACAGAAGTTCAATATTATTTGCTATATGTCTATAATTTCGTTTCAAAACATGACGCTGACCTCATGATGGCTCTGACTTTGTGTCCTTGCAAAAATGAAAGAAATATAAACCCAATGTTATCTACCTGGACTCGTACAAAGCATTTGACACTGTCCCACAGCACATCCTTGTCTCTAAATGGGAGACACATGAGTTTTACAGTAGATGATGAACTGACTGGATGGTGCAATCAAAGAGTCGCAGTCAGTGACTCAGTGTCCAACACCTTTGATGCTGACATGGTCAGTGGGACTGAGAGCACCCTCAGCAAGTTTGCACATCACACCAAGCTGTGTGGTGTGGTCAACACACTGGAGAGAAGGGTTGCCATCCAGAGCATCACAGCGCCTTCCAGTATCTAGAGGGGCTACAAGAGAGCCGGAGTGGGACTTTTTACAGGGGCGTGTGGTGATAGGACAAGGGGAGATGGCTTCAAACTGAAGGAAGGTAGAGATAAATTAGATATTAGGAATAAATTCTTTACTGTGAAGGTGCAGAGGCAGCGTAACAAGTTGCCCAGAGAAGCTGTGAATTCCCCATCCCTGGAAGCATTCAACACCAGGTTGGATGGGACTTTAAGCAACCCAGTCTAATGGAAGGTGTTGCTGTCTATTGTAGAGGGGTTGGAACTAGATGATCCCTCCTAGTCCAAACCATTCTAAGATTCTTTCCAATGAACAATGCCACAGACCCTCCAGATGGAATGTTTCTAGCTTTATCAAAACCAGAGTTAAAAGGAAGATGAGCTACTGTTTCTACATTCTGAATAGTGGATATTCAAAACAAAAAAAATGTAAATTAAATAAATGGTTCCAGCATGTGGAGCACAGATGCCAAAGACACAGAAGCATTTTTGCGGTGTCTTGACATAGCAATTTTATCTTTGACACGCTGTAATGATAGTCTAGAAAACTGAAGTGGAACCCTAGCACTGACCAATACAAAGCCATTTTTAAATAGAGAGCATGCAGGATATGGATTGCAAACCATACAAAATGCAATGTAAATAGTTTTTCAATGCAAACCATATGAAAATTTTCCATCTGAAGGGTCTGAGGTGGTGAAATACTGGCAAAACTGAGTTTGAAAGTGTTGTGCGTTTTGCTCCCACAGTAAAAATGTCTAAAAACTATGTTGGCAACCAAGGTAGAACAGGACATACGTCACACGGCATAGCCTTTCAAACTTATGTAAACACTAACTAGCTCCACAAAATATTTGGAATGCTGAATTTCTATGCCATAAAACAGCGTAAGTTACATCACATGACTTCACTGAAGTTCTTCACCAGAACAGATCTGAGTTTCCCTGTGCTTTGAAACAATTTCTTGGATTCAAACTGCTCAGTTGGTCTTTAACCTGACTGGAGTGAAGCATCAACTCTGGCCCTGCACTGAATCATGACACAAGGAAATGTTCAAGATGAGTTACTTATCCAGATGGATATCTCACAGCACAGGACATCAGGAGAGCAAACAGCCCTGCTTAAGTTCCTCTTTAGCTGTAAATAATTATGCTCTAAGAGGCTGTACTAGAACCAAAGGGCTGTCTTAAAATGTTCAGTGGCACTGAGAGCAAGACTAACACACTATGGTGCTTTTCCTGAGAAACTCAGAACAATTGGATGTCTCCTTAAAGTGCCTGTGCACTCACACACAGCTCAGCTTCTGAGGGGTCCGTTCATTCCCATAACACCAGGTCTGCAGACCTGAATCCTGCCTTGTCAGCTTGGCCTGTGCCAAAGCCTCTGCTGATCTAGGGGTAATTGCTCATTATACATAGCGATGATTTTATATACCTCATATCATCAGATATTGACCTGAAAGCTAGGAATATATGTTTTACTTATAAATAGTTCTGTATAAATATAGAGATAACTGGGAAAAATTCTGTAGCCAATATTACAAATTATGACCCTGCATCAGTTTATTCTGAACTATGTAAGTTAAGTGTCAAAGAACTGAGTCCCATTTAACACAGCAAATGTAACCAGCCTGAGCAAGGTCTCAGTGTCACTCCTTTGGCTGTGCACTCAGACTACTGAATACCTTGACAAAAAGGCTTTGTATGTATTTTACAGATAACCAGAACACACTGCATATGAAGCATTAACTAGTTTCTATAGTTGCTGCGTTACTGAAGAACTACAATCAAACGAGCTGATTCTGCAATAAAATAATTCCTGCATCATATACTCATCTTGATTACTACTTGTAACAAACACTGTCTCATAATTTCTTCTGTGGAATCATAAAGCCACAGAATTAAAAGCAATTTATGGTGTCATTCTCAAACCCATCTGAAGTTTCCCTTCATCCCATGGTTGTTAACATGTATTATTTTTGTTCTTTTTCCAAAACACAGTATTTTGGAAATTATGACAGTAAGTGCAGAGAGGACAGAAACATGGGTCCATGTATGCTGCTGAAAGAAAAGCAACTTTAAAAATAACAGCAAATATTAGTTTCCATGTGGCCAGAGCTCAAACTCAATTTAGAAGATATGATAACCTTCATGAGGGATGGAACCGCTTCTTTGCTGAACTCAGGGCAAGCTTTGCCAAATAGTTAAGCAGGCCATAAATTCACCCCTCAAAAAAGAATTCAGGAATAACAGCAAAAAAACCAAAGGAACTAAGAACAGCCCTTTTCCTGGTCCCACATATATGACAGCTGTTCAGCTGCATGTTTTCCTGAATTCTGCTACCAATGACAGCAAAGAAACAGCCCTGTCAAAAAACGTGCCAAGAAAATGGAGAGCTCCAAGTATTTTTACTGCTGACAATACTATTCAGGAAGTTAGTTATAAGTCAAACTAAGTGCTGGAATATCCAATGTATGCTGTTTATATTCAAGTAATCACAGAGAAATGCTCTACTTGGCTATAATATCACCTAAGAGCAGAGCAATTGATCCCTTCTGAGAGTCAGCTGCACCCCAAAGTACTGCAGTAAAGCAAAGAAAGATCCATTTCAGTTAAGATGGTAGGCTTATCTGAAGTTACTTCTACAGCCATTAGAATACAGTAGCTGAGGGATCTTTAAAAAGTGTCTTAAGGTGATGTACTCATCCTACTGTGCAGAGAAAGTGGGCTAGCTCCAGGTTTCATTCCATGCCTCCCAAACCAGCCATGTCTATGGAATTAACCTGTAACATTTAACTTTATAGGGAATTTCTTCAGTTAGCCACACAGTAAGTCATATCATGGTTTCCAGCATGAGCTGGGATGGGCAACATCGTGTAAAAAGATTCTGCCTCAACTGCCATGTCATACACATGTCAATGACAAGTATACTTTGCATTTCATGCAACTACCTAAGTATATCACTCCCTTGATCAGAATAGAGGAATATCTTATCCCTCCTGAGCACAGGAGATTTCTTGTTGTTCACAATGGCAACAGAATTAAAAAAAAAATCCCTAAGATAGCAGAAGCATAAAAATTTTTCAGCTATAACATAAGACATAGTTAACAACAGGGGAAAGCCGAGTACCTATCAGTAATGCAAAATGAATCCTTGTTTGGGAGATGGAAACATTTGCATCTGTGAACAGTCAGTCTGACTTCAGTGCCTCATACAGCAATTACTTACATATGCTTTTAAAGCCAATTACAACACCAAAATATTCTCCATCACATTAAGAGAACATCCAAACTTCCTTTTATTCTACACAACTTCAACACGTTCAGCATATGTGCAGATTTGACTTTTCTGTGGAAGAACTCCACTGACATAATTAGGCTCAGAAGTATTTCTGGTCCATATCAAATCCTTTGGGGATTTGGGATTGGATACAGAAAGGCTCTGTTGTAATGTAGAAATTAGATGCTGAAGGTGGGTTAGCTACATTTATCTTCTCCAATTTGTGTAATTCTTATTTGCTTATTTTGAATCACTTCTTTTCCACAGAGGCACATATGGACTCAAACTGCGTACTAACGTAGGAAACAGCTGCAGCCACCTTTTGGCTTGTTTCTATTCCTATAGCATACGAGCAGTTTTTGTTAGAATTTGGCAAAGCTCCAGGTGTTACCACTGAAAAGAATTTACCTCAAAGTTGACAGAGATAAGCTCAAGCAGGATGCAGTATCCACATGCTTCTTTAACACCTCTGCATAAAACGTACTATGAGAGTGCAACACATCCCAAACACTAACCAGCAAGGCATGCAGCTGGGCTTTGAACAATTATTTGAATATTATGTAGAAATTTCCCTTCTCAGGGCCAAGTTCACCATTTGGAACATGGTATTTCAGTCTCACACCACATATTTCAGAGGTCCCTATGAAGTAAGCTGAAGTTGACATGCTAAATGGCACACAAAAAGATCATCAGTGAATTCCTCATTTCAGATACTAGGTCCTTTAACACAAGAGACATCTGTATGTTCCAACACAGGCTGCAGACAAACCATCCAGAGCTGAATGTACCACCGAGCACAGCAACACCATATTCCCAAAATACCACACTAAAAGACTGCTGCATACCGAACTATTGCTGCTCAACAGCCCTCTGTCCTTTAGGCATTTCTAGAGGACAGTAATTAATCAAATTACACCATGATATCAAAAATTTCCAATACCTCCCTTCAAACTCCAATGCCCCCCACTTACCTTTGGGAACCTTTCTTGGCGGGATCCCATCCAGAGGCCTGGGTTACACTCCATGTGCTCTGGCATATCAAGAATTCTGCTCCTCCTCAGCCCTGCTGCCCTGGAGAGCTCCTGCAGGCACAAGCCCCTGCTGTGATGGAAGCAGTCCCCACCACTCCTCAGCCCCTCATCCACGCAGACCCTGCCTGGCCCCCTTTCAGTGGCTCCCAACACCTCCCAGTGCCATGTGACTGCTGGGTTATTGGGCTGCGTCTAAAGGATGGCAGTCCCCAAACTTCTCAAATATGTGTTTAGCCTCACACATGGAGAGAAGCCCCAGAAAAGCCTAAGGACTAGTTTTGATTTTTCCTGGTCACTGAGCTCTGCCCCACAACCTCACCTTTTGTGTGGATACTAAGGACTGCCCTTGCCAGAGTCTGTCATGAACAGACTCACGTACATGGCCATGGCTGCAGGGCTCTCTCTGCCCCAGCCCCAGCCCCAGCCCCAGCCCCAGCCCCAGCCCCAGGTGTCCCTTGTCCGGGGCTGCAGCTCCAGCTGGAGCATCAGGCACACCTGGGCCCCACACCCCTTTTCCCTCCTGAGAAGCCACCCAGGACATGTAGGAGTAAACCCCATGTGGCATGGGCAGTGTGTTTCAGGATGCATTAGGCATGTTTCTCTTCTACCATGTTCGCTCAGTTTAAAGCATATCCTTTTTGAAGGATTTAAGTTTAAAAAGTGGATCTTTGTGGAGACAAGCAGCGCCAGTGCTGCCAGGCACAGCCAGCAGCCAGTCCCTGCCCCCAGCTGAGCAGAGCCCTGTGCAGCTCCAGCACTTTCACGCTGATTAACCATTTCCAAGGATTTCTATGGGTTGCCCACTTTCAGCTGCTCTAGGCCACCATGCCAGGGCAGCTCCTCCAGTGCCCAAGCTGTCATTTCATCCATTCAGAATGTGCTTCTGGCAAGGGCTTTAACAATCTGTTGTTCTTATGGCAATTCTCTTTTTCTGTTCAGAGTAACAAAGTATTGATTTAAATAACAGTTACTAAAATGTTAGAATTAATGTAAATCGCACATTATTCTCCCCAATTTTGGTGTCTTTTCCTTCAGAAGAAAAGGTTGTCATGCTCTACTTTTCAAATAGATCCACCCTAGATAAAAAGGCAGTTCACAATTTCTCTCCATCCCAGGCTTAAGACTTTCATTCTCCTAAGCTCTGTGTGAGCCTGTGCAATACCAAGCAATATGCAGCCTTTTTCAAGTTCTGTATGTAAAAACCAATTTCCCTTTTTCTCTATTTGCCTGGCTGCTGCCCTGCCCACTCCAGATCCATTCCTCATTTAATGCCACTTTGTGTAACATGGCACAGGCTAACAATTTCAGTATTTACTTTAGTTTTCTTATTGTGCATTTGTAAATGCCCCCTCATAAATGCCCAGCTTTTGCATTTTTTACAGAAACTCAGGATAACATAATTTAAAAGTATTTTGTACCATATTTGCACTTATTTTTTAATCCAGCAGTGACTAATTCAGATGTTGGCTCATGTGAGTGTTTGTTTCCTAAATACACGCCTCCCTTTTTAATTACTATCCACGTTTGTTCCCAGAAAAGGACTACAGGTTTCTCTCTCCTCTCCCATTGTCTTCAAGCCTTGCAAACCACAGTTTGATAATGTTAATTTCTGATTTTGCAAGAAGTCCTGCATATTGTTTTACTGTCATCATTTTCAAGACTATTTGTGGTTAAAATGTCTAGTGCACAGTTCACTGTGCTTGTATCTTTAAAAGGAAGAGCTTAATGCAGCAGCAGCAGCAGCTCAGGTTTGTTTTAACCACATATTAGCAGTCTACCAAAAATTAAGTGGTTACGTTATCTCCCAAGTTCCTGTAAGAGGAGCAAGGGTAATAGCTCTAAGTAGCATTACTTTCCTCAAGCCTTTATTAGCACCAATGACTGATATCTGGCCCACTTTTACTGCCATATTATATGTTTTGCATCTTTCCTTTGCACATGAAATGGAACAGGTGTATTTGCTGTGTGGTTTCTGGTTGAAAAACATTCAGTGTGTGTACCAAAGACTTTGTTTTAGGTGTGCTGTTTGTGGTTCAAACTGCTAGGAATTCCATTCTACAGGAAATAAAAATATAAAGTACACAATACCTCAAAATAATATTAGCAATAATTAGCAATAGGACACAGCACTGTAGTACAGTTTTTGGTCAGCCCATTGGTCTCTTTTTTTTCTGTGCTGTCTCCAGCAGTAGCTCATGCTCAGCAACGCTGAAGAAAGCCCAAGAAAATTTATAACCAAATTGTTTTGGTTAAAGCAACAAACATAAAGCAAAGGCATCAATATTCTAGTATATGGATAAAATCTGATATTATTAATTATTCCACATTTGAGAATATCCATTTGACTGATAAGTATGTTACATCATGGAAAGAATGGCCCAAATTTGGAAATTCAAGTAGAGACTTGACAGTGCATCCTTTGTACCTATCTCCAGCAGCTGATAGTAATTTGGCTAAGTCTGCACTTGATAAACAAAGCTGTGATGTTCTACTGGAAATACACTTATAGTGATATTAGCAATGGTATTTCCAATGACCAGAGTTCAGCATACTTGACGTTGGCTTCACGTTAACCTCTTTCCTCAGCGCTGTTAAATCTAATTCCAAAGGCTGATAATCACATGTCAAATGCTGAGTGTTTGAAATCCAGGCTCAGATCCAGCTTTACAAACTGGGCCCTCACCCCTTATGGCAGACCACACTCAACCACCAACCCTGTTGTTTTACTCCCCAAAATTCCAAAAAATAGATATACAACTTGAATTAGCCACTAGTTTCAGAGCACTTGGAAAAACAAAGACTATTTTCTTTTTGGCTTGAAGTATATTGCAGCACCTGCAAATATTCTAGGTACCTCTAGGGAACAAGTTAACACAAATCATCCCTGCTTCTCAAAAAATTTCTCATCTAAATTTAGGCATGATCAGACAAGTAAAGGTCAAAACCACAAAACAGGGAGTGAGACAAGTATAGAGGGAGATCCTGGTAAACAGATAATGCAACTGGCTCAGAGGGAAGCAAAGGAGATGGGAAGTCTCCTTTTGTTACTGGAGATGTAGGCATATGGGACCCACTTCCAGGCCCTGCCTACCTGCAATTCTTCCCATTTGGTTTCCTACACTCCACTCTGTCACAGATATCTCTGCCTTTTTCCTTTCCCATTCTTTGATCCTCTGTCTGCTAGATGAATATGCACTAAGCTGGTTACATCTGCTATTTTGATCTCTGCTTTATACTGGCATCAACTCACTGCTGTGTCAGGCACTTTTTCCCCTGCACTTCTCTACTTTCTGACATCCATAGTCTTCATAATCTCTGTGATTGGTGAGAAGAAAATATACAAAAAAGGTTAATCTAAAATCCTAACTTCTGATATACACCAATGACAGCAGTAATACAGTCATTGTAATTTCAAGTATTGCTGGAGGCATCACCACAACTGCATGTAACTCAGACTGATAATGAAAATCAGCAATTACTGGGCAGGGATCTCCAGATAAACTGAAGTATCTCTGTCTGTTCGGGATGCATGCATTCATTTTTCAAATTAAGTTATCAAGTTGTCTGGAGATACCATCATCAAATAAAAAAAGCTGTCCTTTTCCCAAGTATTTTATGAGTTTAAATTAAAACAACTTAAAAATGTATAATGTTTCACTGTGAAATGGTGAGCAGGTCTGAGAAAAAAAAAAGCAGGAAAGTTTCACAGAACTGTGTTTTCATCAAATACATGAACATGCATGTCATGTAGGAGAGGGGAGAAATAGTTTCAATTGAGGCCTTTCAGAAAACTAAAATATTTAGGGGTAGTCTGTAGCAGTTTCTTGGGTACACATGATCTTATTGACAATAACATTTAGTTTGATAGCAAAAATGGGAAATCTGCTTGCATGACAAAAATCTATGAGCAGTAGTCTCAAACAGAATCAGAACCACAGGAAACAGCTACATGTTTGGTTTTTTGTTCCTAGGCTGAGAAATTTGTCACATGTGCCACTCTATGGTCAGATGTGTGTTTTTAACAACTGAAATAATAATTGATAAAAATGAGTTCAGCTGAAAAATTATTTTCTCTCCAGAAATTCGTGTCACTAAAGAGACAAAAGCCTCAGAAGTCTATAAATACAGGAAGAACATGCAAAATTTAGTATTTCAGGGTCAAAAACAGATGGCTGATTGCCATAGCAACAGTATGATACTTTCTGAGGTTGTAGTAAGACCTACAGCCTGTCCTGACACTGCTAACATATATCACACACCCAGTGGTCAATGACATGATTCTACATACCAAACCCAGCTCCTCAATTTATTCCTGGCTCTGGTTCATTATCACTTGATGGGATGTTTTCCAGGTTTTCAGGCATTGCTACATACTCATACCAGAAAAAGAGACTCACTGCAAGCTTTCCTTTCAGTCAGGAGCATGAGGTGGAAGAAACCAAGTTAATTTGGACTGGTTTTTGGTCAGAAAACAGTTCTAAAATGAAGAAAACTAGTTGTTTTGAGTAAAGTAATACAAGTAGAAGAGATTTTTAAACTTCATTTCACTTTAAAGAAAATATATGAACGGCACAAATTCAGGAGGCACTGAAAATGAAAGCTCTTTGAAATTTTAAGAAGATTATAATAAAGAAAAATATCTTACAGGCATCTCAGAGAAACAGACTGCCCAACTTCACCAAAGTTCAGCGGTAATTCCAGCACTAGATCTCTAATTTTTTTTCAAAGTTCCATTCCAAAATCATTCACCTGCATGAAATGCTCCCAAGATTTGAATGCTTTATACTAAACAACATAAGCATTTTTTATTTAAAAGTTAGTGTAAGCAATTGCTTCAAATACTGCATTAAAATATTTAATGTGAGGCATATAACATGAGCACAACAGAAATAAAAGTCAGTTTTTTCTACTGTGATGGCACAAACCCAAAGCAACATATGCAAAACCTCTGCATGCAAGAATTTAAATTTGAGAGTGATGTTACCTGTACTATAACTTACTATACTGAGCTTCATTCATAATAATACACAATTTTATAAAGTCATCATTTTGCACTTACTGGTGAACAGTTTTTAACTCACTGGCACAACTAATGAAGGTGGTCTACAGCCTGGGTAACCTGGCAAAGCCCTCAGTGCCACAAGGTAATTTCCCTGTTGAGAAAGTATTTGCCCAGAACACTCTTCCTGGGGGTTAAATTCACAAGCTCATCTGTCCACCATGAAACAGGGATGCTGGACCTAGTCTAAATCTTGGACAATAGGCACTTTTTTAACACAAATGGATGTTACCAAGTTTTGGAGGTGCTGTTTGGTAACAGGCTTGAAATACTGGAATCCTTACTGAGTTGAATAGAGAAATTAAGAACAATGTACACTGGTAAATAAGTCATCAATAAAATCCATCAAGGTAAATCAAGACTATGCCTCATTTTCTTCTAGGTGATTATGAAGGGAAGGAAGGAGTACTATTTAATACCTGAAACAACTGCTACCCTTGTATCTCCTTCCACCATAGTATCCTGGTCCTTTCAACATAAGTATTTCCATCTTCTACTATTGCCTGCTTTAGAGATAAAAATATGAATCTGCTGGAAGATACATAAACAAAACATTGTTACCAAAGAGTAGACAATGGAAAAACAGTAAACATGCCACAATCAAACAACATTTCCTATTCACAAGTGTGCAAATTCTGACATCTAAGCAAAATTTGAAGAGAAAGGAACAATCTTGAACTGCAACCTGAACTGGACAAAATACAATTTCTCATTGGACATTGGCAATAAGCAGTATTTGGGAACAAGCAGAGATCAGATTAGAACAAATCAGACCACCACAAAAAGGTGGTCTAGCTATGATTAGCAATCTGGAATTCAGCTGCCACAAGCATGTGTGTCTCCTGGTTTGTAGGGTCTGCAGAGATATCAAGGTATAAACAACTAAATTACGTTGGAGAGTCTGCCTTTAAAACACAGCTTTTACCTTTTGTTCCAATACTAAGTTTTGGGAACTTTCTAGGAGTAACATACAGAGTCTACATAAGAAATAAAGTATTTCAGTTTAAGAAAGACTCTTTGTCTTCTCAGGAATGACTCAGGTGAGCATTATGACAATTTCAAGTCATTAAATGCTGGGTTTGTTCCACAGTTGCTTGCTAAACTGGAAATGACATCAGTGTTCAGACCCTTTGGCTCTCAACAGGCAGCTTTGTGATGAAGGAGAAACTTCCATAACTGTCAGTGGTAAGAATAGAAGTTATTATCAGATGTTATTAAATTCCTGTAATATGATTGTGGATAAAGATGGTAGCCTTATTTGATTACATTTAATTGATTTGAAGATTTTGTATTATGGAAAAAGAAACACAAACCTAATTCTTATCAGCAGCACTTGCATTAGTAATCCATTCCTTTGTGAGGCTGGCTGGACTTTAAGTGAAGGAAGGAAACAACAGTGAACTTGCAGCATCTTCATTTGCAGTCAATTAAGGAAAAGTTGTATGTGAAAAAACACAAAGATGAAAATTTCCTACATGAGAATGTGGATGTCCTCGGTTTGCCCAGTAGCTGAGATTTGGGAAGAAACAGACCAAGTACAGACAATATCCCAGAAATGAGGTGCGAGAGTGATACTCAGCATGAACTTCAGCATAACTGGGGAATGGGTAGATTAATTTCAGTTTTCTGACTCCCCGAAGTAACCGCAGGATAATCATGAACAGACAAAATATGTGGATGATCACAAATATGAAAAATGAGAAATGTGGTGCAGCTACTTACACATACTCCAAGAATATTACAGGATGAAAAGGCAAAATGACAGTATTTGGACAAGACCACCACATTTTTCTTTTGTCTGAAATTCACAAAATATCAGATACAAATAACGTGTGTGGGATGTGATACAAAATTTTGAACATTTGTTCTTGGGTCTGTTAGCTGTTTGTGTACCATTACATAACCAGTGACCCACACATGTGGCATGCTAAGTATTTTATTTTTCATTGTACTAATTCTCAGGTTCCATCAAAAGTAAGGATTTTTAGAGAAAACATATGTTTTTTAGATAGGAAAGAGAAATCACTAATATAACATCCCAGCAACAACTCTTCAAAGCTTAAAGCTCTGTTCATTCCATCACGTACTATGTGGATGTTTTGTTACTGAACACAGAAGGGCAAACAATCTTCTTCCCTTATGTAAGACCTGCTGTAATTCTCTTTTCCACAGTAGGAACGTTATGATACACAGCATGGGAATAGTGATATGACACACCAGAGGGAGCACTCATCCCCAACTCCTGGATGGATTCCTTTTTCTGGAAAATTTTCACAGAATATGAAGATTAATCCCTTTGTACACAAAACTTTCTCCCCCAGAATTCTCAGTTCCTAGGTCTCTACTGCTGCTGCCACAACTCAACCACACAGGCAAACCCTGTAGCTCATGCTATGATAACTTCTCCACATTTTCTCTAACTCTTTGTTTGAATCTTCATCTTGCACAGAAGAGACCCCCAGGGACCATGCAAACTGTGTCTTCACACCAAGAGCCTATTTCTACCATTCCATTGTATATTCCTTATACAAACACCACAAATATCATATATTTCATTTCAACTTTTATTTGGATATTTTTAAGTTAAGTTGCTCAAGTCCATTTTCCATCAATACAGACACTAAAAATTGAGATCAACATTTAAGGCAACATTAGCATCCATGCCAAGCTCAATATGCAAACTGTATCATCATCTAAGCACCACAGCATCCAAGAATTGTCACAGGTCCCCCACCTCCGTCACACATTCCCTTTCCACTTTAACTCTGCTACCCCACACTACACTCAGGAACTCAATTTAGATGCACATTCTCAAGTAAGACCTTGCCAGCTTTCAGATTTTATTTCTTATGAACTAGATCATTTTTGCATAAAGTGGTACGAGTGAGAGACGTCTCAGGGTGAAAGTATCCAGTTGACTTACATTGTGATACCACATAGAGGGTTTTTTAAAAAATATATTTAACATCATTACTCAATGACTTAGTATGAACATTGTATGTATTTAGCCTTTTAGTAAAGGCTATACATTGAGACTTGTTAGAACGATAATTTTGCTTTAAATTCTGATTTCTTTAGTGCTACTGTTGACAAGTGTTTGAGTTAAGGATGCTCAAGTGCAACTTTGATGTAAGAATATTTACAATATACAAAAGACCACAGTTTTTAATACACCCACTATTCTTAATACAGGGTAACTAAGGATTTGTCTTGTGCCCATGGACATGTGGGTCTTGCTGTTTCCTCTTTTACAGTAAAAGGAAAGGTTTTACTTTTCCTTAAGAAGTGTATTTATTACAAGATGGTTAGCATACATATATCACATAACATACAAGAGTTAAAATTAACCAGTTACAAAATAAGCAGTGGCATGTATATTTTCATATAACCTAAGAACATAATCAGTATTTTACAAAGTACATATAAAAGTACTTCATATACAAAGAAAAATACAAATGTGCAAACACCATTTTCACAGGTGGAAATTTGTCAGTTGAAAAACGCTAGAAAAATCCTTCATATTTTTGTTTTGAAATTGCAAATGCATTAAAAACAGCTGCATTTCCTATTGTGTGTGGTGAGAAATCTATGTTCCTTTCTGACAAAATACATTAGTTATAAAAAAACCCACAAAATTGAATAACTGAAAAATCTTGTAAGTATAGTCAGTTTGGTTAGGCTGACATTAAATTACAAGCAGAACGTCTGGAAAAATGAGAAAATAGTGAATCATATATACAGACCTTTTGTAATATTAGTGTGCTATTTAACATATTAACATTTCAAAGTAAAAACAATGGCTTAATTACCTACGTATTCTATTCAACGTCCTCACTATTTGTAGCCTGTAAAATTTCTACTAATTTGGGGCTATTAAAAATGTTTTGCCAGGATTTTAAGCAGAACAAACACAATTCCATCAAAAGTAAAAATCTATAAACAATCTTCCAATTAATGTGCAAAAAAATGTTTAAAAAGTATCAAATCACAACACATCAAACTTGATTATGTACATATTTAATATCTGTAAATGTTGTTAACTAGCTAGTATTGTTCTGCTATAAATAACTTACCTCTGTCCTGCAAAATGTCTGCATTTTAAAGATTTCAGTGCAAGTGCTTGCTTCATTGTTTAGTGCATTATCATGTTCGTTATTTTTTATTTTACAGTGAGCAGAACAGCATATAAATTAACACATACAACTCACACACAGGAGATCTTTCTTCTACTGAATTCCTAGTTTGTTGTTTTCCATTTCTCCTGGATAGTGTTGGCCAGTTTTCTTCCATTTATCCCATTGTAATTGCAAACACAATCTAAAATAAAAGTGCTATAGCCTTCAGATAATCCCTAGAATTTGAAATTCCATAACGACATTGCAGAAGCACTCAGCAGAGCACAAGGTCAGAGAATGACCTGCACACTGAGAAGACACTTGAGAATCTTGCATCAGGCAATTTCACTTTTTGGTCTTTAAAAATATCAACTGTCTATAAACATTGGCAACTTGAAATATATGTCACTGGACTCATAAATTTCATTTATTTGTTTTTAGGAACTGTAGAAACTTCCCTCTTATTCACGACTTGCTTAATAAAAAAAGAACAGTCTGCTTAAAAATCTGAATAAAGTGAAAATACACTCCTTTTTGGAGGGAAAATTTCCACAATTCCCTTTGGACAGGTTTCCTAATAGAACAGATCTGAAATGAGAAAACTGGGATTAAATGATAGTGCAAGTACAGAACACTTTTATAGCTAGGAATTGTACTGAAGAAAGAGGAAATTCAGGACAAATGGATTATTATTTTCCAAGTCTTCCCTGCAGAAAAAAAATAGCAGTTACAGTGGTTATAATTATTAAACAGAAAAGGAACTTTAGCATATTTTGCACTTTTATGGCTGAAATGTAAGGAAGGCAGGTTGTCTGTCAGTAATATTCCAGGACTTAGGTTCTTCCAGGAAGAGATGCTTTAAATGTGACTTTATCATGGAACATTTATCCTTTCTAGGCATCTGAAATGCAACTCTGGATCCTATCCATCCACTGTTGAGCACTCTGTGCATCTTGGGCACAAAAATTATACACACGTTTATTTGTCTTCAACTGCAAAGGAAAAGTAAGAACATGAAGACAGAAAAGTCAACACACAGAAAAGGCAACTCACAAACTTTACACTGTAACACTTTTGCTAATTTGGTTTGAATGTGACATTTTTGAACTACTGCTGGTAAGAGGGATGTGAGCTACATAAAGAATTTTTGTCTTGAGATTGTTATGACAGCTCCTTCCCAGCTCACACCTTCCAACAGGATTGAAAGCAGTAGGTGAAAAACACCCAGGAAAAAAAGTTTCACATAAAGATGAAGACCAGATGTACTTACATCAAAAAATGCTTTTTCACTTGCATGTTTTGGGGCTCCAATTGTTGGAGATGCAGGAATCACAGTTTCTACTTCTGCGAGGTCTATGTGTCCCTTACAGCTCGTATCCTCACCAGAGTCATAGTATCGCAGCTGGACCACAAGAGAAAAGAGAAATCCAAATAAGCTATTTAGATGGACCTTTCACTTTTCTTCCCTTTTTCTGGGTAAAGCCTGGGGGCATGGAGTGCCAAGGGTGGAAGGCACAAATATAAGGACCAGAGAGACAGGGGCAAAAAGTGTTTTGTCACTAGTTTCAGAGCAGAGAGGCAAATAGTCATGGATTGCTTCTGGGCAGAGGACACGTGAAGCATGAAAGCAGAACCTTGTCCTTAGGATTCAGCATTCCCTATCAGTTTTTGTAACAGAAACCATCTATTCACTGTTCATTATTTTGAAACTAACACAGAAGCTTTACTTCACTAAGGTGTTAACAGAACACTTACTCTCTGTATTTCAAGAATTTAAAATGATCAGCAAAAATGTAAGTATAATTTTAGGTAATTATAAACTACACAGAAAACTCACATTTTCCTATACTGCACATAGTGGTTGAATGAAGTCTGCTTTTTATTTTTTTTTTTTTGCCTTCCAAAGATAGTTTGATAAGAATATTAATCACTCTGTATACTGAGTTTCTACATGAACACAAGTTCCAAAAATCCCCTACCAAACCCAAAGAACCATAAACCTGACAAAACTCTCAAAAATTCCCATAAACCAATGCAAAACAGTCACACAAACCTTCGCAGCACAGGTTAAACAACATAATTCCAACTAAGATTGACTGGTATTGCTCCTACATCAATGATACTCAGAAGGATATCTGGTTATACAAAAAACATGTATTTTTTTCTCCTGCAAAATGAACCTTTTCTCCTGTATGTCAGTGAGAATAATTACCATCAGCACATTTGTTGGTATTCTGCCACACTAATCTAGAAATCCTCAGTTAACATTTCAAAAGATGACTGATACCTATACTACATATTTCTAAGTGTGTTGACTATAATATTTTTTAAACAAAGGCATACATGAGTCTCATAGGTTACAACCCCAACTGTATGGAATATTTGGCTCAATGAAGATTACTGTCTCATGACCCACCATTATTTGAATTACATGAGACCACAAATTTCTACTGCAGAATTCTGGCACACATTGTAAATTGGTTAAAAAGTTTAGGCCAACAGATCTTCTGCGTTTTTGGTGCTCCTTGCTGTAACAATGATTAGGTGGAATATTTATGAATAATTTTGCTACTAAATTTATGAGACTATGACTAATCTAAAATACTTCTATATATGGCACCTGAAAAGACTGTTGGCATTTCAATACTTTTAGAAATATAGATTTGAGATGGAATTTTAACCATTTTAAGTCATTTACAAAATGCAAACTCATTTCAAAGTGTTCTGTGATTCTGTTCTCCATATTAGAAAAGACATTAATTCAGAGACTCCAGGTCAGGTTTCTCAAATAGAGGCTACAGAAAACCACTAAAAAATAAAGGGAGGTAAATTTTTTTTTTTTTCTGAAGCAGTTCAGATTATGATTTTACTAGAGTATTTAATGCCTTTTCATTTGCAAAGAAAAATGCTCCTGGCAAAGTCCTTGAGGAATAAAAACACTGTAAAATACACACTGAGCATACAATAACTACTACAGATTCAACAGGAATGCCTGAATTAACTTGCTATCAGTTGTGATATTAGCTCTCTGCATCCCAACTGCACTCCAGGAAGTATCTTCTAAATGTTTCACTCTTTACTTCAAAAAGAGTTTTCAGTTCTTTTGGAAAGTAAAGAGGTCATGTTAAAGGACAAATTAGGTTCACCACTTAATTGCTTAATCATATTCTAGAGTTAGCTGTGCTTTAAAAAATTGCTCGTAGTGCTTGTACACCACAAGTCCCAGAAAATGCCCTCAGGCACTACTTGGCTTTTTTTTCCTTAGCTAAGAAGGCAGCAAAAAATGTTTAGGCCAAACAATAACACTTGACTTCCAGTCCAAGAAATCTTTTAATAATTATAGCCTAAATAGTTATCACTCTTAAAAAAAGCAAAATACTAAAACCCCTCTGTCCATGCAGAAAGCTGTATCAGCTAAGAGATACACAAGATAAACACAGATAGGTCTAGAATGATGTAATACACATCACATCTGAAAATAACTGTTATTAGTACTGTCTGCAAAATCAATCACTACAAACTCAGTAAATAAAAATATATAAAAAAGTCCATTATCTGAAAAGGTTTTACCTGATGTTTTGTCACATCCAGTACAAACCAGCGAGGTTTCCAACCTTTTAGCAAAGCTCCTCTTTTGTACAGCGTACCTTCAAAAGATCTGAAAGGTTACAGAAAATACAAATGGCACATGATTCCACAACATAAATACTGCTAATATATAAAGGCCCCAAAGTGATTACATACATAGTCAAACACTTCTTTTACTGCAGTAAAACTAATGGGTTTCAAACCTGTAGTTTTGTTACTGTAACTGTGACACAATGATAAACACGGTCTGGGCACTTTGGATGCATTAAATGGACAGCTACAACTTGCTTGTGCATCTAATGAAAGGGAAGATTGAAAGATGCTGCTAGGAGATAGAGGCCCACCCATCAAGACAACTAAATGTAATCAAAATTACAAAGTAGGAATCAGGTAGTCACAAAGCATTCTGTGCATAAGAAAGTTTCATTTTTTTCCCCAGGGCAGAGATTTGTACCCATCTAATTAAATATTTGTAAATACTCTACAATTATTCAGTTTACCTATTTTCATCATTCTTTGATGTGAAATGATTGTATAGCGTTGTTGTTCTTCTATCTACTCCATTAGAGGGAGAGATGCTTGCACTCTGCTCCTCACCCAGCCCACTGTCAGGTATTTCCAGCAAAGACCTCTTTTGATAGGAATGTAGATTAGCTGACATCATCCCTGAGGAGCCTGAAGGATGTTTCCGGAGCTAAAAGAGACAAAAATAAGAGAAAAAAGGTAAATCAACGTCTCTTGCATTGTGAGACTGTCTCAACATTATACTGATAATACATGGTACAACATGTAAGTTGTGAATTAGCATGAGGTCAAAAAAAAATCTTAATACAGGGCAGTGCTGCCTCAGAGAAGCCAGAGGGATGGCAATTCCATGCATTTCTTAAGCAGAGGGTTCACAAGGTTTGAGAAATTAGTATTTCAGAGAAGCCTCATATATTCCAGTGATGCACTGTTGAACAGTATTTCCCTCGCTTTCTCAGAAGCACCTAGAACTAATCAGATATTTGGATGCAATAAATTTCCCTAATTTCATGAGGAAGGAAGGGAGGCAAGGAAAAGGCTGCAGTTTCCAAGGGCTACTTTACAGATCCAGAATTTTAGTCCATTTTAGTAGAATCTCCATAACCTGGAACAAGAGGGATCCTGAATTTGGTTTTAGTCTAAATGACAGCTTTCTAGAGATGAGGTTCTTTGGGATTCACCCTTAGGTACTGCATATATCTGAGAATCCTTAAATAACAGCTGGGACAGGAGATTGACATCAGATGTATTTATACTTGCATTTTATTTTCTCCTCTGCTTTGCCAGGATAAAACTTTTTCACCTTGATTTTGTCTAGGATATGAAGTGAATGTGAATGACTGACAGGCATAGAGCATATTGCTTTCCTGAGAGCAAAGGAAAAATAACAAAGTAGTGCTGTGGACTAACCACTGCATGGAGGGGGGCAAATTTGAACAAGCACAGAAAGCTCAAGAGTTAGGCTACAGGCTTGAGCTGGTAATTACTGTGCCAAGTTCACTGGGAAAGCTCACAAAAAGAAGTCTCTAACATTATTCCTAGTGCACACAGATAGCAAAGAGGCAGCCTTTGACTTAGAAAATATCTATATTGTCGGCCATTCTTTTTACCACAGTCAAGAACTGGAAACACAAGCCTGAATACTTCCTACCTTTACTTAGAAACTATAATTCCATTTAGTCATGGAAATATCTTTACTTATCTCTGAAACTTTGTGATGTCCTTTTGGCTATTTTCAGGAAGTGAGCTTTTTTGGTACTTCAAATCTTTTTAAATATATAAAATAATATCTCTATGTGTTAGTAAAATGTTCATGGTTCGTTTTATCCGTATGCCTTAATCTACTCTAAGCAATTAGATAAATAGCACAAATATATTTTTCCACATGAAGAAATACAAAGCCAGTATCATGGGTTAGAACAACATACTCAGTTTTTCAAAAGCAGTATTTTACTCCAAGAAATACAGTGATTTTGTCAGTGCCCCAGGTAGCCTATACAGCAGGAATGAGATTATACCATGGAACATGCTCTTTTACTACTTACATTGTCTTGTCTGGTGTCATCCTTTAGATTCATTTTGACTCTTTCCCACAAAAGCTGCCACCTTTCTGGGCTCTGATTTAATTTACTTTCCAACCTTTCGATTTCCTGAAACAAATAACAAGAATTTTCTTAAGGATAAACATTTCTGACTGATCACTTCCTGGCAATCGTTTTCATACAACCATCTTCTAGTCCATGCTTTCACACAGTGACCCTTCAGGCCATATTGTCCAACGAAGTTCAGAAACCTCTGTCAAACGAGCTGTAAACTGAAATCCACCAGACTCAGAAGCCAAAGGCAACCAAGTACAGCATCAGCCACATGGTTCTTCCTGCATGTCCCAGGTTGGAGGAGCCATTATGCTTTCAATTCTCTGCTAGTTCTCCTGAACATGCAAAATTCACCACCACTTGTTGTAACAGAATCACAACAACGATAAGGATAGGCTGTATTTTATAAAAATATTTAGAGACCAAATTCTGTGCTGTGACACCAACACTGTACACTGCCAATGTTAACATTCACTCTGGTTTATAAAAAGTGATACAAAGCTATAATAAAAGAAGGAAATGAAACAGAAAGATTTATTCAGTTTGGATGCCAAACTGTAACAACATGTTCTTCTTGTGGAACTTGGGAATACGAACTACGCTGATAACCTCTAGTTAGGGCTATTTCCTGTTAATAAGATAGTGCAAAGTTAAGTAAAAAGAGGCAATTTCATTAGTTTATGTTGACTTGTGAACACTCATTGACACATTTGTCATGACTTTGATGTGGATTCCTTTCTGAATTTTTACCTTCAACATCCACATTGTTATGAAAATCTGATTATTAATGAAATAAAATTAAAAATTCAACTTTGCAAATTTGATTAATAAAAAATTGCCACAGGGCAGAGACTTCTTATGCTATATAGAAGCCAACTAAAACCCAAGACATTTATTTTTAAAGTAGAGAAAGTAAGTCTCTACTTACTTTTACTCTATCTAATGATTAAAGTAGATTTCATAATATTCTCCAAGTCCTATTGGTCTTTTTTGATTGAAAAATTCCTCAGGAAATTGTAATTGATTGAAAGACAGAACGTTATTATATTTTTAAGGTAAGAAAACATTTTGACCACTCAAGTTTGAACTCTTAAGTAAAAATAAAAAAGGCAGTATTTAACAATGTAACAGAACAAAGTATTTCTACAAACTCTTCTTTGCTGAAGGTAAATTAGAAAATTCCAAAGTGAAACTAAATATAAGAAGAGTGGTTTAATGGCAAGAATTAAACCAGAAGTTTTAAATACTCAAGGTAGCTGAAAGCCACACAAGCCACATATGCTCTCTTACTGCTAAGAACTAAAACTAGACTAGTTTTGTTTGGAGTATCTTCACAGGTAGATACAAAAATAAGGAACAATGAACACAAACCAGACTAAAGGCTTCTCTGGATTACTTGTTTCTCTTTCAAAGTGCTGGATGCAAAATGTTTCTGAATGGGAGACAAAAAACTGAATCAATCTACCATAGGCCTTTTATGTTAAAAGGCTTTCCAAATTGCTGCAAAAGGATACAAGCTCTTCATTGCTAAAAGTTAGTCAGGTCTTAAATCTGATCATTCTCTTTCTGCCCCAGTCTTCACTTCTGAGTACAAACCTTTCTCTGCAGAATCTGGAAGTAACTGAAGCTTGTTACTTAGCAACTGGGTCACATTCCTTCTTTTTTGGCTCCACAGCGAGTAATGCTTCCAGACTTAAAATGAAAAACTTTCAACAATCTCCTATATATATATATCTTGAAAAGTTAGGAATAAATTCTCCTTTAATAAACCCCATGTAAAAAAACATACATGGCAGTAAATCACTTGCCCCTTCAGTTTTAAATTTTAGTGAAAACATCAGATTTTTTTTTTTTTTACTTCCATGTGTGGAATGGACTATGAATAGATGCATTTCCTTGAAAGAAAAAATCCTTTAGCTTTATCTCTCTAGTTCCTGTTGTCCAGGTTTACTGGAGCAGAAGTATATTACTATAAAAAGAAAGGTTACAACAAATAGAATTGTAAGAATATCCATTTCCTGCAATTAACAATTACAAGCAATGAGCCTTTCAAAAGGTAACCAGCTTTGTAGTATTTGAATGGTAGAGACAGGAGTTAACTCTGCAGAAACTCTAGAACTTCGGAGACTGATCACTTTCTTTGTATCCACAATGTTTTTGCGCACACACAAACCACTCTGGACCAAGTCCTACACAGTGAACTGTCCTGACTGTGACAGAAGGCCCTATTTTGGAAGCCCTTCCTTGTCAGTATTGTCTCACCAACTGTCGGGCTCAAAGGCTTCTGAGACTTTGATTACAAATGGGAAGATGCTGAAAGTGTACCCAGTGATCCAGATGCTGCCTCTGTCAAGTGCTCAGACTTGTCAGTGCAACAAGTTTTACGTGACTAGTTGTTCAGTATTTGGAATAAACCTTTTGGTTCAGGGTCCAGTTCAAGAGATCAGCTTTTCTGGCACATAACTGGAGGTTATAAAACAGTTCACAGTCAGAAGTGTCATTTTTAGTCCTCTGGTTATTCACTGACTCCTCATACAGCTTTGTTTCTTTATGGTGGATACTTACAGCATAGTTAATTACAGGACTGGCATCCTGAGGTTTGCCAGCCCCTCTCTAAGCAATCACCATCTAATATTAAGTGATGCACCAACACACAGGTTCTTCTCTCACAATTCTTAAAGGTACTGGAACCTGATCCACTCTTAACAGAAGAGCATCACATTCTACCATGAAAATTATGAATTAAGCCACTCAGTAACTTATCTGTTTCAGCTTTACATCCTGAAGAGCACTATCTAGTTTTCAATTGAAAAATATCTTTAGAACAAACAAATTTGGGCTTATCATTATAAACTAAGTGAGAATCAATCTTCCCCAGTAATTTATGATGCTAAATATGGTCTCAGTTCAAACATTTTTTGGATACCGACACATTCTCAGTGGATTTATGATTAAAGAGAGGTCTTTCTCCTACATCAGCAATAGCTCTAAATTAACAACTTGTTTTAAAAGAAAGTTCACTTTGCTTTTTAAACTTAGAAGAATATTTTTGTAACCTTTATACAACCTCTCCAAAGTTTTCCAAATGTTCTTTCCATTGCTATCTTTTATTACTATAATCTAATTCACAAATAACATTTAAACTCTGTAAAACCTGACCCACATATCTTTAGAACATAATATGGCTAATTTCCCTGTTATATAGCAGTTTCTCACAGTTGTGTATATGGATGTTTTGGCATCTACCCCAGGAAGAAAGAATATTGTTGCTGTATTCCTGATGTACTTCTGGCCTCCAGTTACCTGATACAAAAGCTCTCTGTATTTTGCTGAATAATCCCTGATATGACCCCTGCTGACAGATTGTTCTTTCTTTGTGTTTGTGAAGTTACAAGCTCTGAGAATTCAAGGGGAGTTTCACAAGAGATTATTATTTTTTTTTTAATTGGGCATTGTTCCTGTGTTTGATCAATTATGATTGGAAGGAACAGACCAAAAAAAATCTGAGGAATGTGCCAGAATAAAGCTAACTTTCAATCAGAAGCAAGCCTATCTTCAAGGACTCATATCCATTCAGAAACTTCCTGCATTAAAACTTTGCTAAAAGTCACCTTTGATTCAGGGGAATTCAGAGACCCTCAGCATATCTTGATTTTCCAATTATTGCAATATTAGGCTCCATAAACTCAGCTTTAATACAAGGAAAAGTCTGCAAAAAGTTTTCAAAGTAAAAAACTGCACATGGTGATGTGTATCTGGATATACATTTGGCTCCAAACAATGGCTCCAGGAAGTGAATAAATAATGCCCTTGTCATGTGCCTGTGCCATCAATTAAGATGATAACCAAATGTTAAGATTGTTAATTAATTATAATCAACAAACATTTAAGAGAAGACAGATGTTAAATCACTCTAATAACTACAACAAATATCATGATACTGGGATAATTTTTATCTTCTAGGGAAGAAAGACCAAAACCTAAGCAGCCTAAATGAGCCCAAACAAAAAGCCAAAATCAAGCATCTATTTCTAGTGCTAAAATACTTTGAAGAATTTAAATTTGCCAGTTTGGTTTTAGTAAACGTGAATAATAAACTAAGCAATCATGGAAAGCTTTCTTGAGAAATTTGGGCCACGTTGTTCAGTTTATCTTTGTTATCTGCCTCCCACTTGTTAGAAATCAACAAGTGTCAGATTCTGTTTTCTGATCTGTCTGGAAATCTGGGTCTTTGTTATTTTACCACACGTCTAATTAAAATGAGTGGAGAGGTCAAGAAAGCAGGATTCAACATTTGCCCCAATGAAAATAACAGTTCCTTCATTTCTTACAAAAGGCATCCTAAAATTTTATTTATTTAAAATAGACAGTGAAAAAATGAATCCATGTCTAGCTGTTAACTATAATTAAAGCATACTCCCAGCAGAGTGTTCCTTCAGAGCAACATAAGCTTTGCAGGAAGTTTGAGTGATTACCAGAATAACCACCATGTCTCCAGACCAACCAGTCAGTTTTACTAATTACCTGTTTTGACATCTACCATGATCCTTTAAGTAACAGCCTATGTATAAGGCAATAACTTATATAAAATAAATATGAATTTCACAAGCATAAGAGAACTTACTGTTCTGTGTAACACATGTACTTACATTCAAAAGGCTGGTGATGGCATCAGGTTGTATTTTTTTAACATCATCATAACAAGGCCATACTATTTTCCTCTTAGTCTGAGAGAGTGAACCGTCTGTTTGGTCGCTTTCCTCTGAAACACTGCATTTTGCAGGTACCATGGTCCAGTCATAGGAGGGACCTGTAGCCAAAATCTCTTCTACATAATAATCCCACTTTTTGAGGCTGGACATATTTACATTTGGTTTCAGTGCCTATTTAAAACAAAGTGTTATTATAATGGCAGAAAGGAAGCCTTTGAATCTCAGACTTACAATACTTGCATTTTCTAGATTATTGTAAACTGAACAGTATATTGCACTTGGTGCTGCAGTTTGCTGATCTGCACTGAAAAACCTTAGCTCAATCAGATCAAAACTAAAACTAGGTTTGGGAATTTATTGCTCATCTTTATCCTTTACTAAACCAGTTGCCTATCAAGAACTCTTAATGCAGCACATGTAGTTGGCATCCTCAAAGTCTTTGTGCCTCCTGTTAAAGATAAAAAAAGGCACTTGATAGCAACGACCCTTCAACCTTTCTCAGCAGAAAATCCAGGACCCTCTGCCATCAGAGAAAGGAGAGAGGCTGTGCAGTGGAGGTGGATGTGCCACTTGGAAAACTCACAGTAATATAAAGTAGGAAACCAGAGTTTAGATCTTTCAGAGTAGTTTAAAACAGATAATTTCCTATTAAAAATGTAGGGTTTAAGCTTCTGTTAAAAAATAAGGTAAGAATTTCAGTTTGCATGTGTCTTACTTGAAAGGAATGACTGCCTCAGGTGAGTAGGCAATTTTGAAGTCCGAAGAGTGATGCTCAGTCATAATGATTAATTCTGTTACCATGACACTATTTCATATGAGGAAAAAGGTTTTCCTCACAGAAAACACTACCAAAGTATTGAAAGCTACTCCTGACTGCTTGCAGCAAAATGGATAGAATATACAGTGAACAAACAGCTCAGCAAGCTCCAAATTCACAACAGTGATGATCCTACAGAGAAAACAGACATTTCTCTAAATCAAAGACAGTTGAAGCACTTTCTGTCTTCTGAATGACATCTTGCTGTTTTCTCCCTGCTCTCTCTTGGACCACCACGTTATTAGGTGAGTGTAAGTGTTGTGTGTGGTTTGAGAGCAGCTGCACTGTTGACTGCATTAATGATCTGATGCTGATTCAAGACACCTTAAAGAAAATAATCCTTTTTATCCTTCTTTTTAAATGTGGCCAGTCTATGTAGCAGAATTGAGTGCAAGGTATGCTAAGATAAAATGTGATGAACAACTTGAGGAAAAAGGAAAACCAATGAACACCAACAAAAACATCAGTGGTGCCATGGCCTTTGAGACAGTGGAGACATCCCATCATTATGTTTTCTAGTGGACAGACACACGAACAAATGGTTTATCAGGGTGAATCTCACTATCAAACCAGGAGAGAGCAGCACAGGGACAGTGGATGGCAGGACCACCTTAAATCAGCCTTATCTCCAGAACTGCAGTAAGAATTGCACCTTCTTCTTGCAGCTCCTGAGGTATCTTGACTTCCTCACTGGCTATTGAGGAATTTCTACAATATGAGAGTACTGTGATTTTATGTAATTATTCAAGACACAGTCAAATCTAGTGGATATACATTATCATATGAGACAGCAATATAGATAATGTGGTTCAGTCAGATTGTTATGAAATGTATCCCATTACAATTCTAAGCTCAGTTCCCCTTCACTCTGGTTTGCAGTATGTAATGCTGGGGTTTTTTTTAAACAATATGTGTAAACTTTTAAAGACAAATTTTGTAATAATTCATTTAATTAATGAAATCAAACCATGATCCTCATTCAGTTGACCAGGACGCATAAATGCACATTCAAGAATTTGTCCCTTTAGATGAAATTTCCACAACTAAGGTGACTGAGATTATCAGCCTATAAGACATTGCTTCAATCAATCAAGTAGGGTCAATTTTGTCTACCAAATGCTTGATTCAGTTCAGAACAATTAAGATATCAAAATATACTCAAGGAATCACTCAGGATAACAAACCACTTTTATTTAAAAAAAATCATACCTCCATCTCAGTAGGGGCATAGAGGTAATTGAAGAAAATAGGGCTCCTTTTGTGCATCTTTTCAATACACTCCCAAATACAAATTCCTTTTTTGACATGTTTATCTCCTTTATCTTCAAACAACGTCCCTAGGGAAAATAAGAGCAGCAAAAAGAGCTTTGTGATAACACATAACAAATGCTGAAGCACAGCCTAAAGGAATTTCACAGAGTAACGGTATAATAAAATCTACTATCAAATGCCACTGCAACAAGAAATTGTATTTGATAAAAAACTGCTGTGATTTTCAACTACAACTATTCAGTAGTGTTATATTTATAACCCTGTTCTGAAATTTACTGAGCTACTTGAGTGTGTTTATGAACATCCCTTTCTGCCTGCAGCCATGCTGGCTCAGCAGAGCACCAAGCCCACAACCCATACTGAAAGGAACCACAGGAGATCATTGACTACAACTTCTTGCTTTTGTAAAACAAAGGTAAATAACAGAAATTAACTTTTTTGTTGAAATAAAACGGTTGCTCCAACCTAGTCTGCCCCCAAGTATGACAGTTTTTAAGAAAAGCATGAAAATTGACCAATCGACCATGAGAACCAGCCCACGAAACAGAAAAGTTCAGAGCATGTGTTTAGTGAACAAGTTCCAAGAACAGCCTCAAATGTGGCTGTGTAGTCTTATTAAGAGGGTAGATAAGGCCTTGGAACCAGTAATGTTGCACATGACAGATGGAGTAAAAAAGAAAATACAAGAAGAGAAACACTGAAGAGAATGCAACTGAAAAAAGTCAGAGATATACATGGAAAGGCTTTTCTTTCTTGAAACTTTATGCACACCCTGATGGATTTCCAAGGAGTTTGTTTTTGTTAAAGGAAGCTTTTTAGTAGGGGAAACAGAACTATGTGGAGAAATTGCTAAAAAATCCTGAGGCATGGCACTAATTCCTTCCACTTTCTCTTAGTTCCATCACTGGCATGGCTCAGGAATCACTGATGTGGAAAATCTACATGTTCTTCACCTCCATTTTACTTCCTATACCTGAAATGTAATTCTTTACATCCTCACCATGCAATTCCTGGATCTTCTTAAACCAGGCGAATTTTTGTAAACCAAACAGAGGAGAAAAATCCCAACAACTACAAAAGCAATATGCAGTTAACAAACATCACACATACCATGTTCTAGTCTTTCATAGTCTGAATCCAGAAGAAATGTTTTAAATCGATTTGATATGTGATGAAAAGCCAGAAACTTCAGATAATACTGATTGAATTCAAACTCTGTTGGGTATTGGTTATGAATCTAAAAAGATTTAAAAAAAAAGGAAAAAAATGTATATTGAGGTATAATACAAATAGGTATGCAAGAAATAATAAAGTGAAATGACAGCAAAATAATTCCCCTGTGAATGCTGAAAACAAATGGGTCCGTAAGCATGTGTCACACAGATCCTTCTAACATTTTGTCTAAAGACATTTTAAAGCTAATTAATTATTTTAAAGGTAATTAATTGTCTATGCTGCAAAAACATTTCAGAGTTGGTAAGAGTGTACTGTATAATAAGCAGTATTATACTCTGTACAAACCCCAAGATTCTTCAAAGAAATCAAACTGGATATAAATCAATGGCAACTCTTGAGACACCATGTAACTTAATAGGCAAAGATGCTGGAAATCAAGCTTTATTTGGAAGGTTTTGCAGTGGATTCCTTGCTGTTGCTCATATTCCCATGTAGCAGACATGTGCAGAGAAAATGCTATAAATGATATTCCACTTACCACTCCTGAAACAGCTAATTTCTCAAGTACTTGCTAGTCCACACACACATCTCTTACTTTTCAAAATATAACTCAAAGTATTACAGCATGAAAAAAAATCCCACACTGAGGAGGCATCTTGCCTTTATTCTTTTAAAACAGTAAAAACTGGGCATCTATCTAATTCAGTGAATGTTTCCAGTAGGAATCAGGAGCAGATATTTAAGAAAACTATACAAGATTATCAGAGTATAGCTCTGGGACAGCTAGGTCTCCACCACTGCTTCATCTTTAACATTATCATAAAATCCTAGTATAAGATTTTAAGCATGAATTTTAATATTCATGGCAAATTTTTTAACACTACTTATTGATATTCATACTTGATGCCCACATGAAAGATTCTGAAAATCTTGATAAGATACTGTTCAGAGAAATGCGTTAATTTAAAATTAACATTTCAAATGAGTTTATGACTCATAATCTTTATTTTCAGAATTAATCATGATGGTACTTAATTGACAATTCCTACTTACAGTGGAAATAAGTACAGCTTGCAACTGAAAAAGGAATTGCTGACGGAATTTCACATTTGAAATATGTCCCACTGTGCTTTGTCTACCTTCACATCAAACCTGCAAAATACCTTTAGTTCTGTAATCTTCCTATGGCTTGTCTTTTGCATTCCCACTCATTCTCCCATTCCATGTTTTCACTCTTACCACTCTCCTCAGTGGAGAAACAGGTTTTGTTTTTTTTTTTCCAGTACTTATGGGAACTCATATTAAACTACTTGAAGCTCCTTATGTTTAGATTTTTTCATGTATCAGCTGAAAAAAACTCAACCAGCTAAATAAAAGGAAAAAAGGTTTTAGCAAGGAAAGGTTATCTATCTGTCCAACACTGTTCAACAGTGACAGGAAAATCCCTTGAAAGGACCTTTAAACACATACACAGCATTTCACTCAGAGAATTTATTGTTATATCTCAGTATTAGCTTGGGGCTAGCATTTAAAACTCTAAGATATTTTAAGATAGTTCAATGTACCCATATTTGCTTTATCCTCACTTCTTCCCTCATACAAATGACTAAATTCCTGCACTGATTTGTAAGAATGAAGTTAAGAATAATTTTTTCTATAATAAATTCAAGGCTTCATCTTCATAGACAAAGTAACTTTTTAGTTCTCTTTATGAAAAAAATCAGTTCTTTTGGCCACATATTAAA
The DNA here is from genome assembly GCA_013399895.1 of Serilophus lunatus. NCBI lineage: Eukaryota > Metazoa > Chordata > Aves > Passeriformes > Eurylaimidae > Serilophus > Serilophus lunatus. Next base: position 1,015,343 of record VXBA01004707.1, read on the forward strand.
TTAAAATATAATTCAAGTATATTAATTCTGTTCAAAAATTACTATTGAGCAGAAATCCAGAAAGCTCTGTGTCTGTGTGTGCATTTGGACACATCCACATACAAGTACTTCAGTACACATTTTCTGCTAGTGTTAGAAGTTTTGTTTAATAAACTATAAGGAGGAAAGGTGAAATTCTGCTATTTGACATGATTTATATGGGGGTCTTAATTTCTACTTATGGTCCAATAATTATTTTAATACATATAAGAGTTACAAGAATAAGCTGCTTGTAAAATCCTGTCATGGATGCAAGTGCTGTGGGTAGTCCCATTTCTGAGATTTCTGGAACTAGAAGTAACAATAAGTAAGTATAATAAAATTTACTTTTTAAGAAAAAACAACTATGTAACATTTCTCTGATAAAGGTTGAGGCTAAATACAGTTGTTTTTTCTCTGATAATTCTTTGTTGGCATTTCAATTAATTAATTGGTTTTAAGGAGTATGTTCAAATTTTACATGTGAATTAAAAGCAATGTTTTCTACTTAATAATTTCAACAAATATTGTTTTTTTTTCTCTGGTAAATTAATTTATTTTAAGGGATATTCTCAAAATGTACATGTAAATAAAAAGTAAAGTTTTACACTTTATAATTTCAACACTTATCACCTAGAAAGATAAATGTACAGGGATAGATTAACTGCACCCTCTTTTAAAATACTTAATCTTCATAATATATGAACATTTAAAGCCTGGTTAAACCTACAGGTGCTTCTAATATTATGATTAAAGAAACTCAGCATTTTAGAATTCTTTCTAAAATCACAATGTTCCCACTGAAGTATCTCCTCAATCTATTTAATAATCTTACACATTCCTCAGCCTTCTTTAGTTTTTTAATACTTCTATCAGTCTTTCTTAGTTTTTCAATACATTTTGGTTTTTTAAATTCCATTATATATCAATATTTACTTAGAATAAATGAGAAATATCCAAATGTCCTGTGCCAGTGATCTCTATGAGGATCCTCCTGCAAACACTGGAATATCTGAATCTATCTACTGGATGGATGCACACTCACCTCCTCTAACACAGGGTGCTGTAACAGAGCTCCTTATTGAGCTTAAAACAAATCACCTCTAGAACATCATCCTGATTTAATTATATTTAATAAATTACCAAATACAGAAAAAAAAATAAGAAAAGCTTCCTCACTGACATCACTTGCATAAACTCAGTCTCCTTAGAAGCAGAGAAAAGTATGTGCCAGATGCTGCTATTGTGAAAGACTGATTTTGCATTAATAATTCAGCTGACACCTGGAGATATTGGCATAAACAACGACTTTTTATAAGATGATGCAGTTCTAATTTAGGAATTACTGCTTCATTTGTTTTCTCTGCATCTTTGTTTAACCCATGACATTTAATGCATCTAATGGCTCTATGGTAACTTTCTGACTGCACCTCCTATATGGAGACTAATGGTTAAAAATATTTTGAAAGAACCAAATGTTTATTTCCAGTTAATGGGTGATTTTAAAATACTGGTCATAGTATACTACACTTCAGGGTCAAGTTGCAATGTAATTGTGTAACAAGTTCCACAAAAACCAATGAATCTTAAGAAAATTCTTCAAGTCCAAATGTTGAGTATTTTTTTTTAAACAGTCAATTCCTATGAAATTTCAACCATTAACTTGACTTCAAAATAATTCCCTAGAATTTACAACCATACTGTTAGAATTTGGCAAGTCAATAGTATGCCATCATGAGTTAGAAGACTAATCATCATAAGTCTCTTTCTAGAAAAATGACTCAGAATTGAATTCTCAATGGGATTCCAAGTCATTTATCTTATAGATTTTTTTTTAATTACATATTAGTTTATATTATCTATATTACACCGATTACGCAGTAAAGCTGTGTTCCTACTCCATGTCTTGGATAAAGATAACACAAAAAGATTATAACTCTACACAGCCCTATCTTTCCTCATACAGAATTATTGCCTCCTTCAGATTAACCTGCTGAACTGCTTCCAATGGTCTTTTCTAAAAAAACCTTTTCTATCATGTTGGCTGGGAAAGGCAGACAGGTTCACATGAACCCCTCAGCTAACAGCTTGGAAGGGTGGTATGGTGGTATCTGCACCAGAGCAGCAGTGAGGAGCAGCTCCAGATGGCCAGCAGGAGGTAATCCTCCTGCTCATACAGCTGCAGCCAGAGCACGTGTTCACAGCCTAAACCGACAAGCCAGAAAATACAGATCTTTCTGTACAATGTATCTGTACCTGTACACTTCATAAAGCCTCAGCAAGATAATGAAGAGTCAGATGTCTCAGCATTAAAGCTGTTATCTGAGATGAGCTACAAAGGCAACACTCTTCTCTTCCCTTGACACGTTCACATGAGTAGTAGCAATAATTTAGGCACCTTGCAGCCTGAGGCAAAACCATACCTGACAGTTTTAACATCAGGGATAATAATCCATTCTTTCATGTCCTTAGAACTGCAGGCTGTGTTAACCATAACTTAAAGAAAAAACAGGAATTCTGTCATGAATAAAAGAAGGTACATTCTATTCCATGACAATAAGCCCAAATCCTTGTGTTTAATGTTTAACTTTGTTCTCCAAACTTTGTTTGGAAAACTCACTTGTTTCCAAAGTTTGTGTGATTTCTGGACTCCTGAAAAAAATACCATACAGGTAGGCATGGATGATTTCTTTCCTTTTCTTTATACCAACTTTCTAAGATTCATTCCAGTAAAACTGGAGTGAAGTGTTTCCAGGGTCAGAAATAGGATGCAGGTTATGTCTGCATTAGCAAGCAATTAGAAACAAACTAAGTAGACAAACAGACCAAAGCAGCTGGTGTTGAGGTCCCTGCAGTGATACTACGCATTTGTTGTTTTACTTTGGACTAGATTTAGTCCAGCTGAGCTGATGACCCCACTGTACAATGATTGCCCCCATTATTTGAAGTTAAATTATGAATTATTGGTTCAGATTAACTCCTGGTTTATAGCTGTCTTTGTTTCCAGAACTGATGAAGTACAAGGCCTCTTCAAGGATCATCATCAGGCACAAGGAATTAAAAACTGTCCAGTCACTGTACTGAAGATCAGTCAATTCCTTCTTACGAATAAAAGTTCTCCAGATTGGCAAAAGCCTGCCTTAAAAACTTCTAACTTAAAACCTTCTATTTGAAATCTCACATAAATCACCTTTATCGATCCATACTGCCAACCATCCCTCTTAGTCTGCTTTGTGTGGATGGGTCAGTCTCCTCTAGACAACCATTCCAGCTCTTCTTGAGGTGAAATCCATTTACTTTAATAAAACCTAGAGAAGGACATTTACCAGCCTTCTCTCAAACTCATACCTGCGACATCTGAAATAGTGGCACATACACATTTCTTTATGAATCCTTCTAAAATAAAACTAGGTGGTGACTTACCTGATGCACACAGTCTAAGAACTGTAAGAAAACAGGAGCAAATCCACTACCCTGACAATTGAGAGTCAGATTACTACGTTGACTGAATTTATGACCGAAAGAGAGCCATTCTTTTTCCACCAGCATTCGGAAGCCTTCAAGTGTCCTATAGAAGGGGTCACTGAGCAACTGCACCAGAGATACCACCTAGATCACAAGACAGAGTATATTAAGAGTGACACAAGTTAGGAGAACCCTGTGATGAGTATAAACATGAATGCTTCTATATTTATAGGTTCACATAAAAATGAATATAAACATTCAATGATCTGTTTATTGTTCAAGAAAACAAAAGCTTTCATATAAACTCAATGACAAGTATTTTATCACATACATTAAGTATTTTTACAAAACAAGCCAAATGATAACTCACATGAAAAAGCTTCAATTATCTTTCAAAGTCAAACTTAAGCAACTACAATTACAATTAAAATAAAACCACTTTTATAATAAATACTTTTTAAAATAAATATTTTTAAGACATTGTCTGCTACTTCAGCAAAGAAAGTATTAAAGAATTGGTCCTGAGGTCCTGAGGTTGGACTAGAGGTTCTGCAGTGTTGCCATGCTATGGTGATTACCAGCCAACTTCAGTCTGTTTTTGTAAGTAGCATCTTAGACTTTAAAATACAGATGTCTTCCACTTTCAGCTATGTATCTTCTCTTCTCTATTCTTCATGTTTGGCAATGATTCAAATTATTCTGTTGACATTCTTTTGTGGGTTTGTTTACCCGGTATTAGGATGCTGGCTGCACATGAAGTGTTTATGTACAAGATGATTGACATCTGTCTTTACCTTCTGAATTATGAAACAGCTGCATGGACACAATGCATCTATTAAATGAGGCAGTGGGTCTTTGTTCACCTAATTTATACAGTCAGTGGTGATCTGTCCTTGCAGCAGGTGTTACAGTCACTTTGGCACAAATTTAGTTTTCTTCTTGTGTGTGGTCTCCTAAATTCTTTTATGGAGTAAATAGAACTAATTCCTTCTGTGTTTAAAGTGTAGTATGTTTAAAAAGAAAAATGTACAGTTGTGGCAACTTTTAGCTTTCATTCTTACATATGATCAGGTACTGAAATGCAGATTTTATATCTAAGTCTGAGAAGGGTTAAGTCCATCAGGACCTTTGGAACAAATTCATTTTAAGGAACTATTTCATGGTGTAAATTGCAAATGAATGCAAGGATTCCTGCATTCTAGTTTCTTCTCTGATGCCACAACACAAATTTATTAATATTATACCAAATTATCCATCACTTGTGCAAAACAGTATTGCAGGTTTTTCTTAATATTTAGCTATTTCAAGGTTTTAACAGCAGCTTACTTGTGCAGTAATATCCCAGCCATCTTCCAAACACACCATAACTGAAGAACCATTTTCCAGGAGTTCAGAAATGATCACACCCAGTTGCATTATCCTGTGAAGCTATAAAGCATTATGAATGAGTAACATGCTCAAGCATAAGACAGATTTCTAGATAATATCAGTAACTGGAATCTTTTAGTAATTAATATTTAAAAGGGTGTTCTGGGATTTACATATAGCACAGAGAAACACACTGATGCAACAGATTAGACAACAATAAAATGTACCAGTCTAATAACTTCCATCTTGACTACAATAAAACCAAGGAAATTTTTGAAGATAGGAACTTAAACTATTAAAGCCAATGAATACTGTAATAAAATAGCTGTCATAAAAAGGAGAATGGGAACAACACAGTTGACAGATTTACTGTACAGAAATTCCATGCTGGGGTTAACACTAAAATAATTTCCTGTGAAATGTTAAGGCTCCATGAAGTCACTAAGCAATTTGATGGAGAACCCATGAAAGGCATTTACAAGATACTACTTTAATGCTAAATTCCATGGAAGTTGGAAATTAATTAATTGAAGAATAATAATGACATTAATAATAATCAAAACATAAATGTAAAAATAGAACCAGAAATAGTTTAGATAGTTGGGCAGACAGGCTAAAAGATACAGAAAGAGGACACATCAAGCATTTGCACTTTGATATTCATTATGCAGGGATGTTGAAATTCCTTGAGCAGGTGGATGAGTTAATTTCTCTGGAAAAGGTTATTGGCTTGAATGACACTGATTCAAATGTGATAGGCATAAGCAAGTAAAAAAAATTCAGGTGAATCTGAGCAATTTTATCTTACTGTAAGACTTCACATTTTTTTTACTAAAAGGAAAACCTGTATGATGTTTCTACCATTTTTGTCATACGATGACAGCACTATTGTGACATACACTCACAGCACATGAGAGATAATATATAAGCAATTCAGCTTTTTACAAAAGAATGAATTTTTACAGAAGAATGAAATTGGACTTTGTGCAGTACTGAATATAACCAAGCAATAGAAGCAGTAGAAAAGATGAAAGCCTGAAAAAAGGAAGAAAATAGCATAGGAAAACAAAAAATAAAAGATGGCAAGAAACATCTAAGATCATTTATGAATGCAAAAAGTAAGTTCAGAAAGGATAGAAGGCACAGGAAAGCGAGAAGAATATTGAATTGGAGTAAATAAGAGGAAAAAAAGATCAATCAAACAACAGTTAAACCCTAGAAAATAAATCCCTATTTAGGGCAGTCTGATTTTTTCCTCTGATGAATATTACCATGGAAATGGTGATAGAAAAAACTTGATTTATCTGAGCATTCAAATAGCCATTATTTAGAAAAAAAAGCCTAAACACATTTTCCTGCAATTTCTTATATAAAAAGACTGAAAAGAGCATCACTCCTAAAAATAAGCAGCTTCTTCTATACTTTCTTAGGTAGTAGAGTAGAAGAAAGGCTGTTTTTTCCCATCCTTAATGAAGAAACAGATATGCAATCTGGTTATACAGATTCAGTCTTAAAAATGCAAACCACTAATTTTTATAATTTGCATTCAGAAGGCAAGGCAGCACTTCAAATTTCTTTCTATGTATTCACATTCTTATAAAGAGATAGTTAGTCTATACAGTGTTAAAATAATGTGAAACTTCTATTACCCAGAAGAGAAAAGCATAATACAATAAAAACACATTTCCAGGATGACAGATCTATGTTCTTTCATGGGAATAGTAAAAAATCAGTCATAAATTGACTGCATGAGTCATAAATTAACTTTATCACATAAGTCACATGTGACATTATTTAAACCACAGAAATGAGGTTTAAATGTCACACAGCTAGTGTGTGACATGATCTAGTCCTGAGCAAAGAGTGACACACTCAATGCAAAGAGTGACCCTCTCAAATAAGCCAAAAGACAGTAACTGCAGTGTTACCTCCCCTTGATCTCTGTGCTGCTGCAGGAACATGTTTATTTCATCAAAGTGACATCCAACTAATTTATCTACACTTACCAACTTGCTCAACTCCTCTGCAATTGAAAATGTTCACTTGAAGAGGGAGTCAAGTCTTCACCCTCTTCCCAATTCTCCCCTTCCTACAAACCATGGTGGCTAGCTCCTGTGCTCTCTATGGAGTGATCACACCTCAGGGAACAAGTTAAGCCACCAGTTGTACCGTAGCACATTTCAACCAGGAGTGCATTTTCTGTTGTGTAATTACTGAAATGGTTGTGTCACTCAAATGTATTTTCTCCTTAAGAAATAAGGTTCTATTCTGTTTTCTATGATTAATTGCACTGGAGAAGAATATATTCAGCAGCAAATTCCAAACATAACAAGCAACTGTTAAAAAATGTTTATTATAATTAAAATGGTTTTAGATTTACAAAGAGCTGGCTTTCCCACATCTTTCTAATTTGAATCTTGCAAAGTTTGTTCCAATCTTGCTTTTGCTTAATACTTATGTAAGGGAATAGGAGGCAAGGAAGTGAAGGTACAGATTCAGAGAAAACAGATTAACACACACACACAACCCTCTCTTCTCCACATTCCACAACAGACAACAGATGTTTTGCTTATCTGTTAACATGTGCATATCAAAATTCAGGGTGGGAACACATACGAAGAGTAGAATAATGGTTTGAAAATCAAAAAACTCATTTATTTTTCTACACTTCTTTTCCAATTTTTAAAATATATAAAATAAGAAGAAACAGCTAAAAACAAGACCATAAATTTATATAGACAGAAAAACAGTCACCTCTACTTTTGTATGTCTTCTATGTTACAAAATATAATTTATGTGAAAAAAATGTCTCCTACATTCATCAATGTTATGATTGTATTAAAATAATAATACTGATGTAATGACAGGATTGATAGTATGCAAAGTAATTACAATGAACAAAGAAGAACAGCTGGTTAGAACACAATAGTTCTCTGTCTGAAGAGCCTGAAATTTATTTTGTGTGAGCTGTACTGCATATAGATTATCAGAAGAAACTGTCATACAAATTACCTGTGGGAACCACTCTGACTCCCCAAGTGCTTTAAGGAATGTTGCCTCAGAGTCAGTAGGAATAGTGCTGGGAACACAAGCTCTCATCAGCTTTTTAAAGCTCGCCTTTGTCTGTCGGATGTCACTGAACTCAACAGGAACAAATTCGCAATTCAAAGCAAAATCAAGCTTGAACCCCTGCATGAAAAGGACAACAGCAGATGCAATTTAAAAGGGAAGCATATTTCTCACTGACAGTCTCCTTAAATCCCAAAGTATTGCCTGCTTTACTGCTAAATAATTCAATTCCTAATTCACCTGCCTAGGATAATAAAAATCCTTACACCACTTGGAAAATGTGCTGTAACACCCATCTACCACTCAGTCATAACAGCAAAGTGTACTGCACAGCAGTCATTTTTTAATAATTCTAATAGACATAGTAGTAAAAAACTGAAGTTGAATGACAAATCAGTTGAGTTCTTTATATGGAACATAATGCACTCCTTTTAGCATTTTTAAAGCAAATTAACAATAAATAAATAAAAATTTAAGTAAATGTACTGATGACATACCAACAGTGCAGGACAGATCCTGGGAGTTCAATAAAGCAGAAAAAAGTAACCCCTAAAATTGAAAAGAACTCCCACAACTGAAAACTAGTTGACTCATCTAAGCAATCACTGTACCTTGAGACAGTTGTTTATTCAAAGTATTTAGTTCAGCACAGAATAGCTGAGAATACCTGATGGTTTTCCCAGCAGAATTGCACATGTTTTACTTAACTTACTGCATTTAGAGAATGAGCAATAAGAGAGAAAGACCAAATTAAGAGAGCAAGTTAGTTACTAACTGAAAAAAAACCCACTAAAAGAATGGACTATGATGAAAAGCAAAATATGCAGAGTATTATTTGGAAAACCAATTCTCATGTATGAAGCATCACTGAAGATGTTTATGCCAAACTTTTGAAGTTTTCTTCAGAAATTGCTCTTTCATTGAATTAAACTTGGCCTGCAAATAATCTTCATTAAGCTCCTTCACAGGATGCCAAGCAAAAATGTAGGAAAGTGGAAGTCCAGGTTTAAATCTATTTGTATTTTGGCATGGTTCAAAAATAAATTCAATAACTCAACTAGCAAACTTGCTTCTTTAGAATGGTAAGTTGTAATAATGTATGACAAAAGCAATTGAGAAAAATAGTACCATTTCCTTAAAATATTGTATATATATCTGTCTGTATCATCAATTTATGCAACATGATATTTAGCAGAACAAAACAGGTCCTTACAGGAATCTACATCAGTAATGCATGTTCTGCCATGTTCTTGATAAAGCCAAAAAATTCTAAGATAACAGGATGCTAGCAAAAACCAGGAAAATACTTCACAATCAAAAATCGTCAAGATTTCTTTATACCAAAATAAAGATTGAACTGAATTTATAGACTAGTTACAAATCAGTAAGAGAAGATTCAAACCCCTTAATCATTATGTAATTTTATGCTTACATTTGCTAACATAATACATTGTTCCTTAGAAATTCCCAGAAATGACACAGTTTCCACAAAACTGTTATTAAACAAAACAAACAAACAAAAAAGTGAAAACCCCATGAGCTCTAAAACAAGGAGGAAATCATCCAGCATAATAAAATGATCCTCCAAGTTTCCAAATTATACACAAACTACTGTACTTCAGACTTTTGCATTTTGATTTTGTCCAATGTTTGTTCCTTGTACATCCAATAGTCATCTCTTTTCATATTCTGAATAATAATATTCATCTTTATGGTAATATATTAAAAATGTTTTAACCTATACAAAGCATTAACATTTTCCCCAACTGTTTGTGACTACATTAACCAGCTTCCATGTTCTGCACAAGTGGCCTAAAGGGTCACTTCAAAGCAGGCGACTGGAGTAGTTTCTGCTACACAACTTCAGATACACGACTGAAGTCTTCACCTATCACTCATTAAGAAATAAAAACAAATAGAAATAGTTGATATTACTGGATTATGGTAATTTAATTCTATATAATTTATGCATTGTTCTGATACAGAATGAATCCTTCACCTTCTGATAGAACATCATTTCAGAAAGAATTGGATATTGATGTATGTTCATACTACCAGTAAATATTTTTGGAAGTCATGCGTTTCAGAAAATACATATTATTTTATATATGATCACACTTTGATTGGGAAGGTAGAAAGCAACCGATTTTTCAATCTTTGAATGAAGAGATTTAAAACAAGATTCTGCAATCACTCTTAGAAAATGACTAAAACTTCAGAGAATTCATGTAAAGAATACCTGTTTCTTAAACAGCTGCATCTAAATTATTAAAATCTATCCAAAAAGGTGTATGAAACTGTAGATGTCATGGCCCTCTCCATATAATCAAATCAGGATGGTTAGAGTTTTATTCACATCAATTTGGCTTAATGTGAATTTAAGTGCTGCCCACAGTAATGAAGGTTTTCTTTTCTGGTAATTGCTTTCCTGTCTAACAACATTCCATTTCCTTCATAACACATTTCAACATACCAGGAAAAACAAAATTGACTTTAAATTGCAAAAAAAAAGCCCATTTCATGTTTCCAAAAATAGAAATCACTGAGATGAGACTCAGCTGAACATCAGATGAGCAGTCAGCAGAATCAGAGTACAGCAGTTTGTATCTGGGTGTAATGAAGTGTGTCTCTGAAAGCAAGAACTTGTAAATACTGAGTTCCAGCACTTCCACTGGTATAGCTCTGAATGGTATCTGGAAGAGGCAGTAAGCTCCACTGCTGCTCCATCTGCCTGCAATCCCATCTTTCAGCTTTATCCCAGCAGTGACACTGAGCAGGGCAGCAGCAGGGACAGCGAAGGCACAGCAGCTCCTGAATATGAAAGCTCCGCTGGATGCTCTGTTGCCTGGGAAGGTATTTCTCAGCACTTGACCAAAAGTGACAAATAGAGCTCTATGCACAGAACTTTTGTGAGTTTAAGCCTCATCTGTAATGCTCTTTGAGACAGTTTATTATAATTTATGTTAACTTTGGGGCATTATAAAACCACAGAGTTTGATTTTCACCATCCCAGCCCCCATTCAGTTATAAATCATTAATTGCTATTCTACCAGAGAAATAGTTCTCGTAAGAGTTTACACCTTCAGGAGAGTTATGCATCTGCCTTATCTAGAGTATTATTTGCTGCTTTTTAACAACATGAGAGTTATTAAACTCAAGCCAAATAAAAACTATGTTAACATTAAAAAAAAAAATTGCCATTACCCGTAACTGTGATTTTTCTCCAAATATATAGAGGGCTGCTTGTCTTCTCAACAGCTGACTTTGCAGAAAAGAGCTGCTACTGTAGGGAGGGGTGTTATCTTTCCCTGCAAGTCTTGCACCAACATCAATGAATGGAGTCTGAGTGTTGATAAATCTGTTGCTTGAACGAAGACTCGCCCACACACCTTCATAAGGATGAGAAATATTTAAAAACCTCTTTGTGTGAGGTACTGGAGACCACAAGGCATATGATTAAACATATGGAAAGCAGAGTGCTTAAACATGTCTCATGCATCTCTCACAGGACATAATTAACAACAAATACCAGAAAGAAATATTTTTGTAACAAAAATTGTCAAAACCATCCAACTGCACTGTTATGTAACATAAGAAACTACAAAACTCTGCACAGCACTTCCTATTGTAGAGAAAATAGTTGCTATGGTATCAGTAATACAATGACAAAATGAATCAAAACAGTGTATGGGAATGAAATTGCTAGTGTTGTTCTTTTCACAGAGAGGGACAAAAGTTGGAAGCATTTCCTTGTCACAGGTATATTATTTTGGAAGACTTACTATTATTATATAATTACTTCCTTCAAAAACGGAAATAGTATAATTTAAAATTCCCCATCCCACCTGGAATTCTTATGTCCTTTTCACCCTACACAATGTAATAGCATCAATCATATCATATTCCAATGAGAATGTATGTAAGGATGATCAGTTCAAATATTACATTTCAAGATAAAGTATTCCATATTGACTCTCAAAATGCCATGACTGAAATGTAGAATGTCATGAATTTTAGTTGTTACTTGTCCTTTTGTAATGGACAATTAGAAATGAGAATGAATTTAAGGAAGTTCTTCTATTAATCCCATTGTAGCAGATGGGACTGTGGTGCAGCTGTGTGAGTAGAGAGAAGGATGCCTAGAGGATCAAGGGCAGGGCATGGTACAGACATCCCAAAACTAGCAACAACATAAGCTTGATACAGTGCAGTGGAACCATGGACTTGCATCCAAAAGCAGTGCAGCAATATTTGAATGGCAACACACCAACCTCTCAACAGCACTCTTAGTTTGCATATTGTACCTTGCTGCAGCTGTATTGTATCATTTCCAGAGGAGGAAATTTCTACAGCACACAGACATGCTCTGATCTGATCAAGCTTAAGTCAGTTTTGTGATTTTATTGTGATAAAGCAGCAATAAACCAGATTGGCAAGGCCTGTTTAGTCATAGCAGAACAAGAGACAAGTAATAAATAATTTTCTGTTTCTTGTGCCTCAGTTAAAAATGAGGATTTTGTGAGATTGTGTGTCCAATGTGAGGTATGTGAAAGGTGCTGGATTGTCAGAATATAAACAGCACTACTTGAAAATCAAATCCCTTAAAGTATAGTAAATTAGGTGTTCAAATGGCAGCGTGAAATTTTTTAACCCAATATGCACTAAATCAGATTATCAGAAGAGACTCTTGTCCATAAATCTGAGAAGCAAGATATCCAAAAGAGGGACCAGAAATATCTCACAGTAGTAGATATTTAGACAGTATAAGACCAACACCCCACCCTCTTCAGGAAAATCCAATAACATGCTTAGTTAACATTTCCTGCATAGAAGAAAAAAAGCTGCAGATAACAGTAAATTCCACTGAGATAGCTCTCAACCAGCAAAATAATTTATTTCTATTTTTTATAGAAGCAGGATTACATTTCTATTAAAAAATAATTCTGTATAGTAATCCTCAATAGGGACTTGTCTGAACAGCTTAGCTTGTCTGGCTGTTAGTCTGAGATCTGACCAAAGGAATTGGAGTAACTGGGAACGGCTGCCAGGAGCTAATGAATTGGTGGTAACAGTTCTAAACAGCTTCCACTTCACAGACATCCAGTTCTATAAAACACCTCACATAGTAGTGTCTTAGGTACAAACTGTTGTTCCACATTTCAACTACTACAAATGAAATAATAAAGACTTCAGGAAGCAGAAATCACAGCAAACATTTAAAAGGAGAATTAATTTCTCATTCATTCGTTATGAAAAATGCTAGCTCCAACAAAGACTGCTGTCCCCAAAGAGGATCCATACAAAACACACAGGGACACCTTGGAGCATCTCACAAATGCAGCCACCATTAGCACCTGCAGCACATCAAAAGCAACAAAACTGGTTACAAATACATGCAGATGAACACGTTTAACAGGGATGGATAGCAGTGATTAAAAGGCAGGATTATGTTTCTATTCTAACTTTGCCTAGTTGCTTATTTCTTGTTAGCAGTATCTGGCAGTCATTATTTGGCATATATTGCATTATTGTGACTTTCTGATTTGGCAAAAATCAATTTTTCTCTGTTCACTAATGTTAAAAATAATTATGGAAAGAAATAACAGTATTTCATAGCTATTTTACTATAGCAGTAGAAACACTAAATACTCTTTTCCACAATTACTTTTTTGCTGTTTAAAATTTCCACACAGAAATTTTTCTATGTATCAGTCTGTATTAGATCAGGGTCACTGCATCATACATTCAATGTCCAAAGAACTCCAAACCAAAGAAAATCACAACACTGAACTAAAAAATCCAAAATCAAGGCTGTCTGTCAGCATCACTTTAGAATGCATAAAGATATTGTAGCAGCTATGAAGATGGTAGAAAAGAATGTGCTTTTAGGACACAGAATACAGTACCTTGATGGACTCTTTCCTTAGTTGCTGATTTGGAATTTGAATGAGTGAAACACTTATCTCTGTACCCAAGCACTGGTAGATAACAGTTAAGACAGAAGGAGGAGGAATGGAATGCACATTGCAGCGAAACACATTGCAGGAGAAAAGAAAAGGGTTACTTATTAATTTCCAAAGATCTAGTATATATTGCATTTCTTTACAGTACATGATTTATCAGACAGCATGAATCTTAGTCATCACAAGACAAAACATCCATCAAGCCACAAAACCAATAAAATGTGAATGAAGCATCCATTTATCAAAAAGGAATAATTTTCATTGTCATTGCAATATGTTCAAACATGTAGCACAGCCATCATGTGTTTTTCCATAATTACAATACCAAAGGAAATGTAGTGATTAAATCATTCTGCTGAATACTTCACTGAAAGTTTCTACCCAGCTGAAAGTTAGTCTAATTGAAGATCCCAACCTTAATGCCTTTTATAAAAAACTGGTTTAATCTAGGGAAATGAAGTGCATCATTTGATGGACCTCAAAATCATAGCAGAGTGCAAGATGTTAGTTCCATTCACCTACAAATATTTTTAAAGGACTGTGTACAAGTATGTAATTTAGACAATATGTGATATCTACCACACAAAGAGATTCTATTTCCCCTTGCAAAAATTCTCATTTTCAGTGGGACCCTTATATGTTTATCAGTGCATATATCTTTGCCTCAAAAATCACCTCGACACAACCTATCTCTTTAAATACAAATATTCAATTCAAACATACTCAAAATGTTAATGTCTCCAGCTTTTAAAATAATTCTCTGAATTGGGTGTGTATTTATTAATGACAAATATTCTAGTATTTTTCTGTTAGCTGCAAATCATACTGAGAAAAATTTTTATTCTACTAAATGACATAACAATGCCAGATAAGAAGTGCTGCTCAGTAGAATACTGTATTTATTAAGTAATATAAGAAGAAAAGCTATGGATTTTGAGTGAACTTACAATTCTTATGAAAGACATCAACCAAAGTATTGCCAAAAAAAAGGTCAGAGAATGAAAATATATTATGAAATATAAGTATTTGAACAAATATATAAGATCAAAAACAACTTGACTGGATTTTGGCCACTTTGTTACAATGTTCCAAATAAAGTAAAAAACCAAACTTGACACAGACACAAATATTGAGAACAACTGAGTATTTGGAACAATGATGACTTTAAAAAATAAGAAATACTAGTCAAGCACTAGGACATGAACTTGATTTTAAAAGGATGCATATTAAAAATACATTGTCTGGCACAAAAAAATAGAAAACGCAATTTTTAACTGGTGTGTCATAGCTGAACCTGGCTTTTGAGCCCTGGTATGTGTGATAATAAAAACTAGGAAAGAGTGATCCAGAATCCAAACCACAAAAATACTGCTATTGTATTTAGTACAGTGTACTGCATAATCCATAGCTGCTCGCTACTTCCCATATGAAATACAACTAGCTGTGAAAAAGCAGTAAGAAACTTTGCAATAATGAATTTGAGAACAATTTAAAGAATTTATATACTTTGTGTGTTTTAGAATTTCTTTTAAAAGAATCATGTCAGCCAATCTAAGAAACCTAGTATTTACTTCTCTACAGGGAGATGTTCCCTTTCTCTGTTCCCTCTTACCCTGTCATCTTCTCACCTTCACTAGGGCTCCCATTGTACTTGTCAAACATTCTTGTGTTTCAGCAAAGTCCTCACATATCCTGCTGAACTGTGAATGGACACCTTTCAGATACAGAGAGCAGGAGTGGCATCAATCCAGCAAGACATAAGATAACTTCTCTGCCCTCTTCCTGATTACTGCTGAAATTTAGCCAAGAGACTCCAATGTCCAACAAACAACACGTCTGTGACCTAACACTGCTCCGAGGCTCCTTTTTTCTCCACTGAGTAGCAACACACTTATCCTATCACACTTACCACAGACTAATCCTAGAAACCAGCAACAGTTATTTCAGTAATCCTTTTATCTTCAAAAGACAACATCCATGCAGTCAACCAGCAAGCTTTTCTTTATTTATCTGGAGCACCTTCTCTGCCCCTCAGCACCACTTCACTGTTGGTGCTTTTGTCCCAACACAAGTGGATGGGAATACAACCAAACATCTGCTGTCAGCTCCCCAGCTCTTTCACTATTACAGTACTAAGTCAGGCTGGGCACAGCCATAAATTTTTCTAACAACTGCAGGCACTTTCTCTCCTGCTGTCTTCAGCACCTAATCATTTTACTCAGCCAGTTAAAATCACTAAGTTTTTTCATCCCCAACTACAATACAATATAGAAACAAGACAGTGAGTAGGGAACATAAACAAAAATTTTATACAAGAAATATGCATATACTATGATGATGAAAATGCACAAGATTCTCTGGTTTTTGGTGATCACCATTTCTTCTCCTGCCCTTACTCTCTTCCCTTCTGCGACAATTCTCACATCACTTCTCTACGCAGCTCTCAGCATTTTCCTTTCTCCTCTTGCATTCTTCTCTCTTTCATTTCCCTAGTCCATCTATCTCTTTTGAAGGTCTTTCTCTACACATTTGTTTTATCCTTGCCCATGTTAAGCTACAGGTTTTGTACCACACAGAAAGATTAAGGTTGGAATAGACCTCAGCAGGTCAACATAGGTCTGACTAATTTTAGATGAGGTATCAAAAAGGAAGTAAAGTAACTTTTAGCTGCTTAGCTTTCAGGGTTAAAAGGTAATAAATCGAATATTAAATGTTCTCTTTTAGGAAACAGACTAATCCATATCTTAATAAACATATATTTAAGGAACTTGGTGCACTTCTTCATTTTTATACTGCATATAAAAAAAATCTTAACATTTTCATCAGACTAGAAGTGTGAAAGGAGTTGCAATCCACTTAACAGACTGAAGGATTCTTGTAGAAAAGACACTGCTGAGCCCTTGTACGTAAGCATAACTCTTTTCAAAGAATGCACTGTTATCTCCCTACTTATTACCCCACGTCACATAACTCCCTACTACCTAGAGTAAAATTATTCACATGGATTATTTGTAACTTTATGAAGCATCAGCTAAGCTTCAGTCACATAGTGGAATGATCTGTAGTTGTAGATTCTAAAGTGTATTAAATGCTAATATAATTAAAGTCTCCATTTTCAGGCCACGCACAGACAGATTAAAATCATGGATGAATCCTAAATTATTTAGAAACATAATCCCTAATTGGATGCTTAATTTTTCACTAATTCCAACATGAAATCAACTTTGAACAGAAATTAGATATTTAGATAAAGCTATAGACTGAGGCTAATCTGTAATTTCTGTCTTGTTTCACAGAGCAATGAATCAGTAAAAAGTATCTTTATTTTATTAATATTTTTAAATAATTTATTACTTCAAATAATAGACTGTGCTAGTCTTACTAACCTCCTCGAGTAAAGCTATTGGATAGATTTACATCCAAATGTCCTGGCACTACCTGCTTAAACACAGTAGACATCCTTGAAGCCCTCGTTTCAGTGCCTAAAGTCAGCCAAAAAAAGAATAGAGGATTAAAAAAAACTACAGAGTTAACCAGACTAACACTTAACATAACCAATAAAATGCTGTTTCTCAGACAATACAGTTAATTCTTGCCAATTTTGTACTTGAGATTTATTTTTTAAGACAAATGTGTACATTGGCAACAATATGGAGGTGTTAGATACAGCTAAGCAATCAACATATTTTACAATAAATGAAGCAAAGCATGCACACTTTGAGAATCATGTTACTTTACAAGAAAAGCCACTGTTTGGCAGTATTAGGCCAATTACAACCAAGTAAGACAAGACAGACAAATTTCAAGTCACATAGTCATTTCTGACACGCTGGGGTCACCCTCACATAAACCTTACCAGGTTTCATCACAAAATAACTGAAATAAAGGATTAGTTTCTTCATGGTTCCACCTATGCATAACTCAAATAGTGTATTTTGAAAGAGTTTTCACTGCAAGAAAAGGTCTATTTGGAAACTACATTAGAAACCCATTGTGAATATGTAACACCCATAAAAATGCCGATGCACATCCCATTGCTGCTGCAGCTAAATAGTGTATCTGCGTAAAATCTGGGCTTGCAATCACAGGCTTCCTCATTATATGAAATAGAGCAGCATTTTGTATTGTCTTAAATGTGGCATTATTTCATTCAATATGCAGTTTGCAATATGCTTAATTTGGTATAAAAGACTTCACTTTTTACTTTTGATTCTGTTATATTAAGTAATTGTTGTATCTGGTATCTTTAAAGACCAAACAAAAAACCTAACTAGAAAGTTTTGGCATCTTGACATTCTGGAGAACTTTATTTTATTTGTTCCAGAATTGTAGTAAATGACTAATCCCTCAAGACTGACCACCATATTTCAGTGAATTCCATCAAGAACTATGACCCACAGGTGGTAATTGTTTACTGTCAAAATGAATACCAAAAATATTTTGGGAAGGATTATAAACATCCTTTACATACAAAAATACATTTACTGAAACTAAGAGAGATTAGGCTATCTGGAAAGTCTAACAACAAAGAAATCTCAGAATTCATATGGGACGTTGAAATAACACCAATTCAGAAAAACTCACCAACTCCATCATAGAAAAACATTATACAAACCAATTTTACCTGGAGACAGAGCAATGGTTGGGCTAACAGTGAGAGTATTACTGCCATTCATTTTGCAGTGGACGGATATCACATTCAGCAAGGCTTGTAGGTATTTTTCCTGTTCTATACTGCTTGAAGATTCTAAAGAAGTGGGAGCTAGAGGCACAAGGAGAATGGAATGCATTAAAATTCAAAAATACAATTTATAAATACATAGAATAGCAAAATAAAAAGCTTATTGGGTAGAGGAGAGCATTGAAAATGTGGTAGTTTGTCTATCAAATGTTCAAAATGCCTTTCCTTTGATGATAAAGGTGTTTATCACCTGGCTGCAGAGCAGGACCCAGCAGTGTTCTCTTGCATTCCACACAAAGCTGAACTCCTGAAACAGTCTGTTACCTCATGGTCACTACTTAAAACATCCATGATTAGCCAGTGATCAAAACAGAGTGAAGATAACACAGCATTCCCTTCTCTCTCCAAACAAAAAGCAACATTTCTAAGTTTGTGCTACTAGTCAGCAGATTTCAGCCTTTTAAAACAATGTGCAGAGAACAGAACTGTTTCTTTGACAAAATTTAGTTAAAACCATACTCGAACAGCTCTTCCTTATTCCAGAAAAGGAAGCTTAGTTACCTGTACCTGGAGGCTCCTTGAGATGCCCATTCACTGAAACTAACATATACCAGACACCAGTGTTCATGCTCTCTGCTGCATTTAGAGATATCAAAGGACATAATCCACGTGTCCTTCAGATACTCTATCCCCAGAATCTAATGCTCCTAATAGAATACAGAAGACAGGAAAGAGGATGGACAGGGCATGCACACCTGGATAATACACCTTAAGAGAACTCCAGTGATGAAAAGTAACACTCCTGTTCCCCAATGACAATCCACCTGCTCCTTCACCAGCTCACCAGCAGGTAACTTTAGGAAGTGTCTTTCCTTGTAGGAGCAAGGGGCTGCACTGTTGTGAGTATCACAATTCCTCCTCTGAAAACTTCTGAATAATCCTTTACAAGCATGTTGTTTCAGAAGACTACAGATCTCAGAAACAGAATCATTTTTCCAATTGTTACCGATGTTGTTTAGGTTGCTGGAGATTTGGAGAAGGACCATTTCAGACAGAGAAGTGGCTCCAAAAGACTGGATGAAAGCAAAGCCAGAGAGGAAACAGTTTAAAAACACAGGGCAGAGAAAAAAGAAAGCAAGATGAAGAAGTTATGATGCTCTGAGAAAGTAATGAAGTTAAAACAGTCCACTTAAGACAATGTTAAGACTTAAAAAAGAAACCATTAGCAGAACACAGAATCAAGGGAAAAAACCCCATGAAAATAAGAAAAATCAAAAAACCTCCATCCAATGTATCCAGATGCAAGAACTTTAAGGCAGGAAAGGAGAAGAAGGTCAAGTCCTGGACCATACTAAAGAAAGTGTCCCGTATCAATAAGTCAGTTTGGGTTTTTTTTTCAAATGGCAGACTGAAGTTTTGGAATTCTAGTTTATTTTATGCATCTCTGGACTTGCTATAGAACAAAAATTCCATAGCTGCTTAAACTGGATTTGCTATCTTGACCACAAGAGTCAAGATTTGGAATAAGAGATAGAATCAAAGAATTTGACTGAGCATGTTTTGATGCACAACCATGGCTACTTAAAAAAATTTTCTGTGATGATCATCCAATCAGATTCTCTGCTTGAGATTAACAGACAGTAACCTTCTTAGCTGGAGAAGTCAAAAGATATTTCAGGAGAGCCCTGTTGAAATTAATGTCTGAATTGAAGGTACAATTAGGAAGTCTTTAGACAACGCATATACAGGAAATATCACGCTGTTTCTTTCTGTCCAAGTGAAAAAAGCCTGAAGAAGAACATTATTTTCTCTTGAACTACTAAGTGGGGTTTACACATCCTGAAATCCACTGGAATGATCTCTGAGTCCCCTATCCTTGAAACAATGCCACAAAAAACCAATTTAGGCCTTAACAATTTAGTTAATGAAAGGAAATGAAATGTTTAAATGAAAAGATATCACTTGACTTAGAAAGCTTTCTTTTCTGAACAGTATTGTGTGTGTTTTAGGAAAAAGATTAAGAAGACAAACAGGTTGATTGATATGAAAGTCTGCCATTGAACTGGGCAGATATTGGAATTAAATATTGAGGGCAAAAATGTCCTTGTCAAAGATCAGAGATGGAAAATTTACCCTTCATCCTTGCCACCAATCATCCCATCACACAGAGCTTAACAGTAGTAGTATAAAGAGGTGACAAGACTACTGGTGACCCAAAAGCATGAACCTCCTACTGCAGAGGTGAACTGGGACTTCTATAAAATGACTAATCCTTGAGAGTACTATCATGAAGGTCCACCACAGCAATATGGATTTAAGCAAAAGATGTGGATAGAGATCGTGGCAGCAATTTCGTAAATCCCAGGAAAGAAATGCATTGCTTAGCAATGCAGTAAGATTGCCTCACTGCTAATATGTACTGTAGTATGCCTGGTCACCAGGTTGCTCCATCTTTACCTTACAAGCCCAAATACAGTCAATAACCCAGCCTGTACCAAGACAGCCATTCTCTCGGATAGTGCTACCACATACAAGAAACATAAACGACTTTCATACAGGGTAGCTGAGCAATACATGCTAATTCAGGTGTAGAATGTTCAGAAAGTTCATAACTACAGTGCTCTTCAACAAAATTCCCAGAAAGGTCAAAGTGTAATTCAGAAACCAACTTTCATGTTTCAAAGGAACCCTCCATCTCATATTCAAACATCTGCTAACAATCCTTTTTAAATACAATTCTGTTGCACATGTACTTTAGTTCCACACAAAAATTCAGTACTGTGTGTAATTTCTGTAAAAAATATGTTCTTATATAACATATTGATCTCCAACTATGCTTTTAAAACTTGCTTAACACACCATGTACCAGGAAATCACACAAATGTCCATTAAATTCCAGCAGGTCATCCTTGTTTCTGTGTATCAATCTGGAACTGACTAATAAAAATCTCCTCCTATGAAATCTCTGCTTAGGAAGGTATGAATCTTTCAGTTTGAATTTAACTGCAAATTATTTTTGTCTTCCTAGTTTGCATCACAATGCATTTTTCAATATAGACTTTCCTTTGTTGTATGCAACTCCTACTGAGGCACCTGGGCATGAATACCTGTATTGATCAGGTTTGTTTCACTAAGCTTCATTATGACTAAAAGAAATGTCCTACAAATATTTTCCATTTTCCTTGCAGTACCTTCCCAAGAACAGTCTCCTTTTTTTTTTTTTTTCACATTTTAATGGAACAGTAGCTTCAGAAGTGAGTTTCTGTCAGATACATTTATTGTAAATCAGTTCGTTCTTCTGGAAGTATGGCAATGGCAATATAAAAAATCATACAGAATTAAAAAAAGACATCACCTAAAAAAGCAGTAATATCACACAGAGGAAACATGTTTTCATGAGTCAGGCTTTGAAGAAATTGTTTTGGAAAGCTCTCCTATTCCCATGCACATAGAAATGATAGCTACTACAGAAAACACGGAAGTCTTTGTCTTTATGTAATTTCAAGACTATTGCTGCAGATTTTTCTTCAATTTATTCTATCTACATCAGGTTAAAGATGCCTAGCCAATATTTCAGCTCAGACAATCAGTATTAAATCAGTTTAAGACTAACATTTGCCATGCTAAGGATTCATACTGTAAGCCTGTGGAAGCACTGGCGTAGCTATTAGCTTTGGCAGTTGCTGTGTTAACTACTGGTAGTACTTCACTGGTTCATTTAATGAATCCTTTCAACAAAAAAGCATTATATAAATTTCAACTCATTACCTTCTTCATTGCTCCAGATAAAAACTGCTCCCACAAAACACTGAAGAGATACACTGAATCAATGCTATAGCAATGAATATTCAGCAGACAGTGATTCACAAATTACTGTTAATGGCCAGTCCAGACACTGTCTAATACCTCTGAAATCATGAGATTTTAAAGGTGCATTTGATACAGACATAAAACCTCATTATGTCTGATATAAACTGCTCTCTACAAGGAAGAAAAATCTGGTTTTCATAAAGATACTCTGTGAAGGAAAGGAGGACTATGTAGAAAATATTTAAATAATGTAATCTTCAAACTACTTTTATGTGATTTGCACATAAGTGGTTCAGTATGCTTGTTACAGGTTTTGAAAAATTCTATAGGATGAACTTTGGTAGAATCTAGTATTTTAATTATGTTTTAGTCATTATTTGGGAGAAAAGCACACAGGACAGAGTAATTGCTTTGCTACCTTAATGAGTTCCTGGGGATACCGATTCTAGCTCACATTTTCTTAAAAAAGTAAAATTATGGCCTAATTCTTGAACAATTTCTAAAAAACTATCGGTTTGATTAAAGAAAATACTGACTCTTTTCATTCTTGGCATGAGGATTAACGCCTAAAAAAATTATCAGCATATGAGATGGAAACCCAGGCAGTCACAACAAGTATCCTAACCACTGTCTGTGAATGACGAAAGTCAACTAATGTTCTTTCCAAAAGGAATGTTGCCCTAATTTTCCTGAAAAACTATTCTGACAGATCCTGTGTTGGTTCAGTCTTGATCACACAATGGAAGAGATTTATTTAATGCAAAGATTCCAACTAGAATCTTTCAGGTCTATGTTTTATAAAAGAAAGATAGAGGTTAAACTAGTATTAGAATGAAAAATGTGAGAAAATCAAATGGGTAATGATCTCTCTAATATTTTATGTAGTTCTCTATTAAATGGGACACCATGCAGTCATTACATTAACCACTGTAAAGGAAAAAGGTAATTTAGAGGAAATGGGAAGTTTACATTGTATTTAAAAGATATCAGATTTTGCTGAAGGCTTTTGGTACCTCTATAATCTCCGTTCAAATTATTCATTGGCCTTTTTTGAACAACTTTTATCCTATTTGGGATCTCCTTCTTGACACACAGTAATTAATAATATCAGATAATCATTCACATCCTGAGACTCTGATTCACTCACACCACTGATTTTCTCAAGAAAAAGAAGTATAATTCCCAGTGCAGAAAGCCTAGCTGCAACAACTCACCCGTAGGATGTGTGTTTGGGGATTTGAAAAGGCCCACAACACTTTTTCCATGGAAGCCCCCAGACCTCAGCAGAAGGGTGCTGTTTTTAGTGTTCTTCCAGCAGACAACGGGCAGGCGATTGTGTCGGTAACAGCGAGCCACTCTCTGCAGGCTGCTGTCCTGGACAGACTGAGGGACAACCAGCAGCCCAGGGTAACTGTATTGACAAGAAAGGGAAAAAACCAGAACAGCAATTAAAATTGCTTTCAAAATGCTCAATGATGAAAAAAACCCACGCATAATGGCTAAAAATACATCTTAATGAAAATACATCCTAATGAAAATATACATTAACTGCTGGGATTATTTTTATTTATTAAGTCATGTTTAGTCCTATCCTAGAAAATACATTAATTTGTAAATAAAACTGTATTTTAAATAGCTCTTGAATTATGAAACATTTGTAAGACTGTCATTCCTTGTCACTTTCCATTTAAGGTTACATTTGGTAGCATTTTTCTCTTTCGTATGTCTCCTAGTCTGTCACGTTTATAACAAAACCTTATTTTTAAGCATGACAGAAAACAGAATTTTTAGGCATGCAAATGATGCAGCAGTTTTGTTTTGACACTTGTATATGAAATATGAGAATTGAAAGGAAAGAATGTTAGATTGCCCAAAGTATCACAATGAAAACAACAGTTTTTGGTTTATGGCAAAATTCACTTAAATTTTACAGTCAGATTCCTTGGAACAGTGTGCTTGAAATTCCATTTTTATGTTCTTTTTAAAACACTACAAAACATTGAGAGGCTAGGAAATTCACTGACATAGTTCCTCTAAGAAAGAAAACTCAGCAAGACGGGAGTTGTGTGGATGTTAATAAAAGAAGGATTCAAGCAATATAAAATACTATTTTCTATGTCTTCCAAAAAAAAAAAAAGTCAGTTTAAGTGCTAGTTTCATATGTTAAGAAGAAACTAAATGAGGAACAGGGAACAGTTACTGCTTACTAAACAACTTTGTTCCTCTATAATATATAATGTATGTATAATGTAAATTCAGTTCTTTGACATTTATTGAACTGCCCTCAGACAAAATAAACATCCATCATATATACCATCAAACTCCTTAAAACACAGTCACCAAACTAAAATAGCACTAGATAAGTATTTATATCCTTAGATTTGTAGTCCACTCAGATATTAATTATCTTTTCTGAAAAAAAATCCTGTAGAATATTAAAATCCAGTGGTTCTAGGGGAGGAGAGAGTTGTCTGGATAATGTTCAAAGCATTACGAAAATGGATGGATTTAATGCCTTCATCTGCAGTGTACTCAATGGTGAGGAAACAAAAACTAGGTAAGTCAGGAAACAAGAAAGGATCTAGTATTTTTCTTCTGTGCTCCTCGTCCATGAAGAACTGGTGATTCCATTGTCCATAACGAAAACAATGACTAGCCAAAACTGGCTTTAGAGAATATAAATGTCTTCTGATATGTCTCATGCAGATATGCTTTTGTATTAAAAAGAATTTTTGTGGGTAGGGGTAGTGAAATACATCAGCTTTCACAACAAAAAAAGGAGTCAGCAACATTCATGTGCTAAAGCACAGTAGGTGACACTCAGTAGATATTTCCATGTATTCAATTTTAGCACAGTTTTTAATTTGAAGACATAGTTATTTATAATTTTTTCTGAAGCTTGTTTTTTTATTTAGGATCAGAATAAATTCGAAATGCAAAGGTATTTGTGCAAATACCCGTGTCTCTACTTCCAACTACTTAACTGAATTGTTAAACTCACCTCCTGCAAAGTGAATACATCCTGTTGAGTGCAGTTATTCTTAAGTATTCTGTTTTTGAGCGAGAAGAGTTACTACTGATGGTCCCCAGTCCCAAACGCTGATAGTCTCTGAAACAGGCTCTTTCAACTAATTGCTCCATTGTTGATTTTTCTGATGCTTTCAGGGTACCACCTGTGTGCAGCTCACTGTCATCTGAAACTAAAGTTGAAAACCTTTAGGAGTTTATGACTGGGGGAAGCCAGCAGTTACATAGAAAACAGCGCTACTTTCTTCTAAACAAAATATTAGTTTGTCTTACTTTCAGTGAGGAATGGGGAGAACTAATACATACAAACCACAGTTTAGAGAACTTATAGACAACAAAACAGCATTCTAGTCAGCGAATCTGACCATATCTCACAGTTACCTACTGCATTTGTGACTGGCATGGCTGACACCTCTCTTGCTAAAGTCCTGGCAAAAGTTACATCACATATTCATTTGAACTGAAGACAAGTCATATTTCTTAACAAATTTACAATTCACTTAAGAATTCTTTAAAAATTCATTACACATTCAAGACAAAAATGGACTGCACAATTTTTTTTCCTGTCTTCAAAAGAGGTAAGAATCTTTTTAAGGCTTGGTTCAACTTAAAAAATATTTCAGTGCTCTAATTGCACAACAGATGACTGTTAGTTTCTTAATGCCTCAGTTTCAATGTCAAACAGCAGCTTTCTTTAGCCATGCACATCAGCTGCACTTTCCAAAGCAGAAAAACCTTTAACCATGAGAGACAAAAAACTTTCACAAGTTCGAACTACTCTGAAATGCAAGTCAAGCAAAGTCTTTGTACAAAACCTGACACCTGCCCATTAGTGACACTTTCAACTATTCCCAAATACTTCTGGAAGCAGATTTACTGCTCACAGCATGTATCAGTTACTTGTTACCACCTCAAGCATTGAAATATGTGGGTATGAAAAGTATTTCTTCATAAATGAGGCCCTCAAAGAATATAAGGATCTAAACTTGAAACTTTATAAAACTGGAAATTATTTTTAAAAATAAAAATTATTATGTAAATTAAAATTTTACTGGCAGTAGTCAACATTCAGAATTTAGAGGAGTACTATCTGTATAATTTTTTTTGTTTGCATCTTAGCATAAAAGATAAATGAATATTTTTTTTTTACATGAGCTACCCAGAGTCATGAAACTTTATCTTTGAAAGCCTCTAAGGAAAAGTTAGATGAACACCTACGAGGAAAAGATTAATATATTGATCTTGCCTTGGGGCAGAGAGATGGACCAGTTGATCTCCTGAAGTTCCTTCCAACCCTATCTTTAACATTTCTATTTTAGACTTGCTGCAGAAAGTTCCTGTTTGATTCATTTTTGAGCTCTATAGTTTCCTGCACTTCAGTTTTTGAGACTTGCAACAAGTCAAAAACAAAGCCAAAAACACAGCAGTCAATACAAGAGAAATGGCAGTGATTGCCCCCTATGGCTATTTGTACTTTGAAACAAAGGGTCACTACTGTTGTCAGCTGTCTATACCCGACAGGCCAGTGCTGTATGGAGAGAAAAGCCAACTGTCAGCCCGTGGTCACCTTATGCATTCCCAGCCAAAACATCTGGAAAACAGCAGGCTTGAAGTCTCATGATTTATATTTTTATTTTTTTGTTAGGGGAGGAAAAAGTGACTATCTCTGATGTTCATATAACACCTGTGCTCATGGAAGAATACACTTGTTTTGTATATGAGCAATTCAAAACCTTTAAATTTCTCCATTACCAAGGGAAGAATGAGTAAAGACATATGACTGTGCTTTGTGTCTCTGGGTGAAGGACACAAAATCACCCAAGGTACAATCACACAGGTGCAATCTGCAGAATTGCTTCTGACCCAAAGAATCTGCAACATCAGAACAATGCTAATACAGCACTTAAGGAAGATGCCGGAAATTCAATTGAGAATGTAATTTTTAAGCACTGTAAAGACATTTTGTATTTTCTAAACCTTTCTTTTTGCCTTTTTCTCACCACTTTATGAGGAATGAAAGAAGAGAATCAGTATTTTTTTAGCTCATCTGGAATGGCTTTCTTCCATTTTGACGAGAACAGAGGCAGTGCTTTAGTCCTGCTTTGGACAACTCTCATACATCTCTGATCACAAGTCATATAAATCACTTTGCTCAGTGATCAAATATTCAAAAAGAAAATTTGGCTGGTCTGATGTTTTGCAGAAATTATCAGTGTTTGACAAACACTTTGTTATCTGAGATGCTTATGTTTTTTTTAAAAGAAAGAATGGTATGACAAAACAACACCTGTTTATGTACAGGAGAATCTGGTTCCCTCTAGTGGCTTATTATAAATTAGCAATGGTCCAGATAAGGATGTACTGACAGCAGCAGAAAAGGTTTTGGGAGAATGTCGAACTTCACATCATCACATAAACTGCACAAAGTGCCTGAATTCCTTTTTGCCTTCTGCCCCCAAATCCTTCCAACCAAAATTTGGAAAGTGGTATATTCAGTAGTAATGACTTCTGCTGCTTTCAGAAACCATTTCTCAGTTCCACAACCACAAACATCTCCAGTAATATTTGCTCATTCTTCCATCTCATCAATTACTGCTTTCTCACCATAGACTAACTGTCAGATGTCTAAAGACAAATGGAAGCTACAGCATGCTTCTGTGCTGTTTGAACTACACTAGTGTGATGTAAAAAAAATCTAAAAGATACTATATCTAAATAGTTTGATAATCAAAAAATAATCTCATACTTTGCTACACCACTGAATTAACTTCCCGAAACACTGAAACAACTTCCTCTGCCTCATCGTTGCAAAAGAAAACACTCACTAAATGTACAGATTTGAAACCCTTCTCTTTCCTGTTTAGGAAGATTCTTCAATTCCTTCTTGAAAACATTTCTTATTCAATACACTGGAAGGAAGCATAATAGGATAGACCTATTATCCAACATGGAAAAAATGTTTTACTATTACCAGAGATATCATCATCTTCATTCCAGCCTGGGCGATTCCCTCTTTCTTCTACTATTGTGCTCGTCTTCTTCTTTAATAAATACTGGCGTCCAATTGTCATCTTCCCAGCACGTTTTGCCCCTTTCACAATGCTTTTGGAGAAGGTACTATAAATTCAAAGCAATTAAACTATTTAGAAAGATGTATATGATTCTACCTAAGGGCATTTACAGATTTCTATGATGAACTCGAATAAAATGTATTTAATACTTTTTCACTTAATACAAAGACAACAATTACAAACTTCATAAAAATACTTCTTATATTAATTTTTAAGCACAAATTTTATTACTTTGAGATAAATTTCTGTCTATACTGTCTAATGGAAAAGAATAAACAGATGTCAACTTTCTCTAGGTATTTTTATCTTCCTGGTAATGTGATAAATCCAGAAAGATGACAAAGTAAAGGCAGGAAAGATAGAAATGACCTTAAAGTTTTAGAATTTCATGACTGGCTTGGGATTCTACTTTTCTGTGTCAACAATGCAATAATCAACAAAGAATCACAGGAGCTAACACTCTGGAATATGGAACTGGTCCAGTAAAATTAATGTATAACAACAGAACTCAAAAGAGGACCCAAAGCTCAAACTCTAAATTAAAAACGTTTAGAGCAAATGTACAAAAGAAAATTAATTCTAATCCAGACCAGGTTGTTAACCTATAAAGTAATACACAGTGGATCTTGTTTCCATGTTGGCACAGGTTGCGTAGCTCAAGATGTTACTTATGTTTTCTGTGTTTCAGAATGTACTGAGGTGCTTGGTCAAATCTACTGCAGCTAGAAATTTGGATAAGTAATGTAATTCCTACACCAAATAAACATCTGTATCATACCAATTACTCCTTATTCAGGAAACACAGAGATGCAGAATAGCAATCACTTATTTTGACATTCCTGAAAACTGCTTGAATTGTATTGACTGTTCAATGTATTTGACTAATACCAACCAAGAACATCAGCAATAAAAGAAGAGGAAGACTATACCGGAATGAAGTGTTCTTTTCTTTCTGTTTTGGTAAAATTATCTGTGGTGCTGTTTGCCCAGCTGCAAATGCAAAAGTGCTGAAGATAGATTGAGGGTAACGGAACTTCATTAACTGTTTCTTAAATATTTCCACCGCTTCGGGACTTACTTCTTCATCAAATGCTACTTTAATTAACTGTGTATTAAAGACATGACATGTTAGAAACTGCAAAAAAAGTTACACCATTACAGAAATTAAAAGATTCTAAAATGTATTACCAAAATTCCTATACTTATGCAGTATTATGCCCATCAGAAAATAAAAATATATCTACACATATCTTATTTATTTTGAGGGATATAACATATTTCAATGATTTTTTATTTACTTTTTAAATTTGTGTCCCAATATTAAGGTATTTTCACTAAGAAGCATCTGGAATTCTCATAATATCAAATACAAAATATTTTGATAAATCCAAGTGGTAGTGCTGGCACTGACATGTCTACAACAGTTCAAATACTGTCACATGGGACAGCTTAGCTTGAGAATACTCTGCCAGCTCTGCCCCTATACTGGGAACTAAGGTTGGTAATGCACTTCAAAGACTCTCATCAAGCCAAGGACTTCAGCATTCATATGACACAACCATTATACTTCTATTACTTAGACATTCCAATTTTTGCCTCACCTTGCAAAGTACAGAGAACCGCTAATAACAAAAATGTGATCATGAAATCTGGTCCTTAAAAGGAAATAACCTTGTGCTATTCAACACTGATCCATCCACTTGACTAAAAATGCTGTTTTGAAAATTTTTGGTGAAAAAAACAATCTTATCCAATCATCCTCATCCACAAAGAAGAAAGTTACAAAACAAAGAAAAAAGACAGAAAATACACAATCCATAAAAAGGCCCAGAAGAACCCCAAAAATGTGGAAAAAGCAAACAAAGAAATATCCTAGACCTTTACTTCAGAGCACATACCTAGACACCTTTTCAATGTCTTTTGCTTGCCATCTAGAAGGTGGATTTCATCTTTGTTTTTCTAATTTCACTTGTTTTGTAAATACTTTCCCAATGACTAATAACTGTTGTTCTAGGAGCCCCTTGAAAGGAGCTCTTCACTCCTTTGGGGTAACACTGATCTGAAGTTTTAAAGAGATTAAATAGCAAAACTGCGCACAAAACCATCTGAAAATCATATTTTATGAAAAAGAGGAGGGGCTATTTTATACTGTATTGAACTCTGGCTGTTACATAGGAAAGAGAGAGTAAACTGTTTTGCTGATTGTTTTTGTTCTCCTAACCTAATACGAAACTATGCTAAACAAAAGCAAAGATGATGTTTGACCCAAAGCCAGCACTAAAAACAGAGTTGTGTCTGTATTTATCACATCCTTGAAGCATGCTAACTATTCTGGTAAAAAGATTTCTGGAAAATAAAAGTCCTCTCAAAAGTCCACATGAACAACATTATTTTGCTTGTTTGACTCACTTACATTCCTGATCTAATGCTCTTGAATATTAAAGAATGATTAGCAAAATAATGTCCACTATTGTAAGGAAATAGTAAAATGCTATTTTGTTACATTTTCAAATGTTAGAGTTGTTATTCTCAATGAAAATTTACTTCTGCAGGCAGTCAACCTACAAAGTATTTCATATCTTAAGTACTGCATTCTATTTTCAGTCCATGACATAAAATTCTCTGCTTTCAACTTTCGATCTCTTAGGGTTTGACCGCAGTTAAGATTAACAACAAGGACAGAAATTCAGGGAAGACTTCAGGGTTTCTAATTCTTAGAAGTCCATCTCTGCCAATTGCCCTGCAGTACATGCTTCTGTTGAACACACTGAGGGGCATCACACTGATAGGAAAATTCCAGGATCTGTGCCAGTCATATAGAGGCTCATGGATTCTGGCCAATGGTGGCTACCCTAGAGATTCCTGGAAGTGCAGCTTCCATGTGTGATATACCATGACTTTCTGCCATGGATTTTAACAGAAAGCTGGTAAAGTGACAAGTCTTGACAAAAAAACAGTACTTACAGCCTTTCCATATTCATTCCATGTAGCTGAAGGAGAGAGAAAGCATGTTTCCACTGGTTTACCTAGGCCTCTACTTACAACAAGAGATATTGGACCCAAACCAACCCCTTACTGGATCCAAAACAGAAGGTGAGGAAAGCAGTGAAAGAAATCCAATGTGAAAATGGAACCCTCTGTAAATATCTACTGGGCCAAGAAATGCCAGGGTTTCTATGAGGACTGCATTCTCTATTGACTTTACAGGGCAGAAAACTGGACTCTTCACAAACACCAGGACAAAGAGCTGCCCATAATACTGAGCTGACTGTGCAGTCACACAATTTTTTACAAAACTTCCTTTTACCTGAAAGGTGGCTGAACTGATCTGCAGTCCTTCCTGCATACTCTGCTGCAGCTGGTTCTGTATACTGATCTTCTTCTCCTTTGTAACAGATGCAATAGGAAAGCTCCGGATCACTGTCTGCTCTCCAACTGAGGACCACAACACACAGGTACTTGTTACATCACAGGACCAGACCTCCTTTGGTCACATTGCAATTTGAATAGATAGGAATATATAAGTGCAAAGCAACATGACCTTAATGGTACAGAATTCATTTTAGGCAAAATACCTGAAAAGTTGGTAAATTCCTAAAGTATTATCTGTGATCTGAATTTCTGCTTAATTTCAGCTGGGATGATTAGAAAAATATCCTCCTTCCCTCTGAGTCTTTCTACACAATGGAAATGCACCCCCAAAGTCTAGGTTGGTAGAGGGTAAAGAATCAATTTCAAACTAATTCAAATTCTATATTGCATTATACAACTTATAAACAACAAATTATATACATTGATATCCTTACATATGACCATTAACTTTCCACAGTAAATCTATACTTATGACAATCTGCTTAGAAATGGCAGATGTCAAAACATGAAAATTTAATATTTAGAAAAGCTGTTTCCATTTCTAATTAAAAAATACTGCATTTACAAGGAATAATTTTAAGTAGAATACTAACATTAATATTTTTCCTTTAACTTGCTTCCAATGTCTAAAAAATGAAAGTTTAATGGAAACCTAGGACTAGTGGAAGCTGCAGACCTCACATAGTACATATGTTCTCCCTTAGTGGTGAAGAAGCTTATGAACATTACACTGTAAAGCAGCAATATAACAACAACTTTACAGGTTGAACTGAGACATATAGATACTAAGCTAAAGTCCATTTGAATGGCTATAAAAACTACACAAGTATGGTCAGGAATGTTCTTTTCCGTCTCCACCTTTAGATAGTCCATAAAACCCCATAATGCCATGTGACAGTCTACTGAAGTTTCCTTTAAGATGTACACATTATGATTTTACATGACATAAATTACTGAAGACAGCACTCTAAATACCTACCAATATGCAGGAATAAACAAACCTTTAGTATCTGGAGAAATAAGTTGTATTTAAGTGCAAAATCAAAATCAATCATTTTCATATCTAGTGATAAAAACCTATACTAAGAGGTTATTCTTATGTGATAACCATGAAAAATTATAATGCGAGGTAGGTACATTTTGATGCTAATGCTGGAATAGGTGGACAGGCCAGCTCAAAATTCTGCCTATCTGTAGGACCCCAGTTATCACTGTTTGGATTTTCTTACCCAGTTGATCGTGAGGAGTGCCCTTAAATATAATTCTGTAAGTGGTAAGGAACAAAGCTCCCTCAGCAGGGAGGATATGAGGACCTCCAAGCAATCCTCCTGTAGCTTCCTCTCTGCCATCAGGATCCAGGAGCACACGGAGACCTTCACACACAAATTCTTCTCCTGGCAGTAAAGTCGGTCGAAGAATTTTGGGCTGATGCAAATAAATGAAAGTGTAAGTGGAATGGCAAGATCAGTGCTATACCTCAGTCTAGTTATAATGCTTCCTTTAAAAACCTTCAAAACAAAATTGTTATGAGTCTGAGTCCAAAAAAGGGAGATGGAGTTTGGACTCAACTCTGAGAAATGGATCTCAAAAAGCAGTGGGCATGCAATAGCTTGTTTATGATCAGAAGTTTGGCTCTACTAGATTCTTAAGTTCATATTTCATGAGACCAAAGCCAAGCATTTTATTTATCGCTGCTGAAAATTTCTCTTAATGTTTTGATGTTTCCTCCTAACATTATGAGAGGAAAAAAGATTGCTAAATTGCACGATTCTAATACTTGTAAAGAATACAAATATGTTTCATAATACTTGCCTTCTGTATTGGTGGAAGCCGCCTACTCTCACGATGGACAGCCTCCAGGGTCTCTATGTGCATTGCTACAATGCCTGGAAAGCAGTAATACCTTAAGTGAAGTCTCACATAATGTGAAAAAGCAAGCTGCAATCTCATTGAAACTCGGATATTCAGAAATCCTCGAATTTAAACATCAAGGGAATATTTACCTAAAATTCAACAGCAATGACAGTCTGGAATAGAAAACTAACCTTCTAACTTAATTGAAAATAACTGAAAAAGGTGCATTTGTCTTGCTAGTGAAAAAAAAGAAAAAAAGTCTATAAACCACCTTTTTTTTCACCATTCTTACCTGGTATCATGCAATGCAGGCCCTTGATGTGATCCTGGGTAACTCCACTTTCTGTGCAAACCTTGTCAATGAATCTGGTGATGAAGCGCACAACTGCATTTGCAACGT
This sequence comes from Serilophus lunatus, assembly GCA_013399895.1. Taxonomy (NCBI): domain Eukaryota; kingdom Metazoa; phylum Chordata; class Aves; order Passeriformes; family Eurylaimidae; genus Serilophus; species Serilophus lunatus. The sequence goes on from VXBA01004707.1 coordinate 1,049,441, forward strand.
CATTGTTCTCTGAGTCCTCAAACCCACTTTCAGTGTCATAACTCTCTGCAACACTGCCTGCAATACTATAGATATAAATAAATACAATGTCAAACGTGAAGAATTCAGCTGGTGATGCTCACATGATACCTGGCTAGACACAGACAAGCTGTGCACTTCTTTCCAGGTATGACACCTAAACCTTGCTAAAAGCATATGGTGGCACCACAAGTACATTATAATTTCACTGCATTAACACCATCCAAACTTCATGGACGATGACACAGGAGAACTTTCCCTCCATGAGTCTAGTGCAAAGAGGCCCACAATAGCAAATCAGCTTTTTGGAAGTGAGCTCAATGTCTTCCCTTCATAAAGTCAAGTACAGTATTTGCAACCCGTGCTAAACAAATATCCAGTTATATAAGCAAAAGACACTTTAAATGTATATTTTGGGTGTAGAGCAAAGCAATCAAAATCTAAAAAGTCCATAATGCAAGTCAGTGGGAGTTATACTTTGAACATCTAAAAATGCCTCTCACAACACTATTAAGGGCCAGAATCATAGATTGCAACATGCACCACAACCATAGGCATGAGCATGCCTGAGATGAGAGGCGTTTTGTCAGCAGAAATCAGTAACTCCACGAGGAGTTTTGTCCTGATAGGCTGTCTTTTACCAGTGTTTATCAGTGTTCTCACATGGTGTTCTATGATTTTATCAGGTGGGAATTTGTAAAGATAGGTGATAATAAAGACAACAAACAGAGAGGGAGGAAGGCTTGTTATGAAATGTCCTGGATTTGCATGCTGAGGAATGTAACTGGCATCATACTCCTTCTGCTTCCGTAGTAATTTAACCTTTGCCATTGTGGTTTAGTCCTCTTGCTTTTTGTGACCTCAGTGCCTCTGCTCCTAGCAGCTGTTGCACAGAAATTGTGATTTTATGGATGCTATCTATACAAATGCTTTCTTGATTTTAGGTTCACACACTGGGGTTTTTTTTCAAGTTGCATAAAAACTAACAGGGTGGTTTTGAGGCTGCTGTTTTCTTTCACACCATACCCTGTTTGTCTTCAACATCTGCATCACTAGATTAAAAATTCTGACTTTATGCAAACCTTTACGGCCCATCCTGACTGATGACCACTGACCCTGGACACCCACCTGTTGGTCACAATGCTGTTGCTTCCACTCTCCCAGTCACCAGTAGCAGAGGTTCTCAGCAACTTGTTCTTACTCGTATCCAGTGGTACCAGCAGGTAGACCATGAGGTTGGCAAAATGAATTGCCTGACTGAAAACTGTACTTTCCTCATTCTGGACTAGCTCCTGCTGTGTCTGTTTGTTGAGAGTTGGCCACAGTCGCAGCTGCTCTGCAGCCAGGTCCATTGCTGTCTTATCCTGGTCTGGACCTGCAGCATTTTTCTCCTACAAGACATACAGAAAGAAATATAGACATAGAAGAAATAATAAAGCTATAACTAAAAAAAAATGCTTAGTGAAAACTTTATTAAATTACTTATCAAACTTCTTCAGTTATTTGAATTAGCTATTCACTTAACAAGAAAGAGCAAATAACTACAAGGTGTAAGGAGAGTTATGAATATGGGAACTGAGCTTTGAAAGCAGATTACTGAAATACACAAGTGGCACAATGTGGACGGATCTAAAAAACATCATTTCTTTTGAGAGCTTTCCTATGTCATACAATCTTCCACGTCTCTTCAGAGTGGTTTCCTGATTTTAATATAGCTGCTCTCCTTAACCACTTAGCTCACATAAGAACAAACATAAATCAGATTGAGAAATAACATGCAGCCCATTCCTTGATGCAAGAGATATTCTTCAAATTCCTTGGATGTTCAGGTAAGAGAAGCTTTTCTATAAATAGTTTCCAGACCAGCTGAAACATTCATGGTTTTTATAAGTTGGAGTCCAATTCTAGTATTAGCTAGAAGCAAACTAGGTAGATGGCACATAGTCAAACTAGAATAAAGGAATCTGGCAGCAAATATTAGTGACCTAATGCCTGATGTTAAATTAATAAAGGACTAGATAGCTTGCAAATGCTTTTTCCATACTCAACTGAGATAACTTTCCATATAAACACATGTGAGTGTTAAAGTAGATGCTTTAAATGCTACTGCTCTTCACATCTCTCTTTACATATTGTCAGATTGGAGGGGGCTCCCTGTACACACGCTCCCACAGTCCTTGTCTTTCTATCCCTGAAATGCTTTGTCAGTTCTTTCTGACTACATTTCTGGGAATAGCTCCGGCTATTTTACTTCCTCTCTTTACAATGCTGTATATTTTGGGTAGTGTACACTTTTCAGTCACATAGTTGATATTGACATTTTCCTAAAAGAAGAGAGATTACAAGTGGCTCTTTTCTATATGTATGTGATCCTTAAAAAAACCCCAAATTCTAATTTTAGCATCCTGAAAAGCATCCCATTATACTTTCTCGTTGCATTAGATATGTACTTTTGTCCTACTTGGACAGACAATTTATGTTCTGGAAGACCTGCCCAACTTCAGTAGAGCAAACAGAGTGCCATTCAACAGAAACCACCCTGGGGTTTGGTAATAATCTAACCTTGGACACTAGAACTGCTGCCAGCTTAGTTTGTTCATATGGGCTGTTAAAGACATTGCTATACAATAAATTGCTACTCTCATGAAAAACATACACATTACAGGGTGGAAAATTCTACAAAAAGGGCTAGCTTGAAAAATAATAAATGCAATATCAAATTATAATGATTTACCGATAAATGTACATTTTTATTATTTCTAATGTTACTGTCTGCTGTGTAACATGGGAAAAATGAAAGAAAAATATATAAAATTGGAGAAACCACAACTTCATTCTCTGTAACTTAGGAGACAATTAAAATGTGAATAAAAATGCAACTTTAATATTTACTTTATTATCATTTTCCTACCTTTTGTTTTAACTGTACTGCATGGTTGTCATCTTTGGCTGTCAGGTAGAGGGAGCGAACTTGGTTTTGCACATTGCTATAAAAGGTTGTTTCCCAAAACTGTTGGTTAGTCCAGATAGGATGATCTTGTACACAGGTGTAAGCAAACTGACTAACTCCAGGTGCTAATTTCTGAAAGCAAAAAATGCACAAATTTGAGAAATTAGTCGTATTATTTTATTTCTTTCAAAGGCTATGACTTGAGTAATGAAATATAAATGTATACATACACATATATATAAAATTAGTTTTTCAGACTCAAATATGCAACTGAGTTCTTTCAATAAATCACACCTTTTGCAACAACAGAAGATAAATTGTTATCTTCAGTGTCATTTGCTGTACTGTATGACCCAAATCCAGCTCCTGAAAGCATGCTAAATTGGGAATGTTCTTTGAAGTCATAAGGGTCTGGATCACTGTAAAGTCCCAAACAAACTCAGGATTGTTACAGCATTAGTCATTATGAATGAACTATTTTTTCAAGTAGATCTATTTGTTTAGTTTGCACCAGTCTCCCAGTGAGTTGTTTAATATTCTTGATAACCACATACAATGAAAGGAAATTTATTTCAATGAACAGAATCATGAAGAATGAAATCCTTCATCCTATGCTCTTACTTTTTGAAAAAAAAGCCACAAAAAAAAAATCTGTATTGTATACTGCATGCAGCAAGTAGCAGGTAATCTAAGTATCAGCTAATGATTATTTCTGCAGCACAACTGAAGACTAAAGCACATTACTGGGTGCCTCAATTAAAGAATTTGACTCACAATACTACCCATACCTGAAATACAGACTATATCTAGAATTTAAATTTTACTTTGGTGATTATGTTGTAAACCACTTTCCTGGAGAGCATGAATATTACTCGATTCAATATCTGTAATTTTACAATTGTACACAACAGCCAGTACACACCATACTTTCTTAGCAGGCACTTGGGCATCCAAATGGATGGCTAGGAAATTACAGCTGAAATTTTTAGAGTCTGGTTTACAGATTTATGGTTTTGCAATTCTTCAAACAGTGTTTTCCACACTATGCTCTTCCAAGTACATCATGAACTAAAGTCTTGATCCTGTGCCATGTATTCATTCCTTATCAAAGGACCTTATTCCAAGATCCTTTGAAATTCTGTGTTGAGGAAATGCTATGTAACATGCTAATAAAATTCACCCAATCAAAATGCCTTCTTGTGATTAACCATCAAAAAATGAGCAATGTATTTTTTATTTAATCATACAGAATTTCATCAAAATTTCTTGGTAACCTGTTAAGAAATCTAAATGTGTACAAGATTCTAATTGTATTAAATAAGAATTTGTTTATTCAATAAAGACTGAAAGAGAAGATGGCTGTTTTTTAACAGACGCCCAACTTTCAGTTGTGGTGTATTTTTGTGGCAGCTCACAGGAAACAATAACTGATCACAGTAACAGCTCCCACACCTGATCCAGTTGTTAAATCACAGAACAGCTCTGCACAAACACTTTTGATCTTCGTAGTGACTGCTGAACATCGCCTAAAAAAACCTAAGGCATACAAAATATACACTAACTAATTTATACTTTATATTTATGTACATATATATAAAATATATTTTATAGACTATATATTATACATACAATATTTTATATATATAAAACACACTGTATCAAGCCTATTAATTAGAAGGACAAATAACCGTACACAAAAATGTGACTTTTAAGACCTAAAAGAAAAAATGTTACAAAATATACGGAGGACTACCTCTTTCCTCCTTTAAAGCTACCTCCTTTACAGCAATCTTTACTCTGTTAGAGATGCACACGTTTTGCATCTTTTACTACTGGTGGATGTATATAGTGGTAGCTCCAAATGGCCTCATTTGTTCAGCTATGGTAATTACCACAGGCCCCACAGAATGGATCTGGCCCAATCATTCATCTAAGTAAAAATCCAGATGCACAAAACCTGCGTTACAGAGGAATGGGGATGATGAGTAAATTGTGGAATATGAATATGGATGACATAATAGCAAAGGTTAGTGCTAAAGCCATACCATGACTTTTACTTTGATTTATTCTTTGTTTTTCTTCCACTGGCAGTAATTCCCAGTCACAATAGAGCTGCAAAGAGGGAGTATGATGACAGGAAAAGGAAAACATAAAAAGGGAAAATAAAAATAAAGGGGAAAGGGGGGAAAAAAGGGAAAGGGAAAAGGAAAAAGAAAGTGGAAAGGAAAATATCTGTTCAAGCTCAGCAAGCTGGTAAAGCTAGCTCATGTCAATTTGTGTAGGAGTGCATTGAGACAAAGGAGTGCACTGACTATCAACCTCTTCAGTTGCCTTCGATGTCTTGGCCCGTATCAGGAAATTGTGTGAACGAGGTAAAGAGGGGGTGATCTCTGACACAAACCCAAAAGAAAATTTAAGCTTGTTACTCTGGGCCCACTGTAACACTGTTACAGAAATAAAGATGAAATAAATGATTTTCACATGGGGACAAACACAACAGGAAAGCTGAGGGGCTTCTAGATGCTCTTCCTATGCTCATAATATCAAACCATGAAAAGCCATTTACAATACATAATCTTTAAACAACAGAGATTTATGTTCAAATATACCAACATAAATCAATACTGACAATAACTCCTAGACAAACTAAAAATGGTTTGTTTAAAGGAGTATGAAAGAAAACACATCAAAAAGCTCAGCGATCACAACTGTTGTCTTTCTCATCACCTGCATATGTTGAAACAAATGGCAAAACTTGATAGTGGCCAGAGCACAGAAGCAAAATCAGGACTTGTAGTTTCTGGCTCTGCCAGTTATTTTGGACAAAATCACTTTAGATTCTCAGTTTGTTTGTTTGTCAAAAAGAATACGAGTACCAGCCTGAAGAAGCACACTGTTGTTCCTATGAAGTCTAAATTCATGGACTAAAAATACTTTAGGTACAAATAAAAGCATTCCATAAAGCTTGCAGCATCTATATTCTCTACACTGGGAGTGCTTAGTCAGCCCACTTGACTAGAATGGAAACTAATCTAACACATCCAAAGGACTCCAATGTTTAGTGCTGTATTCAAAAGAATATGCTCAGAATTTCTCCAGTTTAACTAGTAGTTTGGTGTTTTCCACTGAGTAATACTACATACATAAAGCATTTATTCACCCAGTTTTCCATAGGAAACCTAAATGACACTGGTATTTATGCTCTTTCTCTCTGTCCTGATAATTCACTTCTGCCAGACAAAATGAATGTAGGAGGCAGCAAAAGAATTTCCTACTTATAAGGGAGGATTTAGGGACTGACAGCTAAAGGAAGACCCTAGAAGAAAATAATAAAAATAATTCTGAACTGCTTAAGTCCTCATTCTAAAGCTGTCAGTATGACAGCTGAAAAGAACAGTGAAGTGTAAATTGTAATAACCAACAGGAAATCTGTTAACTTCTGCAAACAACACTGAATCCTTCCAGTAGATGAACGGAACCTAAAAAATCCTGAACACTCCCCTCCCAAATTACGTATAAAAGAGACATTACCCATATTAAAACAATTAATTACATTCTACAGTTCATGAATACACTAGGTAGACTTGAGACTTGTTATGTGTGACTATATAGGCAACCTCTTGAACTCAGGAATTATCTTTCCATTATTTCCACCTTACTGAGGGGGCACTGGGTGACACCTGCCTAGAATTTTTTCACTGCTTCCCAACACTGGATACTTCTGATTCTGAAAATGATACTCATGGCTCAGTAAAAAATCTTTACCAACTGTAAGACTCCCAAACTTACTGTGAGGTGCATGATCTCCAAGATTTTCTCTATGATACTATATTATCAGGATGGCTTGTTTCTGAAAAAGAAACGCCTGTGCTGTGCTGATCACTCATCAGTTACTATCCTTTACACCACAAAAGCTTAAAGAAGAAAGCAAGTTTATTCTAGCAAAGTAAAGGATCCAGATTATGAACCTGGAAAAAGACTTCCAAAACAAAAAGAGCAAAGAATACAAACTTATTGGAGACTGATCTTTTCTCACATGATTTTGCTGCATGTCTCTCAGCTATGGAAATGAAGGGGCAAACTAAACAGTTTTTTAGAGAAATCCAGTTTATTTCAGAGATAAAGTAGATTTCTGTTTCCAATTTACAGCCCAAGTTATTGGTTTGAATATATTTGTTGAGAAAAGGAAGGAAAAGAAGTGAGAAGGAGGCTGATGCTGAAAGCAAAGAATAGATTCCTCCTCAGCTCTTCGAGGAATCACTGGCTATGGGTTGTCCCTTTGACCTCTTTGAGCAAGCTATTGCAACACCTTCACATACCAAAGGAGACTACAGCATTTCCTCTCTGTTGTTTGAGGTTATCCCTGGAAGTCTGCAAGAGTAAGCCTACAGATCATCCAGGCCATAGTGCATTGCTGATTTAAAGGGTTACTCCCAATCTAGGAGCTGTTTGTTATACAGACATTCACTCAATTATTACCTATTGCATTCCATTAATTGGTATCAGTTATGGTAGGCAACATGCTGCCCCTGCCCAAAGATGATGTAAACTAAGTTCTGCACACGAACAAATTGCATGAGCCAGTCCTGCATTCAGACCTATGTTGTGCTCATGCAGATGCCTGGTAAGGCCAAAAAAGACTTCGAAGTTGTCCCACAGGATCACCCTGTATCGATCGACTGACCTGCAGGACTGAGCCTGATCTACACAGGACTTGCAGACAACACTGCATCACATGATGCGTATACCACAGAATCCTAGAACGGCCTGGGTTGGAAGGCACCTTAAAGACCATCTTGTTCCAGCCCCCCTGCCATGGGCAGGGACACCTTCCACTAGACCAGGTTGCCCAGAGCCCCATCCCGCTTGGTCTTGAAAACTTCCAGGGATGGGGCATCCCCAGCTTCTCTGGGTAACCTGCTGCAGTGTCTCATCACCCTTGCAATAAACAATTTATTCTTAATATCTGTTCTAAATCTACACTCTTTCACTTTAAAGCCATTACAACCACATACTCAAACAAGTAAGAGTGGATATGAATATGTTTCCAAGTCTGACTGAGTGCTGCATGGATAACATCCACCAAAAAATTCAATTCAATGAATGGTTTTCCCATTTGGTCTAAACTATAAAATTATACCCACATGTGTTGTACGCACAAATGTGAAGAAAGGTCTTAAATGCATAAAGGAAGAACTGTGAAGCTTCTCTTATTTTTTGTTTATTTTGATTTTTACTGCTTTATTAAAAAAAGGTGAAATACTAAGCTAAACTTTGTCCACAACCAGGAAATCTCAGCAATGAAAAGAAAACAATTTGCCACCTCTCCTACCTTCAGAAAGCCACTAATCCAGATAGGACCTAAGATTGATTTCCATTTTAAAATAAAATGAGTAGCAAAGTGGTTCAGTACATTGTTTATCTACTACTATTTCACCATGAAAAATAAAAGGATGGTCAAGTCACTAATAATTCAGTGCTACCAAATCAAAGACAGGTACATTAAACCAGCAGAGGGCAATAGAATTCTAGAATTTTGCAAAAATGAGATGTAATTCTGGATGGAGCTTTATTTACTGTATACATTTTCTGGCAAAAGTCACTAAACATCTAATTACTCATGGTTTCTAACCCTGAATTCCTGAAGATCATGTAATTACTTAAAGCCATGCACAACATCTCAGATTTCTGTATAAATGGATCAAGACAGACAGATACATGCTAATACAAAGTTCCACGTAACATTAAATAAGGTGCATAATAACATACTTCTTTCTCCAAAGAGATTAAAAAAGTTCTGATATAAACAGAAAGAAACTAAAATCATCTAGAATGAAGTATCTTCAGGTCCCACAGAAAAGAGAGAAGACATCTTCATACCAGAACTTCACAATTCTAAATAGGGTTAAATTCCAGGAAGTGGAGAAAACATAGGCTGATTTTTTCCCCTTGTGCAGAGTACATTAGAGTTTGTGGGGTTTTAAAAATGTAGTTTCATTACAGACATTACCACTATTCACCACAGTTTAAATGCATTATTTAAGCTGTAAATTTCACAAGTTCTCAGTTGCATTGTTGAATGTATCTGAAGAGGTTTTTAAATTGTGACACAGCTATTTTGAAAATCTTCTAAAATGCCATCATATTCCTTTGGTGAGTGGCTCTCAAGTGAGTGTGTGCACCTGTGACTGTATTGGAATCATGGTACTGGCTCTACCCACAAAAATAACTCCTCCAGCAACGAACTTGTTGCCCAGGTCTGTGGTCAGAACCCTGTAAATCTCACAAGTGTATGGGTTTTTTTTAATTTATATTCAGATAGTAGTTCTTAGAATTACTGGTGACCTGATACGTAACTTTAAGCCCAGCTAAAGAGAGCATCTAAGTAATCCCTATAAGTATTTCTTTAATTATTATTTTCTTTTTTCTATGGCAGCTTTCTCTGTCTTCAGTGGTAGAATCCTCTCTGAAGTTCTCTTGAAAAACAGCATTCCCTTATCTGTAGAAACTATTAAAAGAGTAGTATTCGAGTAGCCCTCAAGAAAGGATGAGCAAGTTAGAAAGATGTAAGGGTATAATACAGAATATAAACTGCCAGTTAAAAAAATTTTAGCAGTTGTAAATCTTGGCAATACAAATGATACATACTACATGGTTCAGAAGGTGAGAGAGGGAGGATAGGCAAAAAAGTGGGAAGGACAATAATAAGAAGAATTCTGAAAGTATGGACAAGAAAATGGAACTTACTGCACTCTGAGCTAAGCCATTTGAGAGACTAAATGAAGATCCAGCCTGAAAAACAGGCAAAGAAAATGAGCAGATGCTGAATGTAAGTGCCTTGCAGAGCAGGATATTGTAAGGAACCATTCTGCCAAAGGATAAGATCCTGTTATGGCATGTGCAGTGCCTGAAGGAGAGGAGAACTGCACAACTGTCCAGTAAGTTCTTATTGGCAGCGTGTTATGAACCAATGACAAAGAACTGATGTGGTATTCACAAGTTCAGAAAGCCAGTAACAAATCAGAGGAAGCATGGAAGAGGATCCTACCAACAATTTCAACTGTAAGTACTATCATGAAGGATATAGAAGCAGCAAATGGATAAAGTGCAGGGACACAGATAAAAACAAGAGTAGGAAATCCAAATTCAATGATGGGCTTGAATCACTGGGATAATAATGTGTAAGGGAAAACTGTAAGACAGGAAAGCATTTGTGACACCTCAATTCTTCGGTCACATCTGCTTTAAATTGTTGATGAGATCTCGAGGATGGAAACAGAAATTCACACAAAAGCAGGCAACAGACACAAATGTATCAACAACTTCTCTCCCTTACTATCTGTAAGCATTTGCTCTCTCCTGGAAACATAAAACAATGCTGCTCAAATCATGACAGATAATAATGTTACAATGAAACTAAATTCAATGAAAGAAATTTTATTTTCATGCAGAAAATTAAGATTCTTTCTACTGGGATAGGGACATAATGATCAGAAGGAAAAGTTGAACTTACACATATGGAAAATGCATGGGATCCTGTTACTCCATTCACATTCCTACAGTTTAAGGTCAGAAGCTTTACCAGAACTTTTAATTAAACCACCAGAAATTCTTTCATGGTGAAAATTCTAAGTGAATCAGTATTTATGTAACACTGTAATCTCTCCTAGAAGTAACAATGTAAAGAGATGGGCTATAAGTAAATTAAAATTGCTACACTTGAACCAGAGTTCCGTACCATTTCTAGAAAATGAGCTCCAGTGAAATCAGCAATAGTTACAAATTATATAATCCAATTCTCACGGAAATAAAACAGAGAGGTTTCTGTTTATTCTAGGAGATAGTCTATGGAGACACTCTAAGATCAGTTCCTCAGTTACAGAACTAAGCATTTACTATAAAATTTATCAAAACTTTTTATTTTAATTGTGTTTCTTCTGTGGGTTTTTTTCTTGACCAAGTACTTCCTCCCACAAACCACTAAGGAAAGGAATTACAGATTGCAAAGTTCTTGTCCCCGTTTCCCATGATGTTATCGTTCTGGGAAAGCCAGCTTCTTCAACAAAGTAAAGTTCCTACAATAATTAGTTTCCAAAACTCCTTGTAAAGACACATATTAAAAAAATCCTCTTGTTAGCCTCTCCTACTAATATGCTAAACTGTCATATTATACTTTCCTGTTTAATTTCTACCAGATTTGATTCCCCCCACTCCCTACCTAAAAATAGTTATGAAATTGGAATATTCTCTACCTGCACAGACATAAGATCTGTTCTGCTGACATGTATTATGTAGCCATTCAAAACCAAAGAGAACAAATTAAAATCTTAAGAATCAAAGATGACATTTCAGCATCTCTTTGTTGCAAGGGATACTGCATAACCACTTAATCACAGTTAACAAGAATCCTCAGATACCAATTTCAACTTAAAAAGTATGTTTGTTTTCACAGAAGTCATTTACTGAACTATAATATTTATACAAAAAGATTTTTTAATGGATGTAATAGAAACCCTTGACTGGAAGAGTGTTTGGAAATATTGACAGAGCTTTGACCATCACCTTAAAACTTCTCTTCCATGACCCCACTCATATTCATAAGCACTTGGCAAGTAACCACATTATGCTCTCAAAATTCAATGGAATACTGCTTTTAGGTAATGTCTGTAAAAACTTCAGCCATAATTAATTCTGGTGGACAGAATGACAAACAATAATGATGACTATTATGAATAATGATGACTATTAGGAATCATGAACAATAATGATTACTCAACAGCTTCCTTCCAACACTTCAAATTGCCTGGCTTCAAGTATTATTATTTATTTAAAATACATATTGTAAGCTCTCGATAATAAGTACCCTCATTGTGCTGTTCTCTTGTACAAAAGCAAGACCAGCAATTCTGGTCCAAAATTAGGGGTCCTGGATTTTTCAGGAATGCAAATAATGTAAATTTACACACTTGATAATATTGTAAAACACCCTTAATCTTTTGCCTGTCAGCTTGAATAAGCATAAAATGAGCAAGATCTCTAAATGAACATTTTTTTAAACAAAATGATATATGGAAAAGTATTTTACATATTAAATGAAGATTTAATAATCTATCTTATATTATAAATGTACTGCATGGTCTTTTAAATTACACTAGCGCCAGAAGTCTAGGAACTGACCACAAGCTTAAGGATAAACATATTTTTTTTCTTGAAAGTAATGAAATCCTTGAAAGGATTAACACCCAGCTCTATTGGGCACATGGATCATGCCCTTTCACACTTTTTACCAACATTACTACTCACAAACCAGTCTGGTATCTGGAGTTAAAACATTACATTCTCTGCTGACATAAAGAAGCATTAGGGCTCTGATAGTGAAAGAACAGCAAAATCCAGTGATGAAGCTAATACCTGTTCTTTTGATACTTATTACTTCACTTGAAGTCCTGCGGAAAAAGCTTTCTTCTCCCCTCTGTGATGCCCTTCAACTCACTGCTGTTTGCTTCACAAGAGTTATGTGAACAATAAAAAAAAAAAAAGAATGCCTACACACATTTTCTTTTGTGGTTCAGCTTCTTTCATATTATCCACTACATGATACAGGCATGTTCTTGTTGTTTTTTAAGCAGGTGACCTTATGTATTTCTACATTGAAGGGGTTAGCATTCTGAGAATGGATACATAAAAATGTTCAGCACTAAAAATAATGTTACTTAATACTATTTCAGTCACAAAAACATTTCCATAGACTAAGATAGTATCAGAACTGGCAAGATAGAGATACAACAAGAAAATTAATGGAAGCAGACAAAACTTCTTGCCAAGACAATAAAGGAAGTCTTTCATGATGGGAGTTTCCTAAATTAAAGCCAGCAATACAAGAGTGGAGAATTTTAAAGTAAACGTGACTCCAATGCAAGCACATTAGCGTAGGACAGAAACTTTTAGAAGGAAATATAGTAAGTAGGTGTATTTTCATAAATACTGAAAATATTTCAGTACAGAAAGCTAATACAGTCAGTTTTTCTAGCTTTCTAGGAGCTGATCATTCCTGATGATTATGAGAATTACTCAGGCCAATCATAGTTGTGAAGAAACAGAAGTCAAGAATCAAAACTCCTGCTAAAGGCAAAAAAACACCACTAATTTTGCTTTTCAGAATGAACTGTATCATCCAGTAATTTTATGCAATTTTCTGGTATTTACACAAATTGAAAAATAATGACTAATATTATTAGAAAGTAACAGAGATAATGATAGTACTCCATTTTCCACTGTTTTCCAAAGTACAGCTGGACAAATATTCCATCAATTCCACCTGATATTAATTGTAAAATTTGCCTGACAAAGACATAGAAATAGAGTCATCTCTTCATCCATCATCACAGATTTCCACACTAGCCTTTTATTGGGTAACTTCCCTGTGATTTTGTAGCTGATGCTACACAACAGAGAGTACCACGAAAGAGGTTGATAATAATAGTTAAAATACTATAAATTATTCTGAACTTCTCTAGTACTACCTTCAGTCTTCAGAGAAAGTCCTTGTACTTGTAACTGGGAATTCCTCCTGCACCTAACAGGCTCTGGAGTGAAGTGGTCATTTATTCAGGCTTTTCAAGGAGTCTTTACCATTAAAGTCTTTTGCCCATTAAACACCCGTCGTAACTCTTACTGAAAACTTGGCAATCCATTTCAGCTAGGGAAGTATACAGAATCACAGAACCATAGAATTAAATAAAGATTTTTGAGATCAAGTCCAACCTTTTACCAACATCACCTCATCCACTAGACCATGGCACTAAGTGCCACATCCAGATTCTTTCTAAACCCTTCCAGGGACAGTGAAACCACAACCTCCCCGGGCAGCCTCTTCCAATGGCCAATCATTCTTTCTTTGAAAACTTTTTTCCTACTGTCCAGCCTAAACTTCCCCTGACGCAGCTTGAGACTGTGTCCTCTCCTTCTGTCACTGGTTGCCAGAGAGAAGAGATCGACCCCTGAATTACTCAAACTACTTTCATTTTATTATCATACTATGCAAAAGAGCATAATATATTATTTTACTATGGAAAAGATTAGAATTGTTTCTTTTGATATCTTAACATGGAGTAATTCCTGTTTCATATTTCATCATTAACTTCAGGGGTTTTTACTTAAATCAAAATTTTGTACTTGCCTTGGAGATTATATAAAAAAAAATTAAACAAATCCAACCTCTGATAAGCCTGAACGAAAATTCTGTTCATCTCAAAAATGTTACCAGGATAATTTCTGAGATGAACTGAATGAATGTTCTGTACTATATCCAAATGTTTTAAGTAAAATGATTTACCAAATTTTGGTGAACATTTAGAAACACCAAATAAAGAAATTCTCCCATTTTTTGGAATTCTATTTCATTCTCAATAAAGAGAGGTTTAGGCATTTGGAGTACAAATGAAAAATGGGCAGACATGCAGACAAACAGCTAAATGATAGCATAACCTTAGGATTTCTGTTAGACTGCAATGTATTTCTCTCATGTTTCAAGTTCTAGAATAATATTAGCACCAGTATCCAACTCAAATTTTATCAGAAATTCCAATACTTTAATGCTTAGAAGCATTAAAATAATTAAAAATCCCCCAATATTTCCCTCCATCCCTCACAAGAGTTAAATAATTTATGTGCATAAAAATTATGAAGCAGCTTCCAGTGTGTCTTGCTGCATTATGCTAAATGATAAATGTCAATTTTAATGTAACACACCCAAAGTGTGAAACAGTTTACTGCATTTGGGTTATTTTCGCTGAAACTAGATCAATGCTTTCCAAACGTACATCAAACCATTAAAACCAAAAACTAACTCAGAAATTTAAATTAAATATCTGTGATTCTGAAATATGATACTGCTTTGGCTACTGCAATTTAAAGAAATATTGTCTATAAAATATAGAAGCCCATTCATCATATCTACACAGAGCAAATTTTACTGTCAGAAAAGTATGTTTTTACTATGCCACTTCCTTTATTCAAGCACTTGTATAACAAAAATTTGCAAATGTGTTACTATGTACTATGTAATGTGGTGGAATATATTTAGAAAGGTATAGGAACACAGATTCTTATATACATTTTGAAAAAGTTGCATTTTGAAAGTTAGAAAATGATTTATAACCTGCACATTCAGGTTCTACAGCGGTTGAGGGATGCAAGAAAGGATGTTTGATCAGACTGTTGAACATCACCTTGCAAAGGGAGGGAAGATGGAGAAGTGGCCTCTGGCTGTGACTGGCCATGGAACAGCAGTGATTAACACAGTTTTTGATCCCTCTGCCTGTTCTCCAGTGGCTGGAACTGGAGCTTGCCACTGATCCCTCTGGCTGCACCCTGAACCTTCCAGAAATGCAGGTGGTGATCACCATATCTTGCCACCTTGGCGGAGACCCTTAACTAAAACAGGGAATCCAAATCCCAGAACTTGACGATGCCAACCATCAAATCATCTTCCTTGATGAGTTAATAAAATCAAAACATGATTAAAATGTGTCCTTTTCATCTTGTCCTTTCTTCCCACTTGCAGAAGACGATCTTTTCTTCTGCAGCACCAAGGAATAC
Organism: Serilophus lunatus; assembly: GCA_013399895.1. Lineage (NCBI taxonomy): Eukaryota > Metazoa > Chordata > Aves > Passeriformes > Eurylaimidae > Serilophus > Serilophus lunatus. The sequence continues at coordinate 1,065,009 of VXBA01004707.1, forward strand.
GATATTTCTATTTTATGCACAGAAGAAATGACCGCATACCAAATAAGCATGGGTCATCTGTACCAAGACAACATGGAAAAATTCTTTTATCTTCATGTATAAATACTTCTTATTTATATTGTTTCAATTTTAAACAAAATTCCAACAGTATTACTAATGGTAAACTAAAACCTTTTTCTAACCCAGAAGCAAAATTTTGTTTGTTTTTGTGACATTAACAGTACACACCAAAGTCCACTGTCACTGATGAGTCACATTTTGCTAACAGCTTGTGTCTAATATTTAAAATTTTTAAAAAGCATTGTGACTATTTTTTGTAGAAAAAAATTCAATTATTACTGCAGGCCACAAATATGCAACCAGTGCTGACTTCCTGTCTATGAAGTTAATCCCATCAGCAATGAGTTAGAGTGCTATCAAATCCTGCCTGATCAAGTTTCACAATAGATCACTCACCAGACTTCAGGGAGAATTCTGAAATTTCACCAGACATCCCAAGAGCTCATAGCGTGCGGTACACAGCACAACGTTTCTTGTAATTTTAATTGGATCTATGTAGAAATACCCTGGACTAATTTTTACATAAGCAAAGACATTAAGACAAGACCGGTTACATCATGCAAGCTTCTTCTTTTCTATAATTTTTTTGCTGTTTTCCTGAGAATCTTTTAAAATACCTCAAAGATAGTGCATTGATTGCTTTGTGAGATGATCATTCTAGAATCTTACCAACATTACCTTTAGGAGTATGTTTCTCTTACTACTCAGTTTCTTGGTTTATCTGCTGAACTCAAAAAATCCCACATCTTTCTCATTATTTATACACCTCTAACACTTACTTGGCGGCAGTTATGTGTTCTGTAGGAAGAACAGGTAAAGGTTTCTTTGTGCTCTGCTTTGTTTTAGGTAAGTAAAATGAAACTTAACATTTCATATACACAACACTCCTTTCATAAAGGAACTGTGGTGTTGTGTAACTTTTTATTACTTCATTTAAAACAACTGGAATTACATTAACAATAAAATGTTGTAACACAAAATCCCATTGTAAGTTCCCATCAAAACACTACAGTAAACATAGATGGTAAAATATCTATTTGTCTGACTCTAGAACATCTTTAGATTTAACACCAATAACTCAATTTAGAATATCACATGCACAGTAACACCAGTGCACATACAGAAGAAAAGCCATGTCAGGATTAAACTCACAATTCCTGTCTATTCTTGGCTACCAAGATCATGGGGCAGTCTCAACAGGGTTAGGTGAAATAAGGTTTAACTTGGGGCCAGCATTAAACATGGTATTCTGGTAACAGAAACATCAACAAAACAAGTACACACTGCCAACCACTACTTCATCTTTGGAAAACATGACCACAACCCCAGAGTAGAGGTAAGTCAGTTCTGCACACTGAAGCACGGGTTCATGCCAGGTAGAACATTTTCGCTCTTGTCTATGATACAATTTTGAAAACCTCCAGAGAGGCTGAAAAATGCTCTAAGAAGTGTCATTTTTCTACTCAAATTCCAAACTGAATGTTAAACTGTTAATCTTAATTTTAACTAATCACTATGAAGTTTGTCTAATGATCTTATGTTCTGAACAACATGTCAGTTTGTGTTTAGTATGAATAGTTTCATACCAAAATAAGCACTTTTGCCAAATAATTGTATCTAATGGGACATACCAAAAGGGACCATCATTGAACCTGAGGATTAGATCTGGGAAAAACAAAATTCTTTTTCTATTATGCATTAACAGCTGGTTTTTGCAAGTTAATGGTCAGGTTACTTTAATTTTTAATTCAGGTCAGGAAACATTAAAAAACCTCATCATGCTTCTTCCATCCGGGGACTCACTGTTTCCTGAGTGTATAGTTTTAGAGTTAAATATCAAGTTTGGGACTAGGTTATTTCAGAGAACATTTTGTGACTGAAATGGTGTGAGATATTGGTACCTCTAACAAAAAATACAAGTGTATAGAAGAAATTACTTAAATAAATTCTACATTCAATCCAGACTTCTGCTCTCCTTGATGGTAGAACCAAAACTTATTTAAGCTTATTTCAATACTCATGATACTTCATACTTTTTTCCCCTCTACTTGTTCAACTTTACCAAATATGAAATCTAACCAAACTGCTACAAAACCCCAAAATACTCTCTGTACCTCTCAAGGTAAAGAGCTATGGGGACTCTCTTGACTATCTTTTTCAGTGAAATTAAAAATCAGAAAACAAAACTAAAATTTCTTCATAATATAGGATTAATGAGGCAGTAAGAATAAAATAGTCAAATGGGAAATCTCTATAGCTCATTAGGTCTGTTGCCAAAGTAAGTACTACTGGCAGCAACCAATGTGAAACAACTCACAGCTCTGCTACTCAGAGACTCAAAAGAGAGGGAACAGAGAAAGATTAACTCATAATTAAAGATGGGAGAAAGTTTATTTGCTAGGGCTGAAAAATTTAGTATCTCACTATGCTAACTTGTATAAAAGGACAATACTTGTAGACTCTTTCCCAAAAGCAGTCTTGAGGTATTACGTACAGCTCTAAAATAAAACTCATTTAAATAGAAATGTTTTATATTTAAAATGACTAGAAGAGAAAAAGACCTATGACTTTATTCTCCAAATATGTTGGTAAGCAGTAGTTTAAAAAGGAAATTTCAAAATATTTTCTACATATTTAACTTTGTCAAAGTTGCTCACATCTTCAGCAGATGTTTCTGTGTTCTGTGACTGGTATAAAGTTCCACATTTTTTATTCTACAAACTACGTATCAGAATCTATTTCCAATTTAAAACAACCAGAGATTGTTTGATTAGAATGTATGATTTAAATTAAAAATCAATGATTCATTTCTCAGCTTATTATTCAACAAAATCATAGGTTCAATTCAGCTAAAATAGGAAACATTTTGCATTTTATTTATGGCTACTCATAAATGCCTCACACACCATCTACAGGATGGAAGTTTGTATTTTTCTCTTTCTCATGCTATTAATGTGTAGCTAAACTGTCACAGAAACTACTATCTCACAGTATCATGATTACCAATTACTATGATTAAACACTTCTTTCCTAAACTTGTTTGTATAACAACATTTACATTAAACAAGGATTATTTAATATTGCAAGCAAATCTACAATGTGAATTTATCTTGTCAGATATGTACATGCTAAAGAGCAAGACTTAAGCTACCCAAAAGTGGTGAAAATCCTACTATATTGGGACACTGAAATAAACAGTCAAACAGCAAGAGTTCTGCTTTTGAAATGATTATTTGCAAAATTTGCATTCTCTACATTTCCATATTTACTAAATTACATTTTGCCACCATCGACACATTATGTACTCTCCTCCCCACTAAAAAATCCCCAAAAAACAATACAAGAAATTGAAAACAAATATACCATGAAACAACCCATTCATAATCTCCAAAGTTAACAACTTCACAGATTGAAAACTTTAAGTGTACTTTTTGGCCAATGTTTAACATGCCAAACTAAACAAAAAAATGCTCCAATAAACAGTTTTGACACAGTAACATCAGAAATTATTCTTTTGAATTCCTTTAGTGACTAAATATAATTAAATGATAATTCTCTAACCAGTCATATAAGTCTGCATTTAGTTCTGGGCATCAAAATCACCATGACCCAACATCAATAAATGTAATTCTGTCCATAACAGTCTAACAGACAACTTCCACCAACATCAATAAATTTTAGAATGAATCTTCCTACCTGTTATACCTGTCATCCCTTTCTCTTTTTTAACAATGTATGTAATACATGAAATAGTTGTGGTTTTCAATACAAACTTACCCGATAGAAAGCAGTTGTCAGGGGTAGCAATGCTGCAGCAATGCTGTATTCTTCTGAAGATGAACAATCCTGCAGGAGAAATATATGAAGAAAATAAGCAAAACTATTTTGGATGTTATGTATTAGACTTTTATTTCTGCCTTACAGAGTCCTACTGACATCCCTCCAATACACATTGTTATTTTTAATGGCTTTATATCATGTAAGAATAACATGTATTTATGTGTGTGTACATACACGTATCTTCTCATGATTTCTCCTAGACAGGTACTGCTATTTTTCCCATTTAAATATTTATTAGAAGATTTCTCGCTCCCATGTCTGAAGTACAATTTCATCACCGTAGTTTATGTACAAAAAGGAAAAAATTCCTCATTTAGGAAACAATAAAAAGGTAGCTTGCTTCCATTTGGGTCAACAGCAAATCAGACTAAAATGGAAGTGATGTGATGGCCAAAGAATGAACTTTTGAAACGTCTCCATGAAGAAAGTGACATTTATGTAATACGAAGTAATCACCTCCACAGCCTCTACAAAAGTTTGGCACAAGGTTAACTTTAAAAGAAGATGAAAACCCATTCTCTCCATAATCTCTGAATGCCTCATTCAACAGTCAAGAGTGTCACTCGTGTCTCTCTAGGCTGAGAAGGGTATGCCAAAGTAAATCAACTTGTAATTGCACTGATGAAAGTAGTGATTTTATTACGGAAGTCTTTTAAAAGAAACCAGAACTGGAATGTAACTTAATATTTAAAAAACAAACTACTTGCATGTTTGAGACATTTTTCAAAAAAACCTAGAACAAAAAAATACCCGACAAGAGTTAATTTTTTTTGTTTTTAAAGTGATTTGATGTTTTTTCATTAGCTCTTTTTGCCAGCACTGAAGAACACAATAACACACATAGTTCGACTAGATAAATGTATCACCATTGTGCCCTTGGATGATGAAAGCCAAAACAACATTTCCAGTTGAAAATTCATTTCAGTATTTTTATTATTCACTGTTAGTGGGCTCCCTGCAACCCAAACCACACTCCTATTAACTAAAACATCTGACCAAATGCTGAAATTGAAATATCTAAACTGTTCCTCTGCCAGACTTCTCATTTATGCCTTCATCTCATATCAGAGTTCTCCAAAACACAGCAACTAGCAGAAACCTGGCACCAGTCAACTGTGATAGCAGAAATATAAAAGCTACCCTACAAGAACAATCATGTTAAGGATCATTAGTGTAGTATTTGTACTCATCTCACTCGTTTTTCTTAAATGGCTACTAAGTGACTTTGGACTGCAGGTTTAAAGTCAACAGACCAAAAAACTCATCACAGGACTGTTTAGATTTTCATAATTGCAAAAGTCCACTTCATCCTTTTTGATTTTTCAATAACAAATATTTCATTTTCTATTACTTTAATCAGAATACCAATGTCCATTACAGTGAAACACAGTAGCATCTAGAAAACTAAGGGATACAACAAGTTCACCGTTGTGAAGGTTTATTTCTGCACAGTTACTGCAGGTTTTAACCTGTCTAACTCTGCATGAGTACACATGGGCTAACTGCACATGGACAACAAGGGGTGTGCAAGGGCTCACACTTTATAACACATTCCAATCTAGCAGAGGAAAACAGTAAGAAAAGTGGACTCTGAGAAACTCCATATATGTTTCAATGATGACTCTTACTATTGTGACATGATTATAAACCCCTCAAATTAGTTTGTAAGATGTCAGAAACATAAGTTTAAGGGACATACCATCAGCTGCTTTTAATTTTCAATTTCTGCATTATTTCCCATTGTTATCCATATTCTTAATCCCCATTTGGAATTTAGCACATGTATTTTTAGTTTAATATAAATATATGACACATATAGTTAATGCTTTTTCACTTAGTAAGAAAAATTCCCTTTTAAAATGAGACTTTACAACCTTTGGGAATGAACAACAGTTTTCAAAGAAATACGTATCTTATTTCTGTATGTGCTTATTTATAACCAGGTATAAAATGACCCATCCTTAATTTCAAGTTATCTACTTAATCCCTCAGCTCAAATTATTTCTACGAGTTCGGGCTTTTACCCAAAATACACATAAAAATATCTTTATAACAACTGAGCAATGTATCTTCACCTAGAGAACATTCAGTATTCCAAGAGCTAACATATGTCTCAAAGATATATATCATCACCATATAAACAACACATTAAATTATTTTTCCATTCCTTCTTGCAAGTATGAAATTCTCCACATATTCTATGTCAGCGGTACTCTCTGGACTTGTAGTATGGAAGTACTATCTCTCTCTATTTTTTTCTTCTCCAGTATATGACAAGGAATGTAAATTGATCTCTGTTAGGAATAAATTAAAATACTGCTCCTTTAAGATTAGTGGAATTAATTAACTATTTATCTGCTTTGTAGCTGCAAGACAGAATGCCCTAGTTAAAAGAGATGTTGCAATGAAATTTCAGCTTCTCAACTTTACAGGAAAACCAAAGTCCTGGAAAAGTCATATATGTGTTGTAGGCAATTAATTTAGACTCCTGAAACAAAGCAATCCAGCTGCCTTATATATAATGTCTTTACCAATTATGAAAAATATCTCTTACTGCTACTAGAGAAGTACATAAATCAAATATCATAAAATAATTAAGGCTGTTCCCCCTAATTTGCACAAAATGAAGCTGAAACACATATGGGGATCAAAAATTATTTTCAGCAAATTAATCTCTCAAAACCAATGTCTTGTGACAGTGAAATACAGACTTCTACCACGCCACATGCAGAATACTGCTTTGAATCCACGCCTAATTGAGTGAAATCCTGGCACACTGCTCTGTCCATACTGATCATATATCCAGACAGTTGCTGAACTCTGTCGCAGATTGGAAGTGTTGCAGGAATTCATGTACATTTAAAATAGCTTTGCTATACTGAATTGACAAGCGAATAATAAAAGGAGAATGTTTTTCCTTACATCACTTACTTTAATAGCACATGTGATTTACTTTTATACTTCGGTCAGTTTAAATATGCAGCAAAACTCCGGTGGTTAGTTATTGTCATTAGATTGCAGAGCTGACAGCTTGGAAGTTACAGATTTTGATTGCTTGGATGGACACATGGGGCTGCCAGAATATGGTGAGGCACCAGTGGCTTTTGGAATCTGGTAGGTGGCTTAGGTTTCTGGTATTGGAGAGGAGAGGCAACTCTCCTCCTTGCTCTTGACTTCAGAACAAATACTGCCCTGAGCTTTGGTTTGAAAAACAAAGAATTATATATTGCAAATGGAGATACCCTCTGTAATACTGTCCTAGTGAAGGACAGCTAAGAAAAGTCACTCCAGGTAAAGGTGTCCCCATGATCTGCTACTGAACACGCAGGCCCAGACTCAAGAGAGCCCTTGACCCTCTTTGATGTCCCACTGGCTACAAGAACAAGCCCCAGGCAGTGAAGAACAGTGACAGAAAAGCACAGGTTTATCCACCTTGCAGTGAACAACTAGTATTTAGGGATTTCTGCTTTTCTTAGTTACATGAAAGACATCTAGAAAGACTTATATGAAGCATCTCATAACATTTGGAGTGGAATTTACTTTTTAAATCCATCTTGATAGTCTCTCTCATTATTTGCTCCCTGCTACAGCATGCTTCTCTGTGAAGCCCCATTCTGCTTTGGGCACTAAGCTTTTTAAACAGACGCCACATTTTTAATACTCCACAGAAATCTGAGTATACTGAAAACTAGGGATCAAATTTTACCTTAGATTCAGCAACACCATAAATATATGGAATTCCCCTCAGGTCTGACTCACATTAAATCAATGTACTGTACAGTGAATGCGTTTGAACAAAAAAGTTAAACATGGCAGCTGCTGATCCATAGCTTTTTGGCAGTACAACATGATGCATGCATGCTCCATTAAAAATACTGCTCAATTAACCTGCATTGTCCCTCTTGAGAATAATTGAATGCTGTCAATTTTCATGCACACCAAAAGCATTCACCACCCTGCAAGACTAAGCTCACAATGAATCCAGAAAAAAATACCAGAAACTTTGGAGTCACATGTGTTTTGAAAGCACTAACACAAGAATTGTTAAGTCAGTGTGTGTAAGGTAACCTTAAACCATGTGCAGTACATTGGCTAAAAATTACAGGTGAAATATTGGGTCCAAATTCAACAGGTGATTTCACTGGTGCCAAGATATAATCCTTATCATTACAGATATATTACATGGACAGAGTTTTACTGAATCACAGAATTTTTCTTGTTGATGCAGTTTATGTTTTGGAAATATAAACTCTTAATCTTAAAGCATAAGGCTATTCCTTTTGTCTAAAGTAATAAAAGAATTCAGCAGTTCAGTTTCAAAAAAATGTTTTGCCTGTTAAAAGGAATAGGGATTCATCACGTAGACCTGCAATGTTATTCAAAATTGTAATTTAATTTTAATTAGATGACTTTTCATTTGAGAAGCTGAGTAAAGTATATGCACTCATATATAAATACAATATTAAAGTAGTTGAGCCATTACAAGTAATAGTTTTGATAAAAGAAAACCTATTCCATGTTAATTGATGTTAATGTCCTTTATATTCAATCTTTGCAGAATTAAAAATACAAGTAACTAAATTGAGTTTCACAAAACCCAACTATAGCTAACAATCACATGCTACCTTGAAAGAAAGGTAAAAAAGACACAGGCCCATTTGGAATTTTCTAAGTAACCTTTAAAAGTATTTAACCTACAAGTTTTAACTTCACAGTTAAAGCCACCATCTAAAGCAATAGTCAAAATTCCATATTTTATTGGAATAAATGCCAATAATCACCGATATTACTTATTACTAACAGCACATAGTTAACTTCTAAAGAAAGTTTGTAATTTTTTGGGATCACAAGCAAAGTTATTTTTCAGTGAAATTTAATGTGCATTTATGTTCACGTTAACATTCATACAGAGTTTTGCCTAGCAAAGTTAACATCAGTGTTAACTGCTGTTCTGCTTTATAATGGGATCAAACTTTTACCTATTTTTTTTCTTACTAAAGGTAAAATCAAACCTTATTGATTTGCTTATTGACAGTTACAATTAAATGTAGCATTTCTGGGACCTGAGAAACAGGATGGAAACTAGACATACTTAGAAGGCCCACACAGCTGACTATTTGGCACCTTACCTTTTAGCAGACCTACAAATACACCCTCAAAACTTGGAAAATACTGTCTCACACAATTCTCAGTGTTTTTCAAATGTCTCATTTTGTAAGAATATATACACCCTTTCAAAATTATGAATTCACAAAAACAACTCTTCCTTCATAAATGACCCTAACACATTTTATGTGTTACTCACTATCACGATTTGTGTGCTTCTTAAACACTGCCACAGTGATTCAGCCAACAAAACCAAAAGAAGTACATTCATACTTGTCTACTGTTTCTAGCTTTAACAATGAAAAGAATCACACTTTGGGCTTTTGAAGCGCAATTTCTCAGACTGCTACTTGGTTACTATCTGACAGCAGTCATGGAACTCAAAGTGTGTATCACAGACTTTACCTGTGCTCGGAACTGTGCCAGGTGCAATACTTTCTTGGCCCTCCATGGCCACCACATCCATCACAGTGCCAAGACAGAAGACAAAGGAACTACACCCAACCCAGAACTCTCACCAGTTTATTTTGACTTTGTGGTCTTTCTGCTTGACTAGAAGCCTTTGTAATGATTATTTAATTAAGGAATGTGTCAAGTCACCAATTGGATGCAAGATATTGTAGGCCTGCCATTCCAGATAGCAGGAGATCCATTTCAGAGGGATTTTATTTCCTGAAGAACTTCATATTGTCTTCACCTGACCCTGAATTCTCAGAGGTTTGCCTGTCCCTGAAATATAGTGGTACAAGGAACAGAACTCAATGGATGCAACTTAGATTGAAATACACAAGCACATAGTATTTTTCAGTTTTTAAGTTCCCTTTTACTTTACTCCACACATTCATAGGCTAACAAGTGCAACACACTTTCTCTATGCAGCTCCACTGTACTCTTGAACTCACAGCAAGACAAAACAAGAAACAACATTTCACTCAAAGAAGAGCTGTCGAGGCTCCCCCCTCTCCCCGTTCTTTCTCAATACATTTCCATCTAGGTTTCAGATTAGTCATTTCCTCCTTCTCATAACAAATTATGTTTAGGAAATCAGGAACTTCAATTTTTATGTGCATAAATTACACATTTGTCACTATATTTTTACTGTACCCCAAAAGCCTAAAAACATTTAACTTTTTTTGCAAGATACTGATAAAAACAAGAATGCCATCCCTTGCATCTAAGCACATCTGAGTTTCTTTAACAGAAATGCCATGCATGTTTCTGAATACTGTCATGAGGCCCATGGCAATAAAGTTCAACATACTCAGGCTGTAATCTTCTCCCAAGGAAATGGTTGGGATGCCAAGATGCCTTTTGACTTTTATTTCACAGCAGGGCTTCATTCACAGTGACTCTGTCCAAACCTTAAACTACACCAGCTGTGATACAAGGTCCTGCACAGTAATTTGTAAAAAACTTTTGACAAACAACATTCAAATGATAGAAGACGCTGCAATTCATGGCAAAACTGTGATCAATATCCATTAACTGCTCAGTCGGAGAGGGGCAGTTAATTCATAATATATCCACAAACTGCAGTGTACCTCTAAAGCCCTGGTGACCAAACCACTTCTGCAGCGATTGCAACACATTAATACAGGATACTTTGTAAACTGCTGTACAGACAGCCTGTTTAACTCAGTTAAGGAACAACAGAAATTTCATTAAAATATTAGAAGACCTATTAAAACAGATTCAGTATTGCAGTACAATCCAGTTGTCTATTAGTGAATTGGTTCATAAATACACAGCACACATTCATATGCATTCTAGCATTCATTTGATGTAAAGCAGCACTTCCTCTCCCAAATTATAAGCAAAGTCCTAACCTTTCAAACATGTATGAATACATTCATCTTGCTTAATTTAATTGTACTGTTCTTCTCTGAGTTTCATGCGATTTTCCAGTTTCACATACTTTTAACAAAAATGCATCACATCATCAGTGTACATTCTATATAATTTTTACAACTTGACAGCAATGAACTCCTAAAAAAAAATCAGATTTACATGGATACTCACGTATGTAAAGTGATTCACTGAAAAAAAAAATCAGTTTTTCATTTTAGAAGACTAATGTTTGGATAGAAGTGGAATTTTACATCCATCTTCTAAAATGCAAAGAGTCGAGGTTCAGTTCAAACCAGTTACCAGAAGACTTTGGGTCTAGTTCACTATGGAGAAATTGAACAAACAATGTCTGATGAAATGTGACTTGGAAGTAGGGCTCACTGAAAATTTTCCACTGAATAACATGTGATAGCAAAATAATTTTTTATTTATGCTAAAAACCCTCAATGACATCATCTTAGAAAAGAGAACTTCTAATCCCCAAAGTTTTCCCCCCTGGGAGACTTAAGTCTCTTGACAACTCATTTTCTGGGGAACCAGAAATAAAACCTTGGACAACAACTCAAAGAAGGCAAGGAACAGGTCTGGGGGAGCTACAGGCTGGAATGCAGAGAGTAAGTCCTCATAGAGGGCATTTCCAGACACAGGAAGAACAAGAAAGTGATTGAGAACAGAAAGCACTGTCTGACCAAGGGAAAATGGATCAAGTTCTACAGTGATGCAACAAGTTTTGTAGCTGGGGAAAGAGCAGCCTGTCTCATTTACCTTGGCTTTAACTGGGCTTTTGACATAAGCTCCTTTGGTACCTTTGTGGGCAAGCTGGTCTGGATTAAGTAGAAAGCTGATTGGACTGTCTGGCTCAAAATACAGTGGTGAATGGGTCCAAGTTTAACAGGCAGGTGGCTCAGAGTCATGTTTTTAGGGTTTGATACTGTGGCAAATGCCACCTACTATTTTTATTAACAGCCTGGAAAATGGCATGAAGTGCATCTTCATCACATTTCTCAGTGACACCGAATTTGGGAGAGTGGTAAATACGCTGGAGGGCAGGACTAATGCTACCTGACATCACAGCCCGTCAGACACAGACTGAAAAGAGCCTCCTGGCCTTCACGAAGACAAATGCAAAGCTGTGCACAAGGGACAGGGTAACTCCATGTGAAAATACAAACTACATATAAACGGCCCTTGGAGCCATGTGCTGTGTTATACATGTCAAGCCAAGACTGTGTCCTTAAATCCAGAAAAAGATGCAAAAGTATCTTCTTTTGTTGCTGTTCGCTGGTATCAGCCGCACAGTATAGACAGATGAAAGAAACTGGTAAATCAGATATTGCAGTAGAATTGCACAGACACTCAACATGAAAGGAAAGGGAAATATTATGAAGTACTTTGATGATAGAAAAAAACTTATAATAGCAACAGACAGAAGTGGTGAACAAATTTACAGTGGCGATAACAAGTTTATCAAAGAAATACATGTGGTAAAGAGCAAATACTTGGAAAAATTGCATCAGACTGATGGGATATAGGAGGGGGAAGAATATCTTTTGCCAAGTCAAAAATGTTAAAACAGTAGTCTCACCAAGAGTTACACTCATAGCAGGGGCAAAAGAACAAAACAATTAGAAAGTTCACAGATCTCATCCAAGAGACTGAAACTGCTCAACCAGCACAGACAGAAATTATAGGAGAGAAAGCTGATGCCATTTCTATATAGAAATATCTGTTTCTATCTTGAATGCATCCACAGGGTTCTGGCAGGTGCTCCAGAAAACCAAAGCAATATGTTTTCATGGCTGTAATACTGCATCTGGGAGACGCATTTTCCACAAATTGCCATAGTGGGATCTTCTTTCAATACATATTTGACATCTTGCTGCCAGGTTTTTTAAGCCAACCTTGATACTAGTACTGAAAGGTTTTGCTACAGTTTCGGCAGAGGCACCAGTTAGTCTGTGCACAGCTGCTCCACAGGACAACACGAACGACAATGACCAGCTGCTTCTGGAAGAAGTTTTCTTGGATCAGCTTTGTTGGTGCAGCTCCATTTCTGGATTCATAAAACAAGTGTCAGCTGCTAGAAGAGGATATTTGTGGGATGACCTGCAATGGCTGCAGAATTTCAAAGATGACAAAGGGAGGTGTTGTGGGATTTTTTTGAGGTAATTCTGATTAAAATGTTGTGAATCTTGAATTTATCCAGAAAGGGCTTTTCCATGCTCAGGCACAGATGACTCACTGTATTAGCTGCACTGGTGAATTTGACAGAACCTGAAATCCCAAGTTGCCACCGCTGATGCCAGACCTCTCTGTTCCTTAATAGACTGGAATGTAAATTTTCTATTATGTTTCAAAGAGCAGTCGCAGTTTTAACAACATAATGGAAGTTGTTGTAAAAGTTGTCTGATTCAAAAATCAACCTTGTAACAACACCAGAATAGGCTCACTCCACATCACAAAAAAATCATATTACTAAAGCCATTATCAGAAATATTGCATTTCTCTGGAGAAAAACTTACGGCCATAAAGTCTTTTAAAGGATAAACACAGAAAAGGGTACCCAAACCAAATTTGGGAAACTGAAAGACATATGTTGATCATGATTAGGTAGCAAGTGGTAGAGCACTGTCCACCTTGATTAACACATCAACCCTGTGTGATCAAGGAAGAATGTTGTTAGAAAGCCTGAAAAGCCCAAGAGATTCAGAGTTTTCAAGCCTGCTTGATTTAGTAAAGTGCTCCCTCCAAGATAACATCCATCAATGAAATATATATTCTAATACAAATATTTAAACTATGAAAAAGAAAACACAGAAAAGTATAGTCTTCTCATTTAACTGTTAGGTATTTTAAGTTTTTAGATTTTATTTTTCAGTGCCTGGGCAGCAGCCTCTCTCATATGGATACAGATTGTATCTGAAGTCTTACACTTTTTGGTGGTTTAATAATAGAAGTATGATAAATGCATGGGAGATGTGAGAACTGTTTCTCATTAAATTTCTATTAAAAGTTATTTTCTTGATCATTAATATTTGTTTTTCTAACAATCCAAGTGAAAATAAGTGTGAAGCATTTTTTAAGGAGATAAATAAAGACAATGGAAGAAAGAGTAAACCAACTTCGGACCAGCAATTGTAAAACTACCCCCTGAATCCCAGGGTCTTAAAGCTTGCTGAATTGATACTTTTCTCTGGGATTTTCAAATGGCTTCAGGAAATAAGGTTAGACTTCAGTGATAACATCCCAAACTTTGGTCACACAAGTGATAAAGTAAGCTCCCCAAACATACTGGTTTGTCATCTACCTAAAGAGGCATTTCCAGATGTCCTTGAAACAAATTCCTGTTTTTTGTAAAAACAGTTTGGCAGGACAAACTAGCAGGGAAAAGAAGAAATCCTTGAGCTTGCTGTGTGGACCAAAGAAGTGCACTAGGCAACTTGGCTGTAGCACATCCTTCCAGTAAAATTGTTTCTTTGATAAAAATTCTAGGAAATCTTGGTATGATCCTTTTCTGTTCCATAGCCTTCTAAAATCATTGCTAATAGCTTCCTAGCCACAGAGAAAGCCTTCTTTGCCAGATTTTGGGTTGCCAGTTAATCCATCTTGAAACCCTGAAAGATCTTCTAGGATATCACATCTTCCTTCCTCAAGGTTTTGTTCCAAACACTTTTCTCTTTTGTTCTATCTTGTTGCAATTATAGGAAAAAATGCAGAAAAGGGTAGCTGTGCTATGTAATCACAGTAAATGGCAATGAGAACATTAATTAAGGTATCTTGGGGTACAGTGAGATATTATTGAAGTACTAAGTCCCAGCTATACTCATGCTGTTTGAAATTCTTTCCACTCAATTCATGTTTGGAGCTTTCAGAACAGAAGGATGAGCCAGATTGCAATGGATGGAAAAAAAAAAGAGCAGGGCAATGAAAACAAAATGTGAGAAGTTTAAGCATTAGCAATGGCTTTGGCATCCTAAAAACAGCATGACTCCAGTTGCAGAGAGCACACTAGCAAATCACCAAATTGAGGGCAGGATTGAGGATTGTGAAGATCAATAGCCAATTTCTGGACATGGCATTTAGTAAGTTTACCGGCATGCACTGCCAGCCTTGTACAATAAATGTGATAACTGAAGTGGTAAGTATTTCTGATCTGTGTCTCTTCGTAACAAAAAATATGAACAGATATTCTGATATATTTGAACATCTTCTCATTCCTTTTATCATACCTGCAGTTCTAAGCAGCCAAGAAATCCTTATGCTTTCAGGAAGATCTTTACTACATGTGGACCTGAATCTCACAGCCCCTATCACTTTCTCTTTCAATATCATGCTAGTATCATCCCATGGCCACATTTTGTCCAAGGTATTTATGCTGCTAAAATTTTGGATCTTGTTCTTTGCTGTTTTGCAAGGACACTTAAGAGTGTAGCTTCTGATTCAGTAGTGTGAGACATTCTCCTAGATGAGATATCCTTGTAGGTATTCCTAGTGAACGATTTAATAAACATTTCAAATACTCTTGTTTACCATCCTTCTCCTTCTTCGTGGAACCTTTTCCTCTGCACAGAAACTAAAGGTAGACCTGAGCTTTCTATACTGGTGCGTAGGGCAAGAGCCTGATGCACAAGCACAGCACTATGCTACTGTGTAGTCCACTGGAGCCCATCTGTGGAGCAAAACAGGAATGCAATGATGCAGTGGTGCATAGGAAGGGCAGTGACATGCAGCCCAAGATATTCCTTAGAGCACACACTATGTAAAGAGATTAAATCATCCTGGAAGGATGCCAAATAGCATGGCAACAGTACCACTGGAGGAATTGAAAGAGGACACATGAACTAAGCAGCAAATGCTGCATTTTCAGTGAGGTGCACAAAATAAGCTATCTTGCCAGGTAATACATTCCAAGGACTTGACTGTGTCAATGGAAATTATTGTTATGCAACACAGCTGAGTAAATAATACTATATATCATCAAAAAATTATCTCAACATTTTGCATTCACAGTTCAATCTGCAATTGATCTTATCCATTATATTTCATTTACCATAATCAATTAATAAATTAAAATAATAAATACATTAGCCCGACTCTCCTCCAAAACAATCTCTCTTCTCTCCCCACCCCCTTGGCTATCATTGAAGTTTAGACCAGATTATAGTATTTTTATAAATTAAAAGAATGCAAAAACAAAAGGATCTTACTTTTTGCGACAATTTACCAGATCTTACTTTTTGTGATAATTTACCATGTATCTGGTATGCAGCTACAAAAATATTTCACCAAGTTTTTAAAAGAATTCACCACTGCCTTGGAAATATACCGTTTTTTTCTGACCTTAAGTATGACAACTCAGTGTAAAGCAAAATTTGTCACTGCTGTAACAATAAGATGGAGGAGCTGCATACTTGTTTTTGATGAAAATCTCCAGAAAATATCTTGTCATTGAATGTTGGACCCAAATCCTTTAACTTCATCCTGAATGAGTTCCATACACAGATATACTATGTGCTGCATTTTAATGTTAATTTTAATAATAGCACCACTGCAGTCAGTATATAACAAAATAAGGATTAACTTATTCCATCTTGTAACAATAATGAACTTAGCAAGAGCAACATATGCATGGAAGCTTCTGAATACCTGAAACAATATTACTTCATCTGGGTAAAGAGATAATTAAGAAAAAAATTAAAGGTATATATAAAGTTTGTCTGCCAACTTTGAGTAGCACACCAGTAATCTCAAAATGAGAGAAAGGAATTCTTTGTGGTAACTCTATGGTCATTATAGAGACTACAGTATTGCAACAACTTCTGGAACACATAAAAGTCCCATAAGAGGAAAAATTAAGGAAACACTTCCTAGCTGAATTGCAGAAAGTTCCAAAATACCACACTTCCAGATCTGTCTTTTACTGACATATGATTTCCTAAACATAGTCAACAGGTCCAACTATTCTGTAATGATGATTAGTAAAGGTGGTTATCTGGAAAGGAAAAGAGTTGAAATGATGACAAAATAAATGCAAGGGATTCAATATATGCTAAAAAATGACTGCCAAAGGATGGCTACAACCATAGTAAAAAGAATGCAGAAAGCAATGGAGACCAACAAAACACAGGGAACACTGCTTTAGCTGCATCCACAGGCACATGTTTTGAACTGAAAGATTCATGCTGACTAAGAAAGAAATATAGCAACATTTTTTTTATTAATACAGATTTCAAATGCTCCTAAACACTACAGTTCATGCAAATGGTGTTAACCAAAATTAATTTCTGAGTAAGTACTTTACCCTTAATTTCTAAGAAAAGCTACATATTTAATCAAAATTGTGACAGAACTAAGCTTTGTTTGTGGTATGTCAAAAGCTGAAGGTTTCTACATTAAATATTATTTTTAGTCTTTTCAGTAAGTATTTTTTAAGTCTTCAGATAAACTTTCATTGGAGAATTTTGAAAGTATTTAGGTTATGACTTAATATTACTTCATTGAAAATTAATTTTTCATCATTTCTTTCTTATTATATTGTTGTCTGAGTAGCCAAAGACATTTCATCACACTAATATGGCTCCACCAGAACTTCAACTACACCCAAGGACTTCTAAGGTCAGCTTCTTTTTTCTGACTAGAAAATTGATTCACACGCTTGCTCATTTTGGGTTTTTTTAAGTGCGTAAGTATGTTTCAAAGTCTGAAAATTAGACAGGAACAGAGTAGGACATTTTAATTTTTTGTTAGGATGGAAAAAACGGAACATAGTCCCTTTCCTAGGAGGTAACAGGGAACATATGACATTCCCTGTAATACTCCCTCTCTCTCTCAGCAGCATCTTCACTCCTCGCGATGCTCCCAAGAGCATGTACTATCAGTAACTGAAATAAAAAATTTCAGACTGTCATAGAAACAACATGCACCAGGAAAATATGTTGATTTAGGTTAATGCATTAAACATTATTTGGTTCAAACTGAATTGGGAAAAAAAAAAGCACTCCCAACAAATCCTAATCCCCTTCTCCAAAAACAGTATTAATGGAGGTTGATAAAACCTCAAAGGACAACAGGTACTCTCAAAACAATTTCTGGAATATTTAGAACATTTCTGCCTGCAGGAACAATCTTTAGCATGCTCTTGGTGAAAAATATAGCCAAGAATCAGCAATTCTTTCCAGAATTTTGATTACTCTTACACAATCTCAGATGAGATGAATTCCTAGTAAGGCTACTGAAGAAAGTAAATGTTTGTATAAAAGAAATAATCAAAATGCTTCTTTATTATACCTATTCTTAATTTTAAGCACAAAATGCCTCCAAATTTGAATCACAGAATGGTTTGGGTCATAAGGGACCTTTGAAGCTCATCTTGTCCAACACTCCTGCAAATAAGCAGGGACATCTTCAACTACAGCAGGTTGCTCAAAGCCCCATCCAACTTGACCTTGAATGTTTTCATGCATGGGGCATCCACTGCCTCTGTCTCGGCAACCTCTTCCAGGGTTTTACCATCAGCGTTGTAAAAAAGTTTTTCCTTATACTTGATCTGTATCAACCCTCCTTTAGTTTAAAAACACTACCCCTTGAATATCAACAATGTCACTTTGAGGAGATAGTCTCAAGCTGTGCCAGGGGAAGTTTACACTAGACATTAGGGAAAAGTTCTTCACAGAAGGAGTGATTTGCCATTGGGATGGGCTTCCCAAGGAGGTGGGCGAGACACCATCCCTGTAAATGTTTAAAAAAAGACTGGATGTGGAAATTAGTGCCATGGTTTAGTTGATGAGACGGTGTTAAGTCATAGGTTAGACTTGATGATCTCAAAGGTCTTTTCCAACCTAGTTAATCCTGTGATTCTGTGAGTAGACTTCAGGTAGGATCTTTCTTCTTCATAAGTCCATTTTTCATTTAAATGTAATTAAGATTTGGAATAGTTAATTATGGTTTGCTACACTGATTTTAAATTAATCAGTTCCAATGCCTACTGTTTTCATATATAGGCTGTATCTTCAATTAGAAATGAGAGAGGACTGAAGGAATTCAAATCTTTGTTACATGGTATTTTATAACAATCCATTCTGAAGGAGTTCTTTGTGATGAACATGTCTGAGGCAGTTGGAGTCCTGTTGATTAAGCTGAGCTGAAATGTGGCAATCAAAGAAGTGAATCTCATATAACCTCTCAGCATCCTGGTTTAGATTTTCTCTATACTTGCAGTTTTCATACTTGGATCTATACAACACTGCTGGTCTATGACTGTGCCTGAGAGGTCATGAAAAGTAACTGAAGAACCCCAAGCCTACCATCAGTTTTCCTCACAAAAACTGTTTTACACAGTAACGAGGTCTGGAGGAGCGGAGGCTTAACGGAGAGGGGACTGGGAATAGCAGCCATCAATCACTATCAAGTCAGGACCAAGGTCTATGACTCTCTTACACATGCAATTCAGAGGCTGAGTAACAAAGTATGCTAACATAACTGCAGTTGTGGCCTGTGGCTCTTAGATAGAGCCACATATGGTTAGTATTTCAGCTGTTCCCAAATGACAAGGGCAGGTCTCCAAAATTGTCCATTTAAATAAATATTTCCCTTTAAATTATTTTTTAGAAAAGCAATTGTTCCTTTCAACTTCATAAACATAACAGGTCAAATTCCAATGAAATCAATAGTCAAAAATGTCCAAACCAACAACTTCTTTTGCCTCTGTTCTAATACAAAAAACCCAAAAACCCCAGTAAAGACTTTATTTGGTTTAAGGGTGTGAACATCTCTACTGGCAAGTAAAACACTGATCAAAAAACATGTTGTGGGTAGCATCTTATTTTGTGCCATCTATGAATCTAGACTGTACTAATGTTCTTGTACAAGTGGAAAATATTATAAGAGCATACCTTACATTCACGGAAGCAAATTTTGTAAGATTTGGAAATACAGGAAAATATATAAAATATTAGCAATTACATTAAGGTATTAAAAGTTCAGAAAAATGAAAACTTGCTGAGAATTAAAATTATCAGTGCTGTTGAAGGTATACATGCAATACATAAAACTCATGTCTGTGGTTCAAAGACAGACAAAATATTATAATGCAAATGAAAAATACGAACTTTCTAAAAAAGTGTTAAAAATCGTGGCATCCTCATAATCCAAGATGATTTAAAATGTATTACTATTACTACAGTTAGATACTTCATTTCACATAGCTGGAGGGGACAGACAATATTCTATGCCAATTGTATGAAACTTACTTGGATACAGTAAAAGATACATACTCTTTAAAGTAATGTTTCATCAATTAAGATTCAAAGCAAAGTTTTTACATGGTGTTCAACTGACTAGAGGATTTGATTTCATCAAAGTAAGTTGCTTTTGTCCTCAAAAGTCAAATAATCTAGATAGAAATCAAATCAATTTGTTCATTTACAAGCATTGTGGGATTTTAGATGATTGAACGTGCAATTCCAATTTCAATTTCAATTCCTAGCTCCCAAGCAGAGATCTGGACTTTAGAGTTGAAGAACTGTGGGGAGAAGTGGGCAAAGAAGCTGTTGGGATTTGTTTGTTTGTTTTTTCTATAGAAATAAGGTGAAGTAATTTTTAAATACTTTGTTGGATGACTAGATACCAAATCCTGCCCTTAATTGTGTACAGGGAGGGAAATACTCAGTATAATCCCCATTAAAGCATATTTATATGGCATTTTCCGTGCATCCTAAAAAACAATTAATGTAAGTCATAATTCTGAGCCATAATATTGAAAAGGAATGTCAACAGCTGCAAGACTGTTTTACAATATACAGAGATTGTCCAATGTGTTTTTGTTTACCTCTTTATTTTCTGTTTTTATTCTGTAACTGCACACACATTTCATGTAACAGTAGAGGTAGGTCTTTTACTGTAAAGAAATAAAATTCATTTTGCCTTAAAAGTCATTCTAAAATGTCACATATTTCACTATTTTGTTTGTCATATTAATGCACTTTTCAAGGCTACATAAAATACTGACAAAACCCAGAACTGGCCTGTGTTTTATAATATTTATCTCAACATCACACTTCTAATTTTGAATACAAGCTGTGAAGATCTCCATTTTTTAAAGCAAAGGTCATATAAACAATGCACCAACCACATCATTAGAAGACTCTGAATATTCAATGATTTTTCTGTTTTAGAAGTGACCCTATATGAAAAATAAATAATGAGGACCACGCAGCCACCCATTAGTAACTTTTATGCAAATTCCTGCAAACTCAAACATTTAAAAAACAGAGGCTTCACAAAATCCCTTTTAGAAACAACAAACCAGACATCTCTATGGCACATTTCTTCTGATAAGTACCATCAGTGGTCAAGGCAGCACACACCTTGCAGAGCACAGCAGTCTGCCACTGCAGTTTTAACAGCTATTTGAAGGGTGAAGTGCAGGGGAAGGAAGATCAGAGACTATGTTACACAGGCATTAATTTTCCCCATAAAAGCACACACTACAGCTAAACATACCTGTGCAGATGAGGGGCCACAGAGGAATGTTGTCTGATTTGGTATAGGAAATCAACACTCTGCAATATTCTGTTATTTACTGTATATATAAAATGACACTCAGATTAAGTGCATATACACAAACCTAATATTGATATACAGGTACTTAGAGGGAATTATAGACCTGTACTGAAATATACATTGTATACATATATAAAATCTAAAATAAAACCAAAATTCCATACGTTCCTTATTTTTATAGATATAGAACTTGTAAAAACAGAAGTCACTGATTTCACAGAACTTATTGTATTAGCAAAATGCCTTCAAAGATGTTTGTTTTGGTTTTTACTACCTTTCATCAGTTCACCTCTTTCCCAGGCAGGATGGAGAGCAATTGCACAGCAGCATAACACAATTCCTAGCCCAGACTTGTTTTATTTACAGCAGTGAGCAGCATACAAGCACATGTCTGCTTTTCATCAAGACAACCAAAAATATTTAGAACACAGAGTTATTAGGAACACTTGGCAACCACAAGGCCACAATTAGCAGTAATGAACACTTGAGAGCAATCACAGCCTACCACATCAGCACTCCAAGGAGCTGCAAGGTCTGTGTTTGAGCAAACACAGGAAAGTGTCACCTGCACCGACAGCAAATGTAAGAGGATTGAACAAAGGCCAGCAACAGGAGATGTCCCTTAAAAGTAAAGCCTGAGTATAACCTGCTCCAGCTGACCAACAGCCCAGAGACCCATCCAGGATGAGTGGGTTTGTATCATCCTCCTTATCCATCCCAGGATGGTGCCCAGGGAAACTCCCCATCCAGCCAGAGGAGTTGCTCATGTGTAGTTGTGCTTGTTCTAGTATTAAAACCAATACCCTGCTACCATCTGATATTTTTGTATAAAATACTAAGCAGAGACCCTTAAAACAAGGCTGAACCTGCTCTGATAACTGCACAGAAATGTAATGAAGGCATAATCAATATTCTCACACCCTGTGGTCTAGAAATCACATTATATCTATGGTGAGTTATACAAACAGAAAGTCGGACGCTATCACATTTATTCCAAAATTTTTGATCCCTTTTCATGCTAGTAGCAAGAGACCTGGGGCAAACTAGGGGATTTCTTTCAACCAGAGCCCTCCAGAGATACACATTCATTCACACCCTGAAAAGGCTCTAACCACAGTGGGACTTGGGGATTATTTTAACTTCTATTTACTACGAGTCTATATTTCTGCGTATAAGTGTGCACATATTTCTCTGTACAGCAGATATGGACATCTGTGTCCTATGGGTATCTGTAACCCTAACCGTGTGCCTCATCTATGCACATGCACATGCCTATACATTGAGGGGATGGGGAATTGTGTGAACACATGTTTTGGTGAGAAGCCAAGAAGGAGGGAAGCTGAAGGCACATGCAGGCATGGAAAGCACACTGTGGTACGCATTTCTGCAAATCCTTCTCATTTCCTTTCTTTAAGCAACAGTCTTGTGCAACAGTTATGGAGGGTAGATCCACGCAGAGGTCAGAAATGCTTTGGGATGAACAGAAACAGGGTCTCAGAAGTCTTCAGGGAAACAGCAATTTAGGAAGTTCCCTGCCACACACAAGCTCATTCCTGAACAGCTCTGCTGGCACAGCCCCAGTGTGAAAAGCAGCCATGGTTTTCTTCTGCCCAGTCATCAAGAAAACTCCTCACTAAAACCACAGAGGCACTTTAACACAGCTGGAAACAACCACCTTGGTACATGGACACACATGGAGAACCAGCTAAACCCCTGGCTGTGGAGACCATGGCACACACAGATGTCCCTAAGTGATGCAACAAGAAACTACCTGGACACTGTTGCCTACCCTGGCAGAGTCCTGGCCCACTGAAGGGTGGTTACAGCTAAGTCAAAGTGGTCACCTCCCTTGACATCTGCAGTGTAGGTAACTGAGTGGCCTGACAGGAGCTCTAGTAAAGCTGGAAAGTCTGCAATGCTGAGTGACAGCAGCATCTACTTCATAAATACACACATACACAGGCAACCCCAAAGAGAAAGAAACTCTGTGTTCATAAACAGATGCCTTGTGAATGGAATTTTCCTGGAACTCTGTGGCCATCCAATGAGATGGGATGAGTACAACAGTATGTTCCTCAGAGCAAGGAAAGGAAAAATAAAAACAGATCAACAATGCGATCTTCTAAGGTGTATTTCCCTTTTTTTTCCCTAGAGAAATTATATGAGCACTGTCAGTTCAGTATCAGTGCAATGTTATTTTTGTACTGTGCAATCTCTTGGGAAAGAGACATCACCAGAAAGATTCATGAATAGCAGCTTCTTTCATTAAGCCCAGAACATCACAGGTGGAGCCCTTAAAAGTCAACAGAATGAAAAAGCTGTTATTTCTACTTTTTGGGTATTAAATCACGGACCAAAGAAACTATAATTTGTGACTAAAAAAGAAAATAAAAAATCATCTGCAGCACAATACAGAATTAAATCTGGAAGCTTCAAGCCCAAGCCTTAAAGTGTAATCTCCTTCCTTTCACTTAAATAATACCATGACTATGTCTAACATGATGAAGGATAAAACTGCTAATAACTGAGGAATTAATAGAATTAAATGTGGCCCTGTTAAACTCCCATGATTTCTCTTCATGATACACTTTCTATGCTTTAAAATACCTTAAAATATTTCTAATACTGCTGTTGTTCAAACACGAAATTCTGAGACTGCTTCCAGGAATGTAAGTCAAACTGAGTAACAAAAGGCAGGTCATGAAATACAAGTCTGAAAGGAGAGAAACCTACTATAGCCCTCCAAAAAAAAATGTTCAGCAACATAGTTTTCAACATAAAATACAAGAAATGCTAGTTCCTTTAACCTTCATATTGCCAAGAATTTGAATCATATGACACACATACACAGCTGATTTTCTCTCAGGAGCAATAAAATCTTTCTTTTTATTGGACAGTATTGCAAACCTCTCAATTCTGAGAACTGACTGACAATTTTCAAACTTCATCTGGTGGCAGAATACAATGCAAAAGTTATTTGCATAAGAAAAATAAACGCAGTATTATTTATAGAATGCAATTGTTTTTAATGTTGCGTATTAAATAGTTTTTCACAACAGATTGCATAGTAAGTGCTAGAAAGAGGTCCTCATTACAGCAAAGCAATACAAAAGAATCAAGAACAAGCAAAGTTCTGGGGCCAAAATTAATCAATACAATCTTTCATCTGCTTTTGACCAATGCTAGAGAACAGATGATGGCTCAGGTCTACCTTTGTTGACAACAGCCTGATACAGGTTACAGTTTGAATTTTGCCCTGGTTGCTTCTACAGTTATGTGTCATACTGAATACTTAAGTGTACTTTAGAATATTCAGTATCATCTATTTGAAAGATAAACATCTAGTTATTGCCACTATGGGAAGCCACAGAGATCTATTAGAAATCATCTAAAGTGCTCAACAATGACTAATTTGTCTACTATTAAAGATATTCCCTCAGTTACATTGGTACAACATGTGTCTATTTCCATAAATGTGGCATTGGAGCAAAGCAGGGCCTAAATCAGCATCAGGGACTTTGTAAACTGTCAGATTATTATAAAACACCACTCCTTTCTTATACCTACAGACCAGAATTTGGTAAGTATTTATGCATTTAACAGTTTTATGCCACTTTTCTCTACTCTAATCACATTTAGATTAAGAATACAGATGTCTGGGACACATGTTTGCCAGTTTGACTCACATTTACCAAATAAAAGTGTCAATATGCAATCAGGCAACATTACTGACCAACATCTTACAGAGGCAGTGTTGTATCACAATATTGTAATTTTCGAGTTTTTGCTTTTAAATGAAAAGTTTTATCTGTTCCAACTGTCTAAGGAAGCTATCTCAGAATCCTGAGGAGAATATTTTCCCAGAAATAATTTTTTTAGGAAGACTTCTTGTTCCTGTTAAATATTTTATGCAAACTGCTTAGAATGTCTCTTTAACATCAAAATTATTCCCAATTATGAAATGTCATCTCCACAGTATCTTGAGGCCTCTTGTTGCCTTTACTACCATTTTATCAAATTAAATACTACTGTATTTCAAAATACAGGGTTCATTTGCTGCTGCCAGAGGAAAGCCAGAGAGACAACTGAAAATCTGGGCAACTCATGTTTGCAGTACATTACTGGAAAAGCAGACAAATGCAGGGTTGAGATGGTTTCTGACATGATTTTTTAATGAGTATTAAAAAAACAATGTGTTGCTGAAAACATAATTACATAGAAGTGTTTCTCTGGTAAAAACCAGTCATATGAGTTGCAAAAAAGTCATCTTTTCTGAAAGGTCAGCAAACTTCACTACAGAAAATTAAAAGAGAAGGAAAAACATTACAAATAGCAAAACTTTACAAAACTTTACAAATTTACGTGTAACTGCAAATTATTCTGAGATAACCACAGCAGAGGAGAGCAAACATGACTGAAATAAGTGTCTAGAGGTATGATTTCATATTTTTGGCTGTAATGGTATTGAATTGTTAATCTGTATACTAGGCTTCCACAATATTGTAGATGTTTTTTAACATTTAGTTATATAATATATGGAATACAATGCTTCTGCTTTGCCATCAAAGATATTAATCACTACTGTAAGATGGGTTGATTTAAATGTTCATCACAGCATATGATTTGTCAGGAGAAAAAGTCTTAGGGCATGCCAATAAGTAATAATAAGCAATTTTTCACTAAAATGAAATAGCTATTAACTTGGAGCAATGATAGGAATATTTCACTTCTCTTCCCTAATCTCTTCTCAAGCACTGTGATAGCAGACACATCACACCAGATATAACGAGACCAGCAACGATATGCATGGTGGGATTATTGGCAGCATTTTGTTAATGCACTGCTCTTTATCTACAAAATGAGTATTCAGAAGCTCTGAAAAAGCATTTCACCTTTATTTTTATGGACTTCAGTAAAACTAGAATAGATTCTACTAAAAGAAAGAACCTGGCACTAAGCAATCAGAAAAATCTTGACTAGTAAGGGAAGGATCTGCATTAGATTTGCAGAATGCTGCACACACGTCCCCACTCAGCCCAGTGTGTCCAGCAGAGAGCCAGGGCTCTACCCAGCTTGGTGCCTGTGCCCAGGGCCTTCCCTCCCTCTCAGCCTTTGGATCACCTGCTATATTCCTCCTGACCACAGTGATATTTCAGTTTGCATCTTACAGCAGCCAATGGGAACATCTGGAACAAGATGTTTGGTGGTAAGACTGAGACAGTTTCTATACTAGTTCAGTGAGGTCTTAAAGCCATACTGCAACCTAACTCTCCCCAAAAACTCCATCAGAGTTAATGTGGTATTTCCCTAAAGCTTGACTACTTCTCCAGTTAAGACCATGTTTCTTAAATTAGATTTTTGTGTCTTTTAACAGACACTGTTTAAATTACTTGGTCTTATGACCTGCAGCTAACAGAATTCATGTCTCTACAGCAAAATGCTGACTTGCCAAGTGCCACTGCAGCAAGAGCAAACTTAAGGAAGCTCTTGGTAATGTACTTTTTCCTTAAAATGATACAGGGAAGTTAAAAAATGTCACAATTTACACATTGTTTCAAATAACACACTAAAACAAAGTGCACAGACAAATAATAAATCATGTTTTAATCTTAATAAACAATTTCATATGTCATAAAAGTATCTGTACCAAATATTTGCTTCTAACTAGCTGCCTAGTGCCAGGAGTTCAGATGTTTTCATATTGGCCAAGCTTACTTCTGAAAAATGAAAATTTCCATTTCATATTTTCAAAGGTATGAAAATACCATTGGGGGAAAAAGAAGCATAAAAACTGTTCCTCCTGGTTCCCCTTTATGATTTCAGTTATACTTGCTAGTTTTATTGAGGAAAAAAAAAAATCTCTACTTTAACTTCAGTAACACTCTAGACATATTCATCTCCTTAAACATTATGGTCCTTCTTGGGCCTTCAAAACACTGGGAAGAACAAAAAAAAAAAGTTTTTCTTCTAGAGCAAAATCAGATTTTATTATTTTATTAAAGATGATGCAAATATTTCTATCCTCAGCAAAGGAAATTTCCTCAATTCCTCATTTTCTTCTGCTATGTTTTCTACTAAGACACAGAAATAAAGTGGATTTGTATTTTGTTCCTATTGACTAAAAACATCTTGATTTTTTTTTAATCCCAGGAACAATCAAAAAAGTAGAAGCAAAATTTATGGCACATCTAGACAATTTGGTTTCTGACTCGAAAGAAAATTTCTAACTCTGGAATACACAGCAGGTGCAATATTCCATTAGTCATTTTGAGCAAAGAAATAAAGTTTCACAGATAACTTCCATTTTTCTTCCAACTCTAAGGCTAAATTTAGGGCTTGGAAAAGGGTAATGCCTGTGCCAAAAAAAGCACACTCTGTACATGCCGTGCAATTTTAGCCAGTAGACTTCAGTTTTCATCTAACTGCAGGTAATTTTGCTCCTAAGACCATTGCTCAGGCAAAGTTGAACTGTTTGCAACAGTAGAAAGATATCTTACTGTGAAAAACAAGAAATGCAACAGACAGCAAAACTTGCATTTGATGGTGAGCCAAGGTAGTATTTGTTCAGTCAATGTCAATTTATTCCTACACTTAAGTGAAAGCTGGATTTAGCACTCACCTTTCAAAAATGTGGGTCAACAAACAGCTGCAAAACAATTTCAGTGGGTTTTAGGTTAGAGGAGAGCGGGATTAAAATATTAATGCCTCAATCAAATCCATAATTTGATACAGTAACTCAGACATGGTCAAAGGACAAATTTTAACCAAATGCGATCACATCACAAATTAAGAAAAACACTACTACATTCTCAGACAATGGACAGAAAACATGTAAATCTATAAAATATTTCAGATAATGAATTGAGAACAAGTAAAGGTAAAATAGAACAATTACAGTAATGAAAATCAATAGAAGACATCCACAAATTTTGCTCTCATAGGTGGCTGCTGCTGTTTATTGATGCTTAATTTATCAGTACAATAATTAAGTAATGGAACTGCAAACACTTGCTGTGAGTCTCTGACAAACTGAGATGTCACCATGACAAGTAGATCTACCACCATGAACCACAGAAGCAGAAAGCAGGTTTTCTTCCTGAACTATGTGCTGACAAAGAGGACAAACTTCTGTTTTTTCTATCTGAGCAGTGGCTCATACAGATAATGGGTTTTAGGAGCTCAGAGCTGAAAATGACCTGGAAAAGCTAAGACTCACTCATTAAAAACGGACTTCAAGCCATTAAGTTAAATAATTTCAATACTTACCAAAACCAAATTGTATATAAATTATTAATAATGGGAACAGTTTTTTTCTCTTTGTCATATGAGGCAGATCTGTACAGACCTGAGTGTTCTGTCCTTTATTCTTTTAATTCTTTTTTTTCTTTATTCTTTATTTCTTTTAACAAGTATCCTTAATCCACCATCACATCTCCTCCATTATAGGACATGGTTCTATAATTTAATTCATTTGCTTCTCCACAACACTCTAAATAATTTTGCTTACCATAATATCAAAAGATGGATTAATCAAAGAACAAAACCTCGACATACTGTACCTGCAAAGCACAGTTCATCATTCTCACAATGTAGTCAAACTGCTGATGGTCCAGTATTGCTCGATTTTGTTTCACATGCTGGCCTAGCTCCTGAGTCAGGCAGTGACGAGCTGCCTTCCCTTTTAGGGCTCTCAGAGCCGCAGGCAGGGTCTGGAGAGAAGAACATCTGACTTGATGAAAACGAAATTAAATGCACTATTCATACTGAATATCATTCATTCTTTATTAAGCAACTGCAAGTGACAGTAAAGAATAACTTTGAAAATTACTCATTAGCTTGAATATCAAACTTTCACATAGTGGTTGATTTAGATCAAGTAATCAAGTGTTAAATTTTCCCCACGTTTTTTCCAAATGCACCAAACAGCATTTATTGCCTACATCTGTAAAAAGAAATCATTTCATACAGACATTTAATACAGGCATTGAATGGATGTGAAATCAGAAATGGATTACCGTGCATGAAAGCAAGTGCTCTGTTCTGTACCAGCCAGGCCAGGCCTCCCAAGGCCAACCAGCATGGCAATAAGCAATGAATGACAAATGGGTTTAGAAATGGCATACCTCTCATAGCAATGAGGCCACAAGATTGTCATGCAGTTTATCCTAAAACAGTGCCAATAGAATATTTATGTCAATGTTTTAAAGATGCAGCAAGGACTACACCAGTGATTCTCAAGTGTGGCTCTTTAGACTAGAGCTAATGGGTGGCAACAAGTAAGTAAAAAAAAGCAGCCTATTGGCTAAGGACAAATTCACCATGCAGAGGGACAAAAAACTACTGAACTTTTCCAAGTGCCTGTAAGTTGAAAGAGATTCAAAACTGCTCTGCTATACTCGGATCAAAACTCTTAAAAAAAGTTACATCTTTTATTAGGACTTTTCCCATGTGCATTTTGACACCACAAACCAAGCAAAGCTCATTTTCTATCTTGAGCTGCACAGCCTCAGAGATACACAGGTGATACCTTCCTGAGAAATCAAAACATTTCTTAAAATAATTTTACAGTCATTTTCATATGTAGAATTTGATCAGAATGTAAGTTGGGGTGATTGTACTAGAATAAATAACTGAAAAGTCTATGGACAGAATCTACGAAACTTGGCAACTTCTTAAGGAGGAGAAAATAAGAATATCAAGGATAATGACATCCTAGCACGTTTCAGTGAAGGCAGACATGCCAAGTATTTAAGTTCATTTCTGAGTTCTATCGAATTATTAATTTTTAAACCCAGCGAAATTCACTACTGAAAATTTAATAAGACCATTAGTTGTCAAACACTAAATCACATATGAATGCCTTTTCTTTGCATTGCTTCTAATTAATACTACTAGACTAATAAATAAATTGTTTAAAAAAATGTAGACAATACTTTTTATAACAGTAATAAACTAGCAAAAGGGGTTTCAATGGATCCATGTAGCATTATAAACAGGTTTTCAAATCCATTAGCAGATCAGAGGGTTATTTGGGAAAGTTAAAATTTCATTTTGTTACCTTTTCAGTTTCCAAAAATTTGTTTTCAAAAATGAACGAGATGCAGTTTCGAACCACTTCAAGCCTTTGAGCACTGTTGAAAACTGTGCTTCCTTTTTCCATTATGGACACTAACAAAGAGAAGGAAGAATATAAATCTGTGAAATGTCTTCTGCAAGACCCATGAAGAATACCACAAAGTTCTTTCAAAAAGATAAAAAATTAATGTGCGCTCCATTTTTTTCTATTAAGCAAATACCATTAGTAGGCATACACAGATGGGAATGTAAGATCGTAAATCTTTGATTTCCTTACACTATCTAAAGAAGAGAGTACTGAGTTTTAACCAGAGAAGTTGATCCTCTTAATTATTTTTCCCACTTGACTCATAAAGGCACAAAGAGATTCCAACCTCTAGCATACAAATTAAATATAAAAATCACAAATTAACAAAAAATGTGTGTGTGTGTGTTCTGCAATGAACTGCACAGCCTTCTATATTTTGTTGCAATACATAACTATTTTTAGCTGGCTACAAAAAGATTTCTGCAACACAGAATAACACCTAACAAATTGTTCTCTTATCTAGATTCCAATTTGCTGAGATCTACAGATTATTTTATTGATGCACTGTTTAGCTCTGATTTTTCAAGAAAATTAAGAATGGAAGAACTACCATTCTATTTTTCTCTACAGTATCAAATAAATAGAATCTAAATGTAGAATATGCCTTTCTTGTACATAGTAAAGAGCTACTAATATCCAAAGATTTTGAGACACAGGACAGCAAGGAGTGTAAGTGTGAAAGCTATTCTTTGAAAAAAAAAACCACAAAAAACCTTTGATATAAAAATTAACTTATTAGAAAAGAAAAATGTTCTCTTGCATCTAACCTTTTAAAGAAAGACAACAGAAGACAAGCACATACACTTTAAATTTTCTTTAAGTAACAGATTCAATGATATAGTCAACAGCAAAGGCAGGTGAAGAGAGTTCATCCTTTTCTTACACAAATCCAAAGAGAAACAGGCCTCAAAAAGGCTTCAAGAGGACATCTAGTTCATTCTGCTGTCCCTAGACAGGATCAACTCTATTTATGTTATTTCTCATGTTTGTCTAATATGTTCCCAATGTTCTGTGATAACAGAGACTCCATGGCTTCACAAAAAAATCCACTCATCTGCCTCACAAGCCTCATTTTACCATGTCCTGCTGACAAATAACTCTACTTCTGTGCTGCAATTAAGTCCACTATTTCTTATCATTACAGATTATTCCCCTTCTTTTTCTAACTGCCTCTTATATAATTGAAGACTGCTATTATGTGTTCCCTCAGTCTTCTATTTTTCAGTCTAAACAACTCCCCATCTTTCCCTGTAGGTCACATTCTCTGGACCACTGGTCATTCTTGTTGCTTTCTTATGGATCCTCTCCAACAGAACCAAAAATGGAGACAGTCTTCCAGTGTCCAAAAATGGATACAAACACTGCAGCTGAGGTCTTACCAATTACAATGGAAAGATTTCTGCATGGGGTTCACTGACTGCACTCCTGTTTATACATCCTACTAAGATGTTTGTCTTTTTTGCAGTAGCTTGATACAGTTGGGTTATGTTTGCCTTATGGTCATTAAAGTTCCCAAATTAATTTCTGAAGAACTGCGGCCTAGTCAGCTGACCATTGTCGATGCAAGTGTAATACCTTATTTGAAGAAAAATAGTAGAGAAGGAGAAAATTCAACAGAGGCTAGTGGTTAGGTCTCTAATTTTTGAAGATTGATTTGAATTCTAATCCTATCCTTCAAAAGTTTTGGAAGCTCTGCCATCTTCAGATGTCCTGCAGGTGACTAAACATACTGGCTTATGCCATCATTCCCATCGCTGCCTATGGCTGTTAGAATATTTTTGTCACTAAAATGAAAACGACAGGCCTAAAATGTCTAAATCCGTTCTTTATATTCAAATATGGATAGATTTATTTTAAGACAGATGCTATGTTTTCTCTTTCCCTTTTTCCAGTAATTTACCTGTCTTCTACTAGCATCAAAGGAGAAACGCTAGCAGTTCAAAGCTTGGTTCAGCCATCTGACAACAAACCTATAGCGACATTCAAGAGACCTAGTGAGTAGGCAATATCTAGATTAATAGTTAACTCAATATCTAACTCAGATCAAATCCTTTTTTGTTTTTAGCAATTAGGCCTCTCATATTCTGGATGTCTGACTTCTCAGTAAAGACAGATACAAAATGGCTTTTAAAATTTCAAAGCCAAACACGCGAGTCTATGTACCAGAGTTTACTAGGACCACTAAAAATACAGTATTATCGTAAAACTGGGAGCAACACTTGGTAGTCATGACATTATACTTCCAACTCCTGGGATAGGATGAGAAATGGGTAAGTTGGGGAACAAATGAACATACCGACAGGGGGACCCGCTGGAACGACACACTTCTTGTCGCCCCGGGTGGCGGGGGGGGCACCCTGACTCCGGGCAAGGCCTTCCTGGAGGAGCTCCTGCACCCGGCCCTCATTGATCCGGGGGAAAGGCAGGATGTGAACACGCAAGTGGGAGCCCTCCGTGGGCCGTGGCACCTTCTGGAAGGCTATGTGGGGGTTGGGATTCTCCTGCAGGTCAAAAGCAAAAGGTTATACACCAAGTGAGACTACCATTTGTCTAATCTAACTTTACTGCTGTTTTGTGTATCTCTCACACCTGAAAGACTAAGAAACCAAGTATCTAATGCAGATGGCAAATAAAACACTTCATGTTCATATTACCCTTGACTGTAACACTCCTAACTTTGTTAAAGGCTTTTATAAAATTGTTTTTGTCAATATGCAATATTGAAAAAGAAAGACAGCAAAAGAAAATCACTACTTATGTTGACTTATGCAGCTTAATGAGTATTTAGAACTTGAACAGAAATTACTTTGACAATCAATCTCTTCTTTAGAGAGAGGGCTCAAGAATGTCCACCACCATTCACAGGATCACATCTCACATCTTCAGGAGTATAACAATCAGTCAAAAAACTCAGGATAGTTTCATGTCATTATTCATATATTACCAATGTTATCATTAATCATGTCTGAATTTACTATTGTCCAATTTGACTCTATGCTGTTACTTATTACAGGCTACATACCACTGCCAAAGAGTACCTCTCCATCAAATAGATTTCTGTTGTAAATGAATAACTAGGTTGGAAGAAAACTTGCAAAGGAGCTTAATACTTTCTTTTACAGGAGCAAAAGGCAACAAGGAGATCAAATGCATCAATTTCAAAAATAGCAGTCAAAACAGAAACAGATCAGCTATTTAGCCTATACAGTCTATGCAAAGAAAGTTTAATGGAACAAACCAAAGATCAAGGGGGATGAGAGCAGCAGATTTCAAGAGAAGCAAGAAGAGAAGTAAGTCAGAGAAAGGGAACACAGTCTCAGCAGTAGGTAAGAGAAAATGGAGAAGAAAATGGCAGAAAAGGAGAATAACTATTCCACAGTCCATTTCACTGGCAAGAGAGACTAGGAGGAAACATGCAGCAAAAGTTACTTAAAACTTGGACAGCACAACCATCATGTCAGACATACATGCTATGAGGCAGGTAGGTCTAATATCTTGAACTACTGAAGTGGTATATGCCAAAAACTTGTCTAGATTTTCCAGTTGTACCACCTAGACTAATACAAACATTATCTCTCTAACAGACCTTGTCTCCCACATGTATCTAAACTGTAGCAGCTACAATATGACGACTATCAAAACTGTGAAACAAGATGTCAAAATATGACATGCAGTCAGATTAAAATCAGTCAGCTCTGGGCAGAGCTTCAAGAAGCACTTACTCATCACCTACATTTAGGTAAAGATTGGTGTATACACAACTACTAAAAATCTGACTTCTAAATGCCCTAAGCCACTGACTTAGTGAATATAAGTGTATACTACTGTTAAGTCATTGACTTAGTGGTAGTGAAGTAGTAGGTCAATCACAATGCCATAAATATCATCAGAAAAGACAAACAGAATCCCAAAGAAACCCTAAAAGACCCCAGAACTTGACAGTATCTTGTGGGTTTTTTTAATAGAAGTGTAGTTGCAAACCATAGTTTTGGGGAAGTGAGACAGAAAAGAAAGGGAGATAAAGGTGTCAACTGACTATCTGAACAACCACAGGAAGTATGAGGAGGGCAGAGTAGCTGATGCCAAAAAAACCAAACCAAACAAACACCAAAATTCATAAACAAAAAAACCCTGAAACAACAGAACCCCCCAATGGAATGGTAAGAGATTTTGCAAAAGCACTATGTAACATAAACACTCGATAGTAATGCAGGAATGAAACCAGAAGGAACTGTAGGAAACCCACAGAATACAAGAAAAAGGCTCTAAAAAATTAAGTAATGCTTGCCTAGCAAACAAACCCTGGGGACTGGGTCACACAGCAGGAAAGATCTGCTCAAAGTATACATTATGCCAAATTGGATGTATAGCTTTCATAGGGAAAACGAGAGAGAAGAAGAGATGTATTCAGTATGGTCAGGTTGCAGCAGAGAAAATAACAGTTTATACACATTATGTGAATACACACTAAGAAAACTGAGTGATAAGTAGCAGTAGCTGTAGGTAAACCAGCATTAGCATTAATAAATCAATACTACTGCACTGATTTTTCTTTGTATGTAAAAAAATTAGTGATCTTTTAAATTAAAGTTCCAAAGTCTTTTGCCATAATGTAGATGATGACTACCACAAGCTGCCATTTCCATTTTCAGATACTGGATCAATGTCAGATATAAGAATTTTCATTGTTACCATCTCAACTCTACAAATGCAGCAGGCAAAATAAACTCACATTTTTGAAGAGCTGTTCAGCAAGTTCTCTAACATGCTTTATCATTTTTGGTGGATTGCCCTCTTCAGCTTTAATTCTTTCAACTTCAAAGGCTACCAACTTTTTTAGAAAAAGAAAGAACAAAAATGTCAGTTATTCAACTAAAAAAAAAAAGAATTCCTATTTAAGTTATGAGATGCTAACCTTAAATTGAAACCAAGGAAAGAAAGTCGAATAACACAAAATGTGCAATGTCACATTGTTCTGGAACATGGGACATTTTCACTTTCATAAAGAGCTTTTGTTTCCAGACCTTTTAGTCCTACCTGACACAGAAAGCTCTACATATCTTAAACATAACTTTCACATTTCTATACCACAATCCATATTTCTCCTATGTACTACTACAACATAGAATTAATACCAAACTCTATTTTTACTCCACATTTTACTAAAAGCCAACACAGTAAAAATATGGCACTACTTTTTAAAATAAAAATGTTTGTCTCAGTTTATACTGTTGCATATGTATTTAATTTTTCTCAATGAGGTTGTTAATGTTTCATAGAATATAATTAAACTACTCAAAATAATTCTGTACTAGCACATATGATGTCTTATGAAGCTACAAACCTGACAATAGCATTACCAAGATTTAATTTCATTCATATGAATGGGGCATAATTTTATGGAAGTAAGCTAGAAATAGCTGTTTAGTAGAAAATGAGAACTAAAGAGATTAGCATAAACTTGATATAATACATAGTGAGGATTCAGAAGCATTTTGGTAGTTTTTACATGCTGATATATCACAGGTACATGTAATTTACTTGGGAATACAGAAAGAGTTTTCACCTCATCAAAAAGATCACAGGCTCTGAAGGGAGGGCCCCTCTCTGACACAAAACCAGCAAATGCCATTCCATTGAGAACTTTGGTTAGAAAGTCATTCTCAATTAAGCCTCGCTGGCCCAAGAAGGCTGCCTGCAACAAAGACAAAAAAAAAAGCACATATTTTATCAGTATCAAAACAACAACCAACTATTTATGTACTAGCAGTTAAACACTTTCAACAGCTTATCATCTTACAACTAGTAAGTGGTATTTTCCAATTAAATCTTTTATTATACCTAGGTATATTTTTATACCTAAGTTCAGAACAGGAAGTTTGATGCACATATACTTTAGTCCTCACAGGAAATACACAGGAAGTACAAGCTCGTACCTTCAAGAAATGTCTTCTTTTTGCATACGTATGTCTTCAAAATTCCACAATGACTACTCAAATGTTTATTTGTACTAAATTTAAATGTTAACTTTGTTTTACATTTCCTCACTGTCTCTGCAATTAGTCCCATACTGATATACTGCTATGCCAAAATTATATACTTATCTCATGTAGAAAATTTTATTTTATTTTTTAAAACCACTTGTTAAAAAGGCAAGCTTGTGAGAATGACACGAATGAATACTACCTAAATACATATAAGTGCTTCTCTTTTACCTTGTGGAAATGAATTACTGGTTCAGCATGGATCCTGATGAGCTGAAGGCATGACCGGTATCCCTGGAAGAGTTGTGCAAATAGCCTAAGGAAGATTGCTCGCACTTCTTTATCCTGTAAGCAGCAATTGAAGATGCTGTCAAAACATTTTCATGCTGTAAGCTTTTTCACATTTTGTATAAAGCTGTACGAGAAAAGCCTTCAAATTCATCAGTGTAGCAGTGCACTGTATGAAGTAGAGATATTTGCACACATATGAGGTTCTGTCATAGTACCATAGAATGGTTAAGGTTGGATGGGAACTTAAAGGTATCTAGTTCCCCTGCCCTGCCCTCAGATGGCAATGACAGATTCAGCACTAGTCACCCCTTCACTTGTGCAGATCTTTCCCACGCCTGCATCACAAGAGTCTGAGCAAAGTCAGTGTAACTGCTGGGGTGGTCATGTGGTGAGCCACATGAATTAACTGCCATGAGAGAAAACTGATGCTAAATAAAGGAAAGAGGGTATTTTAGCCTGGATTTATTCCTCAAGATAAGAATGGCTTTGCAGCACTACACAAGCAGTGTCTTCAAAGTGGGCAGGGGCAGCAGGGAACCAGGGGAGCCTAAGGTGGCACTGCTGCTGCTGGAGAAATCAGGCTTAGAGCATTCTAGTCATCACCACAGTCAACAACTGCAGCTCTGCCAGATGAGAAGAGCTTAGAGCTCTGCTCTAAGTTTGCTCAGCTACTTGTCTAGGACTCCTCCAACTCATGTTTTCGCTTGCCAATCTGCTGTTGCCAAAATAAGCTAGGGTTACTTTAAAGTTTTAAATAGTAGATCTTTAAAGTCCTGGTTTATTTTTTTAAGTAAGAGAGTGCTTATCTACACACTATAGGAAAAATGGAAATGATGTGAACAGCTAGGGGCAGACTTGGGGCAGTGACATCTCCACCTGGCCCAGATGCCATTAAAGACTGACATCAAATCCTTTGTCATCCTGTTACTTTACTTCAGCTCAGGCACCTACTCACTGGAGCCATGTCAAACACCTGAGGTCCTAAAAGAAGTTTTATGGTGTCTCGGAGGATGTTTTAAACAAACTCTAACTTTAAACATCATACACAGCAAAGAATATTATATTTGCTATCATGTAACTAGTTGACCAGCTAATTAAGAAGCAAATGCAATCTAAATAAGTCAAAGCTTGTAGTGACTTTTTAAAGAGGTAAGAGATATATAAGGTTATATGAAGCTATATTATTGGAATACTTAACCAGATGTCTGTTCATTCTTCACTGGAACACGACCAATGTTTTCTATTTTCAGCTTAATTATGTACAGGCCCACTTTACTGAGAGATATGCTGCTGTCTATTTAACAGCTACGTTTTTACCCTGACTTTTTGGACTACTTGAAAACATGGCAATTTCCTTAGCTGAATTCTACATTAGTTTAAATGAAATCTGGATGACATTCCCTGTCTCTGTAAGAGAACTTATTTCTATCATTTACACGAAAAATACAAAAAGATTCATTTTTCCACTCATGTAAAATTTTTTACTGGTCTGTGAAACAGAGGCACTGATGCAACTCGACAGACAGCAATATCAAAACAAACTAAGGTACTCCCATATTAATAAAAATATGCTTAAAAAACTCCTAACCCATTAGGATGCTATTAGAGGGCAAAATACACTTCTTTGCTCCACCAGAAACACTATGAAGTACATGCAAAAGCAAATACAAAGTAGAAATTCTTAAAAGAAAGTCAGTCTAAATTTCAACAGTTTTCCACTTAAGAAAGTCAGACATAACAGAGAAATCTTACCAGCATTTTTGAATGTGATAAAGCTGTTCGTGGGGGAGGGAATGCATAATCTGCTGTTTCCAAATCAGGATGCAAAACCTAGGGAATTTTTTAAACAAATTTTTTTCACTCATTTTACTGAGAAAAAGATAAATGTATTCTTCTTTCTCAAACTAATATTCACTGATATTAAGTACCTCAAGTAATAGACTGAGTTAAATTATGAAGACTATAGGGAAATACATGTGGGATTAATTTCTCAACTTCAAGTTTTTCTAAGTGAGCTAATTATCAAACATTCCTATTACACTCCATGAAGCTACTCAACACCATTAGGGATTTTAGAGTGAATTCATCTGAAACAGATTAACAGACAGATAATTCTTCTCTTTCAGATAAGATTTGCTCAGATGTCTCCCAATAAGGAAATTTTTAACTTACTACAATGATAGTTAAAAGACAAACTGAACTACTTTTTTTCAGCAATTCCCTAATGTAGAAACTGCCATTCTTGAATAGTGAAATAGGGGTATCACAGAAATAAACTACAAGGCTAAATGGTAATTAATCTGTGAAATTTCAAGACAATGTACAGTTGAAATGAATTTAAAAAAAAAGCAGCAAAACTGAATAATAACAATGCTGCTCAAATATGCTTGTTAAAAAATCTTTATTATAAAGGAAAAATCACTACCTCTTGAATAGTGAAAAAAACATTTTAGTGTTAAATTACTGATAATATTAACTTTAACTTCACAGAATAAACTCTTCTAAAAACAGAAATGTTGGCATGAATCATAGTATTAAATCTCATTTCCAGTGTGTTTGAGAGCTGAATACTGAAATTGATATTTAATTTTTTACAAATAGGCGATTGGGTAGAAAATGGGATTTGTATCAAAACTTACCAGAGAAAGTGCCATTTGAGTTTGATGCAGCAGTGGCTCTGGCAGCTGAGACAGATGAATACATTCAGGAATTTTAATTGTTCCTCCATCCAGGTCTGCTATGATTACATCTAACTGTAAGGGACAAATACATTATTGGTAGTGTATACTGAAAGCATAGTTTAAAAACACAACAGTTCAAATTTCATGATCTGCACATAAGTTAAAATAAACAAATTAAAGCCAGCACTAACTTTAATGTACAGAATCCTTTTGATAAAGGAAATACTCCAAATACTATTACTGAATCTAGCCATGAAAAATTAATGTAAACCAAAGAAAGTGAAATGAGGCCAACCTTGCAAAAGTGACCTTTTTTTTTCTGGATGTTTTGAGTCTGTGTTCAGAGATTTGAGATATTTAACAGGCTGTTTGCAAAAGAACACAGTGAGAGCAACTATAACTAAAATTATGTGTTTCTAAGCACCTTGTAACCCTGGTTCAGTGTCTTCAAGTGTATGCTTTAAAAGGATAAAATAAAATAATTGAAAATACATTTGAAAATCCTACGTGAACTGCTCAAACTCACAACAAACAGATGACAAAGCTGGAAATGGATCCATTTCTTCCTGTCCTGCACTAGAACAAAACAATTTCCCTTCTCTGATTTATAGTCTCAATACAAAAGAATTGATGCTTTTTCTTTTTTTAATTCTCCCAATTGTCTCGCCTTGTTTTCTATCATATTTTGAACATACATGAATTGCTCATACAAACACCTCTGAAGCACAGGAAATCTCTGCAGCTGAACATGAGGAAAGACACTGTGCCATGAATGAGGTGGACAGACACAGATACTTACAAGCTCATGAATGTCATTGCGAAAGACAGAATGTACACCAATGATGAAAGGTGTCGGTGAGCTGAGAACTTCCAATAGCTGTGCAGGAAGAATTGGAATATAGGGATAACTGTGAAAAGAATAAATAAAATAAAATAAAAGCTTCTGACTATCCTTTCACATAGAGCAACTTTTTTCTTTATAAAAAAAAATAATCTTCCTGTTATGTATGAAATATACTATAAATATTTGTAGTGGTTT
The DNA here is from genome assembly GCA_013399895.1 of Serilophus lunatus. Taxonomy (NCBI): domain Eukaryota; kingdom Metazoa; phylum Chordata; class Aves; order Passeriformes; family Eurylaimidae; genus Serilophus; species Serilophus lunatus. The sequence goes on from VXBA01004707.1 coordinate 1,105,581, forward strand.
AACCCAGGCTGGGTGCCAGGGGCCCACTACAGCCACCTTCTCACTCCCCCTTGCCCAACTATAGAGGAGAGAGAGAATATAACAAGAGGTTTCGTTATTCATGATAAGGACTACAACAGATTCTTTCTTAATCACCGTCACAGGCAAAACAAGACTCTATGTGGGAATAATAATCAAATTTATTACTAACAAGATCAGAGCTAAGAGTGAGAGACTAAAAGACACCTTTTACCCACCACCCCCTCCTTCTTACATCCAACCTATTCTCCCGCAGCGGTCAAGGGAAAAGGTGAGGGGGGGGGGAGGTGTTGCTGTGGTCAGCTGCTGTTCTCAGCCGCTGCTTGGGGAGAGGAGTCCTTCCAGCCACATTCCATGGGGTCCATCCCTCACAGGATACAGTTCCTCTCACAAACTGCTCCGGTGAGAGTCCATCCCATGGGCAGCAGCCCTTCACCCACAGCTGCCGCATGGCTGATATTCCACAGGATGCAGTCTCTCAGGCACAGGCTGCTCCAGCGTGGGCCCCACGAGCCACGCATCCTAACAGGAGAATCCTACTCCAAGTGGGCTCCTCTCCCCACAGGCTACAGTCCCCTGCCAGGACCCAGCTCCACTTTGGGTCTCCCACGGGCTACAGCCTTCCCCAGCATCCACCTGCTCCGGCGTGGCTCCTCCACGGGCTACAGGTGGATCTCTGCACTCCTGTGCTCCTCCATGGGCTGCAGGGGCACAGCTGCTTCACCATGGGCTGCACCATGGGCTGCAGCTGGATCTCAGCTCCGGCGCCAGGAGCATCTCCTCCCCCTCCTTCTGCACTGACCTTGGTGTCTGTGTTGTTGTTCACAGGCTCTCACCCTGCTCCTCTCCGGCAGCCATCTTCATTTTTCAACTACCCCCTTTTTTTTGTCTTCCTTCTTAAATACGTTATCACAGAGGCGTTCTGCCAACTACTGATTGGCCCGGCCTTGGCCAGCAGCGGGCCCAGCCTGGGCATGGGGAAACTTCCAGCAGCTTCTCGAAGAAGCCTCTCCCTCAGCCCCCCCCACTGCCACCAAAACCTGGCCACAGAAAAACCAATACAATATTAAAAATTGAAAAAATACAAAAGATGAAAGTATTAATTAGATACTTCGTTATAAAGTACCAAGCTGGTAAAAGAACATGTCGTGAAAGCTCCATAATTTATTGTAAGGTCTACAACTTACCGTGAACAAATCTACTTGGCAAAATAAGATAAGCCTGTTTTTATGTTTGTGTTACGTGGACATTATGTTTGTTCATAACTTTTAAGTAATCACAGACACTAAGGTTACCTAAAGCTACTTTAGGTAATTCCTAAAGAAATACTAAAATACTAAATATCTAAAGTTATGGATAATTCCTTCATTTTAAAGATGTGGCTAGTTTTTGGTCAGACATCTGCAATTCAGCCTTTTGTGAAATATCATTAATAAGAAATCTTTAAACAAAACAGAAGTCATAAAATGTGTTATAAAATTAGTTAACAAGTATAAAGAATCAAAACTCAACCCACCTGTATTTGAGGGGAAACATCAAAGACTCCAGGGCCCTACAGGCATCACTGAGCCTCTGAAAACTTGCTGAGTGAAAGAGAACCTTATTTTCTGTAAGCACGGCACAGAATAAGCTGAGTACATTTTGGATTCCTTAAAAAAACAAAATAAGAAGAAAGAACTAGAACAACATGCCAAAACAATCAAAATTACATTAAAATGTATCATTATCTGTAGGAATTTTCAAAAAGCATAAGATAAATGAATAAATTACCAAGTTCCAAGTTCTTCTACCTTTTATTTAACTAGTGCATCTTCCTTCTGCTTTTCAGGTTGCTAAAATACTGTCTGGATGTATTTCTACATTTCAAATATGTTGTATTACACCTCCCTTTCAATACCACTTCCAAGGGTTTCCACTTCTCAGCACAAACCCCAGCCATGTTCAACCAGGACTTCAAACAGTATTATGTGTATCTCCTGCACAGCCTTCTCTGTATCCAGTATTCAATTCTAGTCACTGATCCAGGCTTAACTTCTAAACCTTTTTGTATGTCCAAGCAAGGAAAAAATAATAAAATCATACTGCCAAGCTCAAAAGAAAATGACATTGACTTCCTAGTAAATACATTCATACTTGATCCATGGAGAGCATTCTAGGAGTCACAAGGTTAAAAGAGGGCAGTAGGACACTACGTGTCATTAGGAAGAAATGTTACAGGAGGTCTAACTTGTTTAAAAAGTCCCACTAGATTTAGGGTAAGAATCAGATGATGGGGTGGTTTAGGGTTTTTTTTTTAAAACAGTCTAATTTACCTAGGAGACAAAGCCACGTGCTTTCAGGGAAACCCAAAAATATATTTCCTTTAAAACAAAGTCCCATCCTGAGAAGCAGACATGTCTGAGATATGTGAGATATGCTGAAATTTATGAAATTTCCTGAAATATGCTGGAATGCATGTTTCCCTGAGGACATGGCTTGTGTTATCAGTAATACAGCCTGTATTACCTTCACAAAGCTACTGCTTATCTTACAAGAATCTTCCCAACAAGAGTGTGACTATGCAAAGCCACTCTATTCATATGACAATTAACACTTGGTTTAATTTTTATTACGTGTTTTGATAAATCCTTTTTTTTTTCTATGATGTATGCAAATTTTCTTCTCTAGAGTGAAGCTTAGTTTATGAACATAAAGAGACAAGGATTCGGAGAGGGTTGTTGAGAAAAAAAGACTCAATTCTTAGGATGAACAAGTCAAACAACAACATAACAGTTTGCACTTTCAAACTCTATTCTCCAAGATTCCTGCAGACACACAACCAAAGGCAGAGGACTCGAGGACAGAAGGCTTTGTTTTAAGACTGAGTTACTGTTGCAAACGTTTGCTGTTGTTTTCAGTGGCATAATTAATATTGTGCCAGTAGAAAACAAACTGCTTTGTAACACACAATGTAAGGATGGTGTTAAAGAAGTAGGCCCCAACAGTTTCCTCATGCGAATGAAATGGCACACAGCAGTGAATGGCTAGAAGCTAATTGGACATAGTGTCCTTCTTGTGTATATGTACAAGGGGAACGTACTTATTGTAGCACAGAGTCAGAATGTGCTGCCTGCTTAAAAAAAAATCTCTCTTAAGAATTTAAAAAATCAAACTGTTGATCCTTTTATGCAAAACTGCCCTTGTTCTTTCCTAGAACATTTTAAAGACTGTTTTGGATTACACTTTTTATTTCAAACTAGGTTCTTGTTTTCAAGCATATGGGCTTTTTACACCATTTCATTCCACAAATATCTTCTTAAGACATTCAGGAATATATATTTTTAAACACCTCAAACAATTCTCTAAAAATCTATAATGTTTTGGCAAATATTTCCAAGGAAAATAGTACAAAAAAAAAATCTCACAAATATTTACAGCATTGGGTACAATGAAATGCTCTTGTGATCAAAACAGCTATAAATTCTTGAAAGAGGCAGTTTTCCATTCTGCACACCTTAAATCTCACATTTAGGCTGAGAGGTAAGAGTTCTAAAATATTTTCTGAATGCTACTGACTTTAAACATTGTTTTTGCAAAGACTTAAGCATTCTTTTCACGAGAATATTCAATTGAAATCAAGCTGTGTAAAAATTGCATTTTTACCTATATGATATTACTTTGCTGTGAATTATGATGAGTCAAGAGTCTAGAAGGAATATCTTAATTCTAATACCTTTGAAAGTCCTAAAACTTATCTAGTATCAGCACTTTTCATTTGACATCTCTTGCGAATACAGGCCTCCTCATCAGAGCACAACACACAGTTCTCAAGAGTACGTAATAACTGAGCCCTTTTGCAAAAATTTTTTTAACAAAAAACACAAATGAAGTGGAAATCAGGATTTTGCTTATGTATAAGGAGGACACCTGCAAGTGATTCATTAGTATTTGAATACGGTGGCTGTAGATCACACTGTCTTCTAAGGACTACTAAAATGATACACTATTGTATATATAATATAGGTAATCTTCATGATTATGTATAGTGTTAAACTGTATGTCTGTCCAATTTTATCTTCACTGCTGTAAGAAATTGATTTTTTAAGTGTCTTCAATTTACAGAAAATTCCGAATGTCTAGTCAATGGAACACAAAGTTTATTTAAATTACTAAGCAGTGATGATACAGTTCGGGAGGCTTTCATAGTTTCACTAGGGAAATTAGTCTGGTTGTGCTGCGTATTAGTGGCCATGGTTAAAGCTTCATTTTGTACTCAACAAAGGCATTCCTCAGTGCAGCTTAATCAGCACCAATTTATTTTAAGATGACTATTTTAGCAGCTATTTCCCACAGATAAACTTGGTGCCACAGAGCAGAATATATACTGCAAATGTGATTTTACTACATTCTGTAAGTTGGTCTCCCAGATGTTCACTGTATTTTAACTGTCCATGGAAGATGAATTTGAAGTATTTGCTGTGATATGAATGCACCTGAAGTAGCCCCAGCTTTGCTGAGCTAGACAAAAGCAATGTTTTCTTTGCAGAACTTATGGAAGAGACCAAACCTGAGGGCATCTAAACACATCTCTCATAAAACTGCAGAGGAAGTTCAGTGGCCAGCTGCTCATGTGTCAGAAGGGAAAGAAGCATTGTCTCTCAAGTCTGGCAACCCTGTCATGTGTCCACGTCAGCAGGTCCATAGAGAGAGCAGTAAAAGGCAGCTGTGAGCTGTGTACATTACTGCCATGCAATCTATCACTGCCTAGAACCCCCACACAAGGACACACCTCAGGAGAGCAGCACAGTGTGGGACACAGTTGAAAAATTTCAAGCTGAACCTTGACTTTTCAATCTCCATCTAGAAGTAATTTCCACATTTTCTTGACCATTTTCTGCATTCTGAATGCATAAAAAGCAGAAAGTCACCTCACAAAAAATGGAGTTATTTTGGCAGAAACAGAACAAAATGGCATTAGGAATCTTGTGTGTATGCATCTGGGAATAAAAGTATTTGTATTTTAGCAAGGTACCTACAATATCAAGGAATATACCCTAATGAGAGTATTTGACTTTTTCTGTTTAATCAGTTCATCTAAAAATGCATAAATAACAAGGCATAGCAATAACCAACACCAAGCCAATAAACAGGGTCATTTCTTTTGGTATCTTTCCCAAAATCCACTTTACAGTGAGAACTTCTCTGGCTCTTACCCTTTTCTTTCCTGAATGCCTAGAAAAAATTAAATTTATATTTAAGGAAAGGTTCTGAAGTCTTGGTGGGCTTTGTTTTGGAGCTGTTTTTTTGCATACTAGAAACGCTCTTTCACTGAGAAGCTAATCACCAATACTGACCAACTTCTTAAAAACCAGCTATTCCCTTTGAAAACCATTTGGACAGTGAAACCCAGGATAACCACTTCCACTGACTGACAAGCTTGTACAGCACAGACAGCTTCTCTGGCATCCTCTCTCTTTTTCTTTCTTTTCTTCTTTTTTTTTTTTTTTTAATGCTCTGTATACAATACAAAAGAATATAAAATAAATAAAGTGTACAATACAGACATCTAATCTGGAATTTTCTTATTTTCAATATGATAGCCACTGATTCAATGGAAAATTATTGCTCGACACATACTCTGAAATACATTTTTTAAGAAATATCAGCAGTATAACTGTGAAGGAAACTTTTACCTGAATCAAGCCAATTATACAGTGTACAACTTTTGATTCCTTTTCTTTTCTAAACGAAGCCACCAAGGTGTTGTTTCAAGCCTTGCAAGTTGTTTACTGAAAACAAACCATTCCAAATAATAGGCTGAGCCCAGTTTCCTCATGCTACAAGACACAATCGTGTCTGCCTGTAACCTTGAACCCCACACTGGTCTGCAGACTCCACACTACATCCGATGCTCATTTGTCAGGGCATAAATAGACAACATGAGAAACAACAAACAAGTTGATTTTTACAGATTACTCTTTTGCAGTCTACAGACAGACATCCTGTAAAATATTATACATACGCTGGAAAATTTTGAATGGAGGCTTCCTGACCTTCACTGTTTTCAAGTATTTAAAGAATCTGTAATTTGTACTAAATTATCTGACATCCTACATCAACAAATGTATCATTCTGCCTGCTTCCTGTTGTTCTAGACATTAAGTATTTATTTAAGCATGATTAAAAAAACCACCAAACACAAAGTGTACTTGACAAATTATGAACTGTCTTTTATATTGCAGGGAATCAAAAGACTATCACTTACTTCTTCAGACTTTTGTAAAGAGCTATAAACATGGAAAACTGAACTAGTTGAACATATTATCATGCCAATATGCCATTCTTGAACTATGGACACAAGAAAAAGCTTAATAGACAAAATAATCCATAACTTAGCCAGACTAATCCAGGAAATGGGTCAACGAAGCCTGAAAAGACTTTCTGAAAGGCCACCGGAGACTGCACAGTCCAAGTTCTGTGCCAGGCAGCGTCAATCTCTAAAGACAACTAGGAAAAAAGTAGGAAAACCAAAACTCTTTTCATTTTTATTTTTAGATGTGGCTGCACAGCACTGCTAATGAACAAAATACAAGCTTAGGTAATAAATAAGAGGCAACAGTTGTACTCAATACTCATATAGGTAATTCTTGCCAAATTGTATTCATCGGTCCATCCAAAAATTACACAGCGTCTCCAATCAACCACACAGAGTTAAACCCAAATGATTGATATGTCTCCCAGTTCAGGATCAGTTTGTATTTAGAAAAGTATGCAGGTTTGTTATTAGAGCAAGACTGCACAGTACTTGGCTAAATTGTAGCCAAGCTTGCTCAGAAATGGGGAGCAATGCAGCTGTGCCAGCAGAGAGCTTTGTGGGTTAATTTATCCTGCTTTCTGGCTGGACACCAAACAACATGAGTCAGATGAGTACCCCAAGAGATTAACTTATGGGGTCATTGTCAGACTCAGGAGGAAGAGAAGCAATCCCTACAGCACAGAGCCTTCAGCTAAGACTTCCTTCAATAATCAAACACTTCATGAATAAAACATTCGCACCAATTTCAGAGCCCACAGAATTAAATATGAGTATGATGTGCACTACTGAAACCAACTTCCTCTTCCAGAGACACACCTTTGATTTTGGAACTGACATGAGGGCAATTCAGAATCTTAATCATGTTCTTCTTAAGAAAGGGCAGAATGAAGGTTTCTCTACAAACCAGCCTTTGGTGGAGTGAGAAGAGGTAAGGAAAAGGAGGACCACACAGAAAGATTCTCATATAAATGCCATAAATCCAACTGATCATTAAACACCATATCAAAGAAACCATGAGAATGATATCTATATATCTATAAAAGATGTCTTCTGTTGATGGAATATATATCATTCCCCCAAAGTTCAACAGTATCTGCCATGTTCTGTCTACACTGAGTCAAGCAGATGGTTGTCATCCAAACCCTAAACTACACACGCACAAGGAAACAGGGATTAAGCACAGTGTATGATCTACTTAGAAAGACACTCAGTGATGTCTGTCATTTGTATGTTGATGACTTCATTATTGCCAATTTCATTAGATTCCTCTGCAGAGCTACTTAAAGCAGCCAAATTCCTTTGGATTTCTTGAGCCCTCAAATATAGCTTTGCCAATACACTCAGTGAACATGACCACCAATTTTTTTTTCAGAGACAACAATAAAGCTAAAGACAATTATGAATAGAAGATTTAGATAATAAAGTTTTCATCCCTGAAAATGAGAAGTGCAATAACATTTCTCATATACATTTTAAAGCTACACATATCCAAAGAGAGACTGATAAGCTTGACATAATTATGACTATGTTAAATGAATTTTCTCAAAAAATGAGAAAAGACAAAGGAAGGTAAACCAGACATAAAATTGTTTCATATACAGGAAGTATTCACATGGCAGGAAGGCAAATGTCAAATTCATATGAAAGCAGTAAGTTGAATTATACAAACATAACCTGCATCATCAATTAAAGGATTGCTATTGGTTGTCTGTCTGGCCCATATAAACAGGTTAGGTTTGACAGGTGCTGCAAAAATAGATTTAGCTACTTTATTTTCAATGCTGGTTTTATATTTTTTTATTTTTTTTTACTGAACACACATCAAATCTAAACTCCAGTAAAAAATAAATGCCTAAAGCATATCAGTCAAAGTTAGTTTGCACACAAAATATGCTGTTACGGGGAAGATGATATCTCTTGTACAGGGAGGGTGGCAAGCAATATTTCTCAAAATTGAACTGATAACTATCAGGTTAAAAAAGTTTTTGTTCTCTTACCGTCTGTGTCTATATGTAAGCAGATGTTAACATTTCAGTAATAGCCTGCTGAAATAAAATGTACCCTTTCACATCTCATCTGCTTAGTTATTTTGTTATCTAGTGAGAGAACTGAAACAGGACACTATTTGTTTTGGATGCTTGTCCCATAAATATCTACTGTTTGAGCCCTGAGAAAACAGTAGAGGTAAAAAGTAACCCTGTACAAAACTAATATGAGGATACAGAATTTCTGTGGAACCCTCACAGGCCCACACTAACCAAAACTGAATGAAATAATTATGCAAAAGAATTGTGAGGTGATTGGGATAACAGAAACATACTGATGACTTGAAACACTGCCCAATTTCCCTAAGTAGAGGCAGCAGAGTGCTACTGAAATGTTGCCATTTTTCTAAAAAATTTATATAGTTGATTTTCCTTCTTTTATTCCTTAGAACTGCCCCTTTCAAGAAACAGGAATTCATTGTTTGTAGCAAATATTCATGTGACACCTTTCCTACCACATGTATCAAAAGATATGTTAGGAAAAAAAGCACATTACAAAAATTATTTGTAGCACTTTGATTAGCTAAAACTATCTTTCTTTATTCTCATAGTAAATCTAAAATTGTAGTATATTATATTATTTGCAACTGCTGATACATTTATTAATCAAAAATAGCAATTTACCAGCTCTCCAAATCAATTCATCTATGGTAGACTGTCTGAAAGTCATGGAGGATTTGTGTTCAGTCACCAACAGACATTTTAAACTTCAGAAGGAACAGTAAAAATTTGTTAACAACTCAATTTGTTTATAAGATTACATGTTAGAAATTAGGAAAAACATCACAACAAAAATATATTAACTTTTCTGACCACAAATTCAAAGCTGTGGCAGGATGAACAGAAAGTAAAGTTATAGGCATGACTTTTCAATGTCCACATGGCTTATTTCTGTACATAAAATTTTAAAAGCAAGCACTTCCTTCACAGCTAAGCATAAACAGATAGGTAGGATAGATAATTAAATCCACAAAATTATGAGTAGCAGTAATACAAAACGAATAGTATAAACCTTGAGAAAGACTGTGATGTGTAATGGATTGTAAGATATTCTTAGCAGAAATTCTGCAAATTAAATCCTGATGGAGCAAAGGAATACTCAGAATTTGACTGGATTCATTCAAAGCAGAAAAATGTCCTTTAACAAAACAAAGCATTGTAAGGGTGATACCAGTATGATCCTTAGAAAGACAATATCTAAGAATGAGAAGAGTGTTGTCATTCTTGAACTGTACACAGGAAAAATGGTCAAGGATACACAAGGAACTGCAAATATACCTGTTTCCTGTCTAAGGACTACAAAGTCTTTCTCAAGGAACTCCTAACTTCTGAAGCACTATATTAACTGAATAAAACAAATGCAAAGACAAGAACAGATGTGGCTGATCAGGATATTCTGTGAGAACTATCTTCTGCCACCATTGGCTGATATTCATGGAACATAAAAGGATAAATATATTCAATCGAGGAAACTATGAAAAGCTGTAACTATTAAAAAATTTTAAAAAATCACTTTTTTTTCCTTTAAAGATCATGCTTGGATTCTCTGCAAAACATGGAGCAATATTTAAAAATTCTTTCATAGTGAAATTGTCTGAGATTCTCCTGACCTTCTGAGACAGTGATAGTTGAGTCCAAACTAAAGAGCATTATTTTAAAAATGATTTTACAGGAACAAATAGATGGAAGTAAATGTCTACAGAATTGTTTTTCTTTTCCTCTCAACACAACATTAACACTGAAGTTTTGAAAATTACAGTTTTGCAAGCCCTTATGATTTAACAGCTACCAAGTTTGCTTTGGCATAGTGAGAAATGTTATGCCTGAATTCATACCAGCAAAAGGAAAAAGAAAAACAATCTGTTCCCAGTAGGATCCATTTCAGTATTTTCTATAAGCACAAGTAAGCTTTTGCCTTTTAAAATTTGTTTGTCTATTTATTAGACATTTGCTTTTTGGAGTTTACATTTTGCTTATCTCTGGAAACAGTAATGTGTTCATGCTCTTCTGAGAGGTGTTTTCTGAAGTCCTGCTGTAAATCAAAAATTACCCTTATCTCAAATATCTCAAATTTCCACTTAACGGTTTAAATAAATTTCACAGAACTGCTACAGAGCAAACAGTACTCTATAATTTTATTATTTTTCCTCTTATTTGAAATGTTTCCTTTAAAAACTAGCTCATTAACTGCAGCACTTTATCAAGTACACAGCTCCAAGTTTACTTACTCACGTTGGATAGCTTTTCTTTCTCAGATTTGCAATTTGCTTAAAATAAACCACTGCACATTTTGTCTCATTAAAAGTAATACAAGTTTGGACTGGATCAAAAGTAAGAAAGTATCTTATGTCATGTGCTTTGTTATTCTGCAAGAAATACTGGACACTGCCTCCAACCTATTCCATGATCCTGCCTACTGACAGGTGCCACCACAGGACCAGCATCACCTCAGTGTATCCACACACGTCAAACAAGCAAAAAAACTGAGCAGCACATACTGAAGGAATAGTTTGACATTACCTGACTGGAATCTGCTTTAATGGAGCAGACTGGAATCCTGCCACTGAAAGGATAGTCTTATCCCACACATGCACTGCTGCTGCTTTCCTTACACCTGCAGTAAAGCTCGCAGGAGTTCAAACTGGAAGGGGGATGGATCTGGTCTCATTGCAACACTTGGTTACCAGACTGATTTAACCACAGCATCAAACCACAACCTGAGACTGCTGAGAGGAAACAGATGGGACCCTCCCTCCATCCACTTTTCGAATATTTTCTGTTAACTTGGTGAGATAAAATAGTTCAGCATAGGTGAGAAAAGCATCACAGGATCATCTGCCAGGCAGTTTATGCTGCTGGGGAAATGAAGCCTCAGTGACTGTCTACAAAGGGCTCCTACTTGGAAATGCAGAAGAGTTCTTGTATAAAATTCACTATGATAATATTCTTTTTTCCCAACAGCATCTAAAAGATCCTCTTTGTTTTTCTGCTGCAGCAGTAAGGGCCTATTAGCAGTAAATGAATACCACATCAAATCCCTTGGTAATCTGTTTGTTCTTTGACAGACTACACAAATCTACTTGGAAAGCTTGAGCAGCAAATTCTCTTTTGCTGGGTTATAGAGCTAATTGCAGCTCACTGGGCATTGGGATTTAAACTGAAACTACATTATAAGCCAGCAACATCCACTCACCCAGCATGTGATGCCAGGTTCCATAGGCTGGAGAGTACACAATATATTAAGGTCAAAGACTGATTAGAAGTTTATATATTTCAATAAAAGTTTTATTTAATCACACATGCTGCTAAAATCCAACAAAGGTTATATATGTTTCCATCACATGATATATGACATTTCATGGCAAGAAAAGAAATTGAGTGATTTGAGTAATAAGTTTGAAAACAACCTGACCGAAGTTCCTGTTGCTGGAGTCTAATAACAAACGTAAGATGCGGTAAGGGCACCACACGCTTAGTGCATCTCCCAGTTACAGGAATTTCTGTACTGAAAATGCTGCATTTTGTCACTTCACATGCTCTGCAGACTAAATCTCTCATTGCTTCACTGCCCTACATAATGAAATATTAGAACATACACCATTCTTACTCTATGTCAAAGACACTAGGATTTTCCTAGTCAACAAGTATAAGCCAGCTCACGTGCTGACTGTGCAGTGACCCTTTCATAATGTCTCCCAGCCATACAAACACACACATGTATTTATCAGGAATGTCTTTTCCCATTTATACAGTAATTTGGTGTTGTCATCTGTTGGCATAAAGTAGACTACATGAGAAGCAGAACATTGTATCTCCCCTGAACCAGAATTAAAATAATGAGAAAACTATCATGTTACAGAAAAGATTCTTCAAAGTGTCAACAAATGCAGTCAAAAGCAAAAATTCTGGACACTCTAATATATCTTGGATTTAGAAATGTGGGATCGAAGGTGCTATAAACAGTGGAAGACTCCAGGCTTTTGCCATCATGACTGTATCAGACAACCCCAAACTGATCAAGTTTCATATTAAATATAGTCATAATCCTTTCCAATACTAAGCAAAACAAAAAATGTTTCAAAATTTTTATCATTCTATGGTTAGAAATCATCTTTTAACTTCCAGACTTATTTGGCCTAAAGGACCTTTTCATATGAGCCTGTTCTTGGTGCTCACCTTTTTTTATAACTTCTCTCTGAACAATACTGATGTAAAAAGCAGCAAATGGTGATACATACTGTCTATGATACAGAGGAGAATAAAAGGATAAAATACAGCCAGAAGAGTCTAACACTGTTCAAAAAGCACCCTCTAAAAGCCAGTATGAGCTATAATACGACCAAAATTTTAAATAATCCCTTCAGACTCTACACTATTTTGGGATTTAGGTTTTCTAAAGGAGGCTACACTTTATAAGCAGTAGAACTACTTTTATTTTCATTCAGAATAAAAATGTAAAGCAAATGTAAAAAATGAAAATGTAAAAATGTAAAGCATAAGCAAGTATTGTGAGTTTAAAAATCGGCAACCACAAACACAAGCTAATTTGAGGAATATCATAATTCAGTTTTTCTCCTTTTGATTAAATAGGTATTTTCTAATAATGGTAATAAATTTATAGTTTTACATTTTTACATAATCTTACAAAATTTATATGAAATATATATGAAAATGACAACAATATATACAAAAAGTCATTGGCTGTTTTTGCATTAAGTATAAAATGACAACTACTATCTAAGACTCTTGATCACAGTGAGCTCCAGCTTCCTATTGTTTTCTGAATACAGTTCCATATGAGATCCATCTATCTTAGGAACTATTTGAGGCGTATCTGAACAAGAATTGCCTGAGTTATATATTCAAAGTGGACTGCTAAAGATGAAGACATGAGTCAGAATTTTACATTTACACACACTAAACTAGAAATGTCTCACATTTTTGCCCACAGCCTGAAGAAATACACAAACTTCCAATATGCTTCAGTTGTTCCACAGTCCATGTCGACAAGACCAACCTGATTTATCTCCAAAGTGAGCCTACTTAGAAGAACAAATTGGTCCTTTCAATCCAAATTACTTACAATTCTACACAAGCTCCTCCACCATGGTAAGAACCAGACATGTAATCACTCTGTGAAGGAGCCACAACATTCAAGACAACCAGCTTTGCTCTCCCCAGGTGCAAATCAGTGCAGATAACCTTGCACAGACCACAACTACCATGTGTTACTGCTGTAATTTCACATGTAAACGCCCAGCCTTGCTGTGTACTGGGTGACAGGAGAATTATTTTATTTAAAAAAAAGGATAAAGTTTAAGTTATTAACAATAGTACAATCAGAAGTAATTAGCAGCTAAACACACGTTATGATCTATCACTTATCTAATGCCTTTTTAGGACTAATTATCCCAGTGTTTAACTATGAAGCAAATACACCTATTTTATTGGAAAAATAAATTAGAAGCAAGTGTCATTCCTCTACTATGCCACTAGCCAACTTGTATCCTTTGACTTGCAATCAAGCCAGCACTGAGTTACTGTATGTTGAACTTTACCATTCTCTGAAACAGAAGAACTATTTAAGTAGTTCCATCCACAATAATGAAAGTCGAATACTTTTAATACAATTGAGTTCATTCTCAAACAACGCTGTGTACTCCAGTTCCTCTGCTTGTCTTACACATTCTAAAAAGCTGAATGAATCAACAACTGCAAACATTAAAGACAATCTCTGAAGGTACAGCAAGGTAGTTTATGCTAGCTCAGCACTAAGGAAGTCAAGTTCCAGGGTCACTAAGAATAGAGACTGAAATCAATATCCACAAGCATAAAACTGTCTGATTGCATTGTGCTTCTGGGAAAGCCCAAACAAGTGTGTCCTGCTTGCTGCTGACTACCAGAAACACAAACTGTATCTTAAATGAAGAAAATAAGTTAAGGAATGATAACCGAAGGCACTTGGGGCAGGGTCTCATGTTCTCAAACGAAAGTGTACTTTTTTCCCAAGCACCAGATTCTCTTGTCCTGAAGCTACATAGGGCACTCAACTATATTTTTCAGCCTCTCCTCTTTACAGGATGGAATTCAACTATAATAGCCTTGCAAATCAGTCACCTTTGACAGTACTGGTAATATTGCTCTTTTGGTACACGTGTGTCTAATAATTTCTGACAGTCAGTACAGACTATAAAATCTTCCTTTTCTTTAACAAAGCAAAACACCTCGCACTTGAACTTCCCTTCTGTCTAGTGATGTTGAGGTCTGACTCAACACAGTGATTCTTTGTAATTAGGACTTTAAAAAAAAAGGTTATATACCATCTCAACCAGATCATCTCTTAGCATTCTCCATAGGCTGAGTTGCTGAACTGTGGTATGTTTATCTTCATGATAAACAACTGTACTCAGTAGCTCACTACTTAATATCTGAGATGGAGTTTAAAGAAGTGGTAAAATGTTGGAAAGGTTGCTTTATTTCTGCAATAAAGCCAGCTTCATTACAGAATGCTGAAACTCTGATCAGAGTGCTTATTTTAAGACCAAGAAAATCTTAAAACCTTAAAATCTTGATCTCTTTTCTCAGGATCAAACCATATCAGGAAGTAGTGGTGCACAACTACATCTCTTGTAGGACTTGCAAAGCTTGATTTTTAGCATCAAAGAGATCAAAACTTATTGTGAAGAACTAAGACCAAAATACCAATTTTAAAAAGGTAAATGGTGAAAATTGAAAAACCACCAGCAGCCAGGGGATCAGCACTGGCACACTGCTCCACAATAAAAGGCAAAGCAGGTACCGATTGTAGAACAAGAGAGGAAGGGGCAGTGCCCTCACAAGCAAGTGAGGTGGAGTCCCACAGGGAAAGATGAGTCTGGTAGGTCTCTTGACAGCAGCGAGGTTCAACCAAAAGGATAGCCAGACAAGGCCACAGTGATGAGGAAGGTCTGAGGTCAAGCCAAGATGTCAAGGCAGCATGGAGACATCAGGACCAGGTCCAATGGCAGTCAGGCCATGAAGAAGGGCTGGACCAAGCCACTATGTCCAGTCCATGCAGGAGGATCCGGGTACGTTGCCTGGCACAAGTATTGCTGCAACATGGCTCAGGCAAGGACTAAGGGCATGGCCTGATCTTAAGTACAGCATCCAAGTGAAGAGGTCAACAGGCCCCTCCTTTCCTCATCCTTCGTGCAGCTCTTTCCACAACAGCCTGAGCCAAGGTCTCACAGCTGTGCCACATCAGTGCTGACCTTGAGCACAGGCAGCTGATCTCTGCAAGGAGGTGTCTGGGGGCTGACCATGTGCTCAGGGCCCTGACATGAGCTTTAAAAGGAAATATTTGTAAGAACCAAGGACAGAGCCTGCTAAACTATCAGCCTGTTTCACGTCTTCTGAGAGCAGAACGTATGCTGAACGACACTGGCACAACTTCAGAACCATTTTAAACTATGTGGGTTTTAATGAGCTAACCAAAACTGTAAAGTGAAACACTATCAGTATAAAATCCCTATGCACATATAAATATTTACTTCCAAATAGAGTTGGAGTCACGTACCTCAATTAAAAAATAATTAAAATAATGCTGCTGTAATTAAGACTTCTCCCTCAAATTTTTGAACAAAAAGCAATTTTAGTAAATTCATTATATCAAAAAACCCCTCTATCATTCTTCAATGGTTTCTAACAAATTTCCTTTTCTTCTGTACACTTTGATATACAACCCCCAAAAAATTTTAAACAGGTATGACAGTTATTATATGATCTCATCATTATGCTTTGACTGGATTTATCACCATATAATAGAAAAAGGTTTTGGCTCAGTGACCCTTTAAACCAATAAAAAACTCCAATAAAAATCATCATTGTCAGTATAGCCCCATATAAACAGGTGGAAAACAATCAAGTTCTATTTGCTTGCTCACTGTTGATTAATTATTTAATTTTAAGTAGCTGTCTGGTAATAGTGAAGTATCTGCTCTGATGTAAAACAAAGGCAGGAACATGCAAGTAGGGAGAAAGGACAGATAACGCTCCAAACCTCTCAGTTTCAAGTCACAGTGCAGAAATTTGGAATAGAATAGTCATATTAAAATACCAATATTTTAGTACTGGAGTGGAGCATTTTAAAGTGTGCTGAAGTATTTTCCTGCAACTCTGCCATCATCACAAACATAATGATAATAATGTTTAGCCCTTTAAGTTACATCACTTTCTGGACAAAGATAAGCTTGCCAAGCAACCTGGCTCAGCCTAGCATTACCATTCATCGTCATCTCATTCCATCTATTTCACATCTATTCTACACAGCCCTGAATTCCAAAGCACCCTTACCTTGTGTCTTTATCCAGAAGTTTCAAAGCAGAATTTACTCTGAAGTTTCATTTTTGCCAATCAAAAAATTGCTTTTTAACACAAAGACAGTCTGAGTTCTACTGAAAATAACTGAGTGCTGAATTTAAGATATGAGGAGGACAATAAGCACAACAAATGAAATGGAACAGAGGAAATAAGAGAATAAGAAAATAGTCCTGATATGACACTAAACAAGAAAGAAAGGGATGAGAACTCTTTTGTCTCTGACTAAGTGTTTGGAAAGGAGGGGAGAAACATTAATTCTTCTAGAAAATAAATTTTTATAATTGTTCTGCTCAGCTTAGCAGTGTGATTCATGCTACTAGCCCTTGAAATGTGCAAAAATTAAAAGTGCTGGTTAAACCTCAGGTTCTTATTTTATTGCTTATGTCTCTGCTATAATTTTTGTCTTGGGTTCTTTGGGAAAAAATGTCTCTTGGGAAGATGGAGGTGTAAGTCTCAGATTCAAATGACTCAATAAATCAGTGCTGAATTACTACATGAAGAAGGCAAGTAGGGTTCCAGTTTGGAGAAAAGAGCTTAAGGCAAAAATCCAGGAAAACACTGTTAATACAGTGGAAGAGAAGAGAAATATAATCTAAATCCCCTTTGAGCCTGAAGAAGGCTACTGCATCTTGAAGCTGCTATAGATACCTACTATCTTACTAACAGACAACATGAAATAAAAGAATGTCTTCTAGCTACCACAAATAACTTTTAAAAGTAACTTTATGATTCCTGTTTTTCCACCTAATCCTTTGTTGATTAAATAATTTCTAGTTATCCAGCTAAAGGCCTGGCTTCTGTCATATTATTCCTATATATTAGTGTTTCTTTTAATAAAAAAAAAAGCATGTATGACTTAAAATGTCACACAATGCTGTTCCTTATTACTGAGCTTAAAACCTTTAGGGATGTTTTTCCCAACTGTAGTTTAACGCTTAAGTAAAAATTAGGTCTGTTCCCAGATATTCTGCGAACTTGGTAATACAGGGAGGGTCATCTATGATCCTGCCAAGCAGAAAAAAGCATGATGAGAATACTGTTGCACAATATTTCTCAAAATAAATGTTGAAATTACTTTTGTATCTATTCATAGTGATAAATTTTGTCCTGCTGCCCGTCTTCCTCAAAGAAAGAACTATTTTTAAAAAGGTGATTTATGCAGTTCACAAATATTTTTCTAGCTACTCTTCACTTTTCTATTAGTAATTTAGATAGGATTAAGTGACTTGTACCAGAAGAGAAATAACTGAACGTATTGTTACTTGACAAACGGTCTAGTCAGTATTTGTGTCCTAAACACAAGCATTTGATGGGATAACAGCTGTCACTAAAGTAACAAACACCACACTGGACAACAGGAGTAGAATGCACGTGCCCAGGTTTTAGAGATAAATACACATTAAGCTTGTCTCCAAATGGGACAAGAGAAATAGAACATGTGAACGTGTGAATACTGTTACAACAAGCACAAAAACTTCTGACAAGTTCAACTGTGATCTCCAGCAGAAAGGATTAGGCCTTATCTTAGGAAAATAAATTTTTTCAAAGTGATGAGCCAATAGGTTCTAACACATTCTTCTGGACTCACTGCCTTTAACTCTTCATTAGACTACAGGAAAAGTGAGAATGAGAATTTATTTAAAACAGTCTGTTCATATTTCCTGGTCCTTTTATATTCAACAACCACTGGAAACTGACATACGTAGCCATATTATCAACCCCTATTTTAGTAAATCCAAACAGAAATTTAGCAATAACAAGCCTTTCCACTAAGAACACAATGACAGCATGGGAAAGCAACTTTGTGCTGTTCTGTGAAGTGAGGTACACTACAAAAACACAAACATTTTTCAATTTGTGTCCTTAGAGATACAAGGTAGTTCTATCATTGAGCTATATTGCCAGACACTTAGATACATCAAGTGGGAATTGAGGCAGATTTGGGAAATAAAAAGCAAACCCCAAAAAACCCAAACAAACAAAAAGAACAGTGGTCAAAAGTAGAGGTAGGAAAAGTACCCTTTTGCAAAGTGTTCAATCAGCTGTTTAAAAAAAATATTACCTGCCAGCTTATTTGCCTGTTCCTTAATTAATATCAGGCCTATTCCCAAGCAACTACCACCATCCTTGTCACACCAAAGAACTGGGAGACAGAGAAAGAGGAGATACACGAGGCCATTAGACAAGCTCTTCCATAACAGTTCTTACAGCCTTGTAAAAGAGAAAATTCTGCCACAACAGAGAAGAAAGGGTACTAATACAACTCTTCTTTTTCCATGAACTTGCATGATCCCCTTCAGGAAAACAGGATGTAAGCCTATCAGCTTCTCTTTGGGAAGATTTGCCAAGTTTTATAACCACATATTTCCTCAGCCTTTCTCTTCTTCAGGCCAGTTGAAGCATCACTAACCAGAAAAGTGAGCAATGAGCACTTTTTCCTTCCATATCTCCCTTTCTCTCCCACTCCTTCCGCTGATCTTCGTATCCTTCTGTGCACTGTAACCAGAAAGTGCATCTGGTATGCACAGGCTTACTGAGTCATGCTTCTTATAAGCCACCAAAAAACCACCAAAAAAGCCACTAAAACCCAAGAAAGACGGAACCTCCAAACATTTACTGGAGGTCAGGGGGAGAAAATAAGGCAGAACAGCAGGAAAATCACAGAAACAAGACAGCAAGAAGACTAATGGAGTATAGGAAAAGAAAGCCAAGATAATAGACAAAGAGTAAACCAGGGGAATAGATATTGCAGAGTGTGTATGGGCTAATGAGGAATGACACAATTTCAAAATACAAATGATCTTCAATTGCCAGCACAACAATCTAGGAGTCCCGGTTACAGGACTCTCCAAACTCTTCAGTACTCTGCTGTAATAGGTTTAGGGAGTTACATGACATCCATCTGTGTATGTTAATCCATTAATAAAATGTGGTTAAATGTGGTTAATAGTATTAACTTAAACACTATGTGTGTGCAAGAAATTTTAAATTCTCGTATGAAAGTTTTATAATTTATTTCTATACACCATGATGGGAATTTAAAAAAGCCTGCCCTGCAAAAAATGCTCTTACTATGAAACCAGGAAGAAAATATGGTCCTCAGTTTTCTCCTTCATATATTTACATTCCCATTCCATAACTACAGTTTCCATTCTATAAATCTGATGCATACAATGACTTTTTAGATTGTTTTCCTTGTAGTCTTCTTTAGACTGATCCCATGACAAAACAGTACAATCACAACTTGCCAAGTGCCACAAGACAGAACAGTTAACCTACCTAAGCACTAACTGAAAGCCTCAGTTTCTTTGACCTTTTTGGAATTGTGAATTTATAGCAACTTTCACTACTACTGCCTAAACCAAACTGCCTCAACTTAGCACAAACTTACTTACTAAACAAAAAACACTGTTCTTATTACACCTTGCACCACATTTTATATCTTCCAAAAAGGGGGAAGTTTTTGGGCCTATGCATGTTTAAAACAGAGCCTGCAATCTGATCAGAGTAATCTTAATGAATTTTGATATAATAAGCCAAGCAAAACCTCAGGGACCATCTACAGACCACATTAGCCAATTTTTTTAATTTAAATTTTTAATTTAATTTAAATTAAACTACTCTCAGAAAAATGATATCATTCTTTTTGGAATAATATTCTTTTTGGAAGGATACAATTAATCCCCCTTAGTAGCAGATGGCCTTGGGCGCGTCAGATCTGATTCTGCTTTCTGTGACATAAGCTCTTACCGTTCTGCACTATTCTTTTTCCAGTTTCCATCCATTCTTACTGTCCATTTATGAAAAGAATGGATGACAACACATAATTTGAGGCCATTTGACTACTTCATATTAAAGACAAGGTTCACAGATTCAGAAAAGATTATTAATTGTGCCTTTATACATGGCTGCTATGAGTTTGTTCTTCAGTGTCACTTTACAAATCAATGGAATGAAGACTAACAGTGATAAAATTTAATGACAAACCTAAGATTAGTAGTGAGGTACCCAGGTAACAGTGACATGATGTTGTAATTGTGAGGAACAAGTAAGCATTTGATGAGAGTTGTGTTAGAACATCTTGTTGGAAGATAGGGAGTAGGAGATAACAACCAAATTATATGATTTCCACACAGTTACCAAAACCAATACACGGTATCCTTTCTGCTAACCTTTTCAGTTACACCAGATTTATTACCAACCTCCTTGGATTTCCTTGGAGTTTGCACAATATCCAAGGAGGGAGAATCTTTTTACATGAGTGTTTTGCAATCAAAGAGAGGCCAGGCTCACTTCTGCTTCCAGTACACTTACAGATAAGAGATGGTGGGGTTGAACTAGACAACTTTTAAAGGTTCATTCCAACGCAAACTATTACCTGATTCTCCAGTACTGGAGACAACTTACCACAGGCAGGATGTACAAAAAGGTCCCGTGAATGTCTCATTAAGGGATTAAAGCACTATTAGCCATTCTTTCATTCAAAAGAAATTAATATTTCCCATGTAGCTTTCTTGGCACATGATGAGAACTAAATTTGAAGAGAAAATACTTCATTCTGTAATTTAAAAAAATAGTTTTGTTTTCAAAGCAGACCTAGACATACCCAGT
The DNA here is from genome assembly GCA_013399895.1 of Serilophus lunatus. NCBI lineage: Eukaryota > Metazoa > Chordata > Aves > Passeriformes > Eurylaimidae > Serilophus > Serilophus lunatus. The sequence continues at coordinate 1,126,908 of VXBA01004707.1, forward strand.
TGCTGAAAGAGAAGAGCCACACTGGTGCCTGTGACAGGAAGGCTATCATGTAGAGGAGTCTGTATCAGTTGTCGGTCTCCAGCTCCCAAAGAAAACAATTTCTGTAGAAACAATTTTTTTAAAAATTTAATATATATAGAATACACAAGCTGTCATCATATAGATGAGTGATTCATACTGCAAAAATTATCTATTTTGTATTCAGAAATTTAGTCTGTAAGAATAATTGCACTGACAATAGATATCTGATATAACTTCAGGACAGTGGTATGTCTCTTTGAATGTAAAGCATTATAGTGTCCCCCTTGCATTTACACTGACTTAGTTAATTAGTTCCAGCTTTGAAGGCAGTTACTAGCACATTTCTAATAATACAACAAAAAAAAGATTTAAACCTCACTTAAATCAGAAAACTCTGTACTATTTCTAACTGAATTTCTTTGCTACCTACTCTCTGCATCCGTGTATTAAGAATGAACATATTTGTGATATGTGGTTATTGAAGAGGACACTTTTGCTATTCCTGTGTCTCTGCTCTGCACACTCAAGTTGAATTAAGACTTTGGTTACCTTTCCAGCACAAGAACATCCCTCCCTTAAGGGAGACAGGAAAAGGGAGTGAAAGGAATGCACTTGTGTATAACATCCCTAACAGCATTGTAATCGCAAAATGCCCTTGCTTTCCTCTGGGTAAATCCACATGACAGTCAAGAAGTGAGTGATTTCATTTCAAGCAGTTCCCTCTAACTCTCATGGGCTGGGGGCATTTCTGTACAAGTGTTGAGTGTGATACATCTCCACTCTGTATGGCAGCAAAGATGTTGAATGTATGAAGGCAGCACAGCAGGTATTTGAAACCAAAATGCTCCCCAATAAAACCAAACAAGTTCCTGAGCTGAAGCAGAGATGCTGTTCCCCAGCACTTCAGCAGCAGATCTGGATGCAGGTCAGTAACTCATTTCACAGTTGATTATTGCAGTGGTGGAGGACATATGAGCAAATGGGAGGCTCCTCGAGGACTTCTGAAGAAAAACATCAGAAGAGTGTTCCCATTCTAATTCATATTTAGCCCTGAAAGCATGAGGCTTAAGAAAGAAAAAAGAAAACCCCCATTTCTGATTAAAATGATAGTCTGACACTAGCAAATTTAAGTTTGAACTGAAAGAGCATTTTATTTGATAAGAGAAAGCAGAAGGAAGAACCATCCTTTTCTGGCAGAGGAAACAGCCACTAAAAAAAGCCATATTTACGGATGGGTGGGAAAAAATTAAAAATAAAAAAGAGAGGTGGATCACCAAAACCTGAGGCTCAAATATCATAATCTGCATGCATGAGCTACCTGCAGCATTTAATGATCTCTCAGAAAACCACACTCGAATTATTTTTTTAGCATTTTACAAAAAACAATTATGAAAATAGAAATTTAAACAAATTACTTAAGAAAAAAACAGTGGATTCTCAAACAACATAAAATGACATGCATAAATGAACTGAAGGGAAAGTTATGTTAAAAAATGTCAAAGAAAAAAAGCCTTTAACAAAATTTTTATAGCAAGCAGAACACATTACCTGAACACATCACTATTAAAAACTTAACTTACACAAACTGCTTGATTTGTTAATGTCCCCTGTAAAAAGCCAACTTAGTAACAAAATTAACCCTCTGACCTTATTCTGGAATGGAATTTTTGCTGTCTTTAGAAGACAGGCCACAGGGAGAGCACTCACAGGCCACAGGGAAAGCGCTCAGCTGAACTATGATCTTTTTTCTTCAAAAATATTTCAAGAATTTATTTTTTGTTTTCTTCATAAATTAAATTAACTGGATAAATACCCTTTTTTTTTCCCCATTTACCTGAGACCCTCCAGAAGCAGGGACAAGGCATGAGCACAGATTCGCAATGAGAGTCTCCAGTGACACATTCAGGCTGTCCACATACACGGTGTAGATCAGGCCAAGGCAAGCCTAGAAAGGTAGACAAAATACATCACACTGCTATACAGGGATGGTAGATGTCAAATTATTTAAGGACCTCTGTATATAATTTTTGAAAATAAGTTACTATGGCACTTTCCAACGGAAGACGAAGTCATTTGCTATGGCAGCAATCATTCATTTGGAAATATTGGCTTGGCTACTTGGAAGGGTTGTGTGTGCTGGCAGGTGTAGATATACTAGTTGGGTCTTTTTAAAAGAAATTCTATGTACAGTATTTTTGTTTTGCTTGTTACACAATAAGTTTTACTACAAGTTACTTTTAAAAATTATAAAAATCAACACAGCTTCATCTGTGCTTTGAACTCTATGGATCTAAAGCTAACTGGTTTCCAGGGTAGAACACTGATGAATTGATGAGCTTTTTTGAGGCTTATTTTAAGACTAGCATCAATGATCCACAATTCCATGTTATTTAACTTACATTCTTTATTTTATCAATATAAACATATTTTAAAATTAACAGTATATTAATATTTTAGGATTTCCTTTTTTTATGGATCCAGTTTTGATTGAGAAATCACAGACACAGCTTTTTTGCATTTTTACTAATAACTTAATGAAGATTATTCTAAGAAGCCTTTGGAAAAAAAGGAAATAACTTTGTTCCACAGCATCCTTTTGGCGCCTTTTAACTACTCTTTGATAAATCAGCAAATATTTTAGTAATTCTCTTCTTAGAAATAATCCCAACAGTAACTTTTCATATAACACTTAGTTAAACAGTGAAAATCCTCGACATGGGTTGTTGTAAAATCTGAGTATTAAGAAAGTAGATGACTTACAGAAAAACAACACACAACTGACACCTTTGGTTCAGGATGTCACTTAACTATTATTCAAACTAAACTAGGAAAGTATTTTGTATAATTATTTCTACAGCCAGCCCTATTCTTACACACTTTGCTCTGCATTTCTACAGGCCACTACCAGAGGAAAAATATTGGGCTATATGGTCTTTTAATCTCACTTGGTACAGTCATTCTTAATATCTAATGACAACTGCTGAATGATTTCCTCCTTTGATCTGTTAACTGAACTTTACTTGTTTCTGTATTAGCTTCATAAAAATTTAAGCTTTTCATTTATCTCAGATAAGTCATATTTCATCAGGTGAGAGTAATCCAAGATCCTAAATTTCCGTAATGCATCTTAATTTGATCTGAAGAGCAAATTTCTTGCCTTACGTATGAAAGGAAACTAAAATTTCACTATTAATTTACCATTATATAGTTAATCAAATACTGTTAATGCCTTGGGTTTACCTGATAAAGTCTGGTCTCTTCATTATACAGTAAATTGAGCCCAGAAAAAGGTTTATCACATCCTCTGTGTAGTTTTAAAACTGCTTGGACAGTAAAAAAGCACTGCTATAACTGATAGGGGCTATTTACCATCACAGGCATTGAATTTTATCTAGTTCAATCTAAAAACTCACTTTTGCTTTTAAACTCACAAATCAATCCTGAGATGCCTTACATGAAAAGTACTGTCCCTGCTACTCATTAAAAACAGATTTGTCTGCTGACATATGTTATAAATGGCAAGTTCTTTACCCTGAAAATTTCTGGATAATCTAGTCTGGACACCAAGACGAGACTTTTAGGAGCAAATACTTCTGCAGGCGGAATTAAACCAGACTCCTCTTCACCTTCAATTTCTTTTGTTCCCTTGAAAACAGAAACATTTCACTTAATAAGCAGAAAGTAAAGACGGTTTTAGAAAAGCAGTACATTTTTTGAAACGAAGTCAACTAACAAGAGCAGATTGCAAAGGATGCCTGAACTCCCTAAATACTTCTAGGTGTAGTTCAATTCCTTAAAACTGACCTGGCAGGTCATGCAACAGTGTACCTGAAACACGGTTATCTGAGACACAAGTTTAACAAGACAAAGTTTCGCTTTAAATACTCCCTGTTTCACATTTTAGACAGTCAAGCGGATTATAGAACAGGATCCTTTCACATCAAAGTGTTAGCTGATTTACAATCAACCCTAATCCAAATACAGAAATTATGTATTTCACAAAAGAATGTTTGTTGGCCTCCTCATATTAACATCATTCCATTTCTTATAAAATTTCCAATAACATTACAGCTAAAATTATTTATAAAGTCATCTCCAGCCTGACCTAGTAGTTTTGGAATCTAAAGGAATTTCTTCATGAGAAAACTAGTTCAGATTTCTCAAAAAAATTCCTCATACTCAGGAACCACTAAGGTTAAAAAAAGAAAGACAAAGGCACAGTGCAGATAAACTTGCAGTTGCTCATGATATTGTGCAAGTTGCTATAACCACCTTGCCAGGGCTTATTATTTAATCACAAATAGTTTATTATCGTTCATTGCCAAAACCAACCATGTCATTAAATATTTTCATTTCTAAAATTCCACACAATCTTTGAAAAATTCATTAAGTGAGTAAGTTTTCAAATGACAGAATGTCCGTGCTTTCCAATTTTTTCATGTAATTCTCTCCACCCACGCACCACCCATCACATTTATTCTATTTGTTCCTCTGACCAAGCATTTTTCCAAGCAAAAATCATTAAGTTATCTAAATTAGGAATACGAGAAAAATTACTTCCATTTCCATATGACAGTACGAAATATCTGCCTTCTATTTCTGTCACGTTACTAGTCATTATTTCAGTTTATTAAAAAAAATCTACCATCACTTTTCTATTAAGTGGAAGAAACTTGATAGAAGTGCTCTTAAATGCCAGGAATACTGTGAGTTCATGAGCTTTATTTCACAACTTCAATTCAAAATGTACAGTTTCTTTAGGCAAATACTAAACCACAATTCAGGATTCAAGTAAAATTTATTTTAAAAGAAAGCACTTGAGTTTTAACTAAAATAACTTGGTTAATAGAGTATAACATTTTCATACCAAAATAAAATCAACTAGCACAACAATATACATATACAAATGGGCAGGCACATTAACTTTTACCTGAATGGTAACCAATACATTAGCAATGTATGGGATTAGTCTAGTTTGCATCTCATTTGTAGGTTAAAATTGTGATTCACAATTCCAAGAATTTTTAAATTACCAACAGAAGCTGACTGGATCGACTGTTCTGAAGGGCAACTACAAATTCTAGGCAGAAAGGCAAGAGATTCTGGATACCTGAGAAACTGGACCTGACATTAGGAAAAATGAAATTAAACCACATTCCACATTACTAAAGGCAAGGGAACATGGAAGATCCTCAGCACATGGGTGCACAGACAGTGTGGAGGCTTCTATATAACACCATTTTCATGAAATCCACTCAACTTCAGATCAAATCTTGAATGAATTCATAATTGGACTTAATTTAAAACCTTCAAGGCACACCACCAGCACAATATTGACTGATAAATCTTTTACACTGTAAACCCACTCTCTCTTATTTCACAAAAGATCTACAGAAAAATGTAATGTGACTGGCCATATTTCTTCCCTGACTCAACGTCCTGACAGGCATGCAGGCACATCATCAGGAGCCAGTAGACTAAGCAGATAATCATTTCAAACACATGACTTTTAACCTACTTTTCAAGCTAAGTATTAACAGCATAAGCATTCTGTAGCAACACTAATTACAAAGCAGTAAAGTCACAAATGTAATTATTCCTATTTACACTTCTGTTCAGACACATGCACATTTCACCTTTCTTCATCCTTTTTCTCATTTAAGGTAAAAATATCTTCTAATCAAACTTAACAAAATAGAAGATTTGGTTATGTATTTTTCCATAAGAATTTTTTATTTTATAGATGTAGCTTTCAGTTTACAACTTAAATAAGACTAAATGGATGATAAGGAAAACCTTGCTAAGAATACAAAGACTGAAAGATGAATTTAAATCACAGACTCCCAGAACATTCAAGATCACTGAGTCCAGTCTTTGACCAATGATCACTTTGTCAACTAAACCACGGCACTAAGTGCCATGTCCAATTGTTTCTTCAGCACTTCCAGGGACAGTGACTCCATCACCTCCATGGGAAGCTTACTGCTATGTACTTTTTCTGTTGTTTCAATTTTGTTTTGCTTTTTTAATCTAGTATATAGATAGAATATATATATATTTAGTATATATATAGTATTCCTTTTGCACTTTTAATGGTTGGAAGTTAATGTATATGGTTTACTGCTACGGGGCTTCCCTGATAGCTCCCATCTAGATTGCTGGCTAGCCCTTCATACTATGGTAGAGCAGGTACAGAATGTTCTTAATTTAAACTAAATAGTGAAAGAGATTCCTTTTTTTTTCCTATTTTCTTCTTTTTATTTCTAAATACAGGCAGGCTTTTAAAACAACTGAGATTAGAAAAGTGAACTATTAGAGAGTAAATCAGTGTCCCAGTTCCTTAACAATTAATTTAATTTAAAACATGATAGAAAATTAAAATCTAACCCAGAAAGATCAGTGCCTTTAGATGGCAAAGGAGTGAACTTTTTTTAAAAACAGGTTAATAAGAGTTCTGAAAAACACTCTTCAATAGGCTAAGGAATAGATAACTGAGACTGACCTAACTGTATCAAGGAAAGAACTGTATGATGACCTGTGGTCACACATGATTTCACCATGCTTAAAATATTTGGTCCTTCTCCTTGGATTTGTGTTTGACTGAAGCCCATCAGGGTCCTGTTCCCTGCCTGCCAAACCTGGAATTCTCTTTTTGTCTGCATCCTGACATGGTTTCTAAAGTGATAAACAGTACAGAGTGCAGAGATCTGTAAACTATGGTTGACAAGTCCATAGAGCAGTTTTCCCACTAAATCTTCCAGTTAATGCTGCAATTATCAGTATATTCATGATAGAACTTCTTGTCAACAGTATCCCCCAGCTAACAAAACAAATCTGCAGAAATCCTCATTGCAAGGGTTCCTTGTTCACACGTGTGTGTCTGGTCACAGTTTGGTATATAGGAGTAGTCTTTTTGAGATTTTTAAAGATTGCCTTTCTTCTTTTTGCCCCACTGCATCTCTTGGAGAAACAGCATTACCCAGCTCCTAAATTTAGATATTTCTTAAACAAATTTAAAATCATCATATTCCAAACCATCACAAAAACTTTCATGCAACATCACAGTAATGAATGTTAACACATCCCATGAGATCAAAAAAAGTATAGGAAAAATAAGGATAACCAATTTTAAAACTAGATATAGAATTACATTTCTAAACATTTAAAATCCAATTAAACAAGCAATTATTTATTGTACAGGTAGAACGTGGTTGAGGATATATCATAACTTTAAACAGAAAAATCTTATCTGGTTTTATTGCAGTGTTTGACTTGTTTACTCGCCCTTTCCCTCCCCCTCCTCTCTTTTCCTGCATAAATAATATATGACAAACAAACACAGAAAATGGTGAAACTGCTTTTGAAGGACATATGATGCAATTTTGCTCAGTTCGGTTGCCATGGCTATAAAGTGACCTCTTAAGAGGCTGACCAAAAAATGTGCATGTGTTTGTGTGTTCTGTACATTTAAAGTGGACCAATATATACTTCAACTCAATTGTTTTCATGTATTTTAACAAATGTTCACACCCACATCTAAACTAAAATATATTCAAACAACTGTTGGCATAACACAGGAGTCAGTTCCATAGGTCCTTACATAAATGAGAGTACAGATCTGGAGAGAGCATGAGTACAGATATTGCAAGAGTTTGTTTTATCACGAGAAGTACCCATTTAACATAGTTCTGATCTGAAGTGATAGGGTAAATTTAAACAGGCAATAACCAACCAATTGAACTAACAGCATCACTTCATAGCTTATAAACTGAATTAACTAATGGATAAAACAGCTTTAATGCCCTGACTAACAACCAATAGTTTAGTTTAGAAAAATTAACTGTGATCAGCACTGTTCATCATCACTCTGCTATTTATTTCCTTGTTTTCTGAAAACAATTTGTTCCTCATGTCAGCCAAGAGATACATAAGGCATTAAGCCCAAGCCAGACAAGTTCAGACTTATTATTCAAAGATTTCAGTGAGGAAGGTAATGGACAACTGGAGTTACCAGCAGATCAGATGTGGTGATCCACTGCCTAGAAAAGGGCTTAAAACATTTTAAATCAATGTAGTTAAAACTGAATATTTGTGGGGTTTATACACATTAAATAAAGTATTGCTTTGCTTTGTTGTCCTTTTGCATTAAAAATCCCTCCACATTTATAAAAAATGTAAAGCTGGGCATACTTTGTGGCACTTTATCAAGCAACGAGATGTAAGTTTGAAAGCTTGGTATTAGAAGAAAAAGTATTAAAGTAAAATTTTAATAATAAAATACGGTATATTTTCATCAGATAAATGGATGTCAGTCAAGAGCAAAATGCTTTGTTAAAACTGAAATGTATATTAAATTTTTTCCTCTTAGTCTACACACAGGGTACTGTGGAAAAATGATTTACACCTTCTAATGAAGCAAGTGTTGACAGTCACACAACTCTCCAGTCCAGTACCTGTGTCCATCTGTTTAGGGAGATGTTAAAGGGAATGTAATGAACACTGCAAATCTGTGAAATCATGCAATGCAGAGTGCACAGGCTTAGCTGAACAATATTTCTAAATATTGACATTTAAATGAGACACATTAAATAAACACATTAATAAGACATTAAAAATAACAATCAAGCCAAAATCTACATTAGGAACTAATGTAAATTTGTAACGATGAAAATGACCTACCAACATACTCCAAAAAAATTCTTACTACTGCTGAATGTAGCTGATGTTAAGGGGCTTGGACAACTGAAAACTCGTTAGACTTACAGAATCACTGAATGCCCTGGGTTGGAAAGGACCTAGAGAATCATCCAGTTCCAACCCCACTGCCATGGGTGGGGTCACCTTTCACTGGACCAGGCTGTTCAGAGCTTCATCCAGCCTGGCCTTGAACACTTCAGGGACGGGCAGCATTTGCTCCATCAACATGCAGTTCAATTAGAGCACACAGGAACCACAACCATCCTTCTGCTCCTGTCTTTTCATCCCCATCTTCAGACCCTGGACGTGCCCACCTTCATACTTGAACATGTACGTCCAAATCTGCCATTTAGCTAATCAACACTGAAGGCTCCTAGATTAAATCAACTGTGAACTGTTAGCAAACTCCCCAGGACTATCAGCTTTCTATCCTGTCTTCACTTACTGGCCCTGCCTCCCCCCAGTTGGACCACCATGTCCCTCTGGGTCTTCGAATTACCGTTGTGAACTCCCTTTGTTAGAGATGCCAGTCACATTCAGACAGGAGGACCAGTCAGGCACACTGACCCCACATCTCCATTTCAGAGGTGCATGCTACTGAAGCCAATGCAATTGGGTTCTGACTAATGTTGAGTGGAGAAAAATAAAGTTTATCCTTATGTCAGAGGAAGAAAAATCAATTTAAATTGAGGTACTAGTAGAAAAGTTAGAAAACACAAAGCATTAGATGTAGCTTTATTGTTCAAAAGCTGGCAGGCGTTATATGAAACTAAAAGGAAATCAAATGCAAACAGAAAATGAAATCAGAATTTTACTTTCATTCAGCCCTAGAAAGAGAACAAGCATCTTTCATTACAAAACTTGCACTCTATTACTTCTTTATGTCAAAACCAGTTTGCTCTATGCAAAATTTTGCATCGACATGATGCCAAGTTCAGCAAGGCTGTTGTTTTTCCACTAACTACCCACCAAAGAAGATTTAAAGACCATGCATTCTTTCTTATTTTAAGAAAAATTATTTGATGTTTACTTTAGTAATCTTATGCCAATTGCTCATTTGGGACAGACTAGGTCTCTGCTGGTCTTATTTGCAGCCAAATACACTCTTAGCTGGTTTATTAACAATCAAAGGCCAAAAAACATTCAGCATCAATTAATTTTATTTACTTTCCAGAATATACAAATGCATGTATCCAATAAATTCTAACACATGTATGAAAGTTAAAATAAACTTAGCTGAGTGCTTCCAGAAGACAAATCTGCATCCTGCCTACAAATTGCTGTACTGAACTAAAACTACAGGTGAATAGATCTACTTCATGGCTTGTCTACACACACAGAATCAGACCACTAGAGCTAAACTCATACTGGAAAAATTAAACCAGCATAAAAGCCATTATCTTGATTTAATAACTTCAAAATGGGACAATAAGTTGTAGGAATGAACAGTAGGGAGTCCATCAACTAAAAAAGATAAGGATCAAACATAGAAAATCATGTGAAGATCATAAACTTACCAAAGAGAGTAACCTCAAGTCTCAATTTCAGGTCAGCTCATTCATTCCCTAAATGCTACTGACATGTCAGAGTTCATTTATATGTTTAGCATTTAATGCACCTGACTTTGAAAACTCCGGAAGGTGCTGATATCCATTATTATCTAAACACCCTGAAAGAACTTTGGGACAAAGGTAACCTCGTACCCACACTTTCCCCTTTCGGTCTCCTTTTGCAGCCACAGGCCAAAGGGTCTGTCTGGAGCAGGCCTTCAGGATATCAAGCCCCAGGAGATCTGGGAAGTCCAAGGTAATGGCACTGAGTTGCTTTGCAAATGCTGAAATTCCATGGGCAATAATAACAGCATTAACTGCTTTTAACATGTTAACCTTAGTGCTGAGGAATGTTAAAGAACTACAGCACCAAGTCCTGAGGAATAACTGTGCAGAAGTAGCATGACTACTCTTTGGAAGTCAGACAAATTATCTGATTTGTACTGACAAAGAAATGTCTCCACTTTTACCTCCTTGTCCTGTGAGCTAAGGCTGGGGCTGCCATGCAGACACAGCCAGGAGTTAAGAGGAAAAAGACAATCTTTATCTAACATAAATTTTACCCTGCAACAGCATGGGTTCACACTGGGGATGTGTATGCAAATGCATAAGCCAGGGAATAAACAGGACAGGAAAAATTAACGCCAGAATTATTAGAAAGATAGAAATATGCTTTCCTTTGCATAAATGTTCTCACCTTAACTTGAAATTCTGGTCTAAAGAGGACCTTAAATGCATGAAAGCATATTAAAATACAAGTCTATTTCTTACACGGAACGTTATTTGCAGCCTTCCCTTTACACTGGAATAGAAAGGAAATAAGGCACTACTTAAATCTCTGTATAATGTCATACCAGCTGTTCTTCAGTAGATTCAGAAAAATGATGATGCAAAGTACTAAACGTTATTTTTAATATTGGGTGGGGTTTTTTTTACACAAAATGTGTTCTAGGGCATTAACTGCAAAAAGTAATTTGCAGAATAAATTTAACATTTGGGATATGTACAAAAAGTTATTAACATTCATCTTAAGGATAACATGCTAGTCTAATACCCAAAGGGGGAGTCGGATTTCACACACAAAATGGGGACAAGTGAACTGAGTGTTCTCATCCTCTGCTAAAAATCAAACATCAGTGACTCATGGAGCAACATATGCTTTAGCATAGTAGGATCACCAACTCTCCAGTCCAAGCAGAAAAATTATAACTTTATGAGCACAGTCATTTTGTTGGCAGTTTTTCCCTTGACTCAGGAAATATCTGTAAATGTTGTGAATCTGCCATTTTATGGTTTGGGATTTTTACAAGTTCTTTTTCCTCTTTTTGCGGGAGAGGGCAGAGAGAGGAAGAGAATGTGAATGGGAGGAAACAGGAGGCTGTTGAATTATTACTTATATCCACTTTCCAAAGTGATCTATTTAATCTTACTAAATTTGTGATTGCAATATTTTAACATACATGTGCTTAAGACAACACAAAAGAATGATATAATCTTGTAATAAGATTGTTATAAACAAATCTTTGGGGGTTTGTGCTGATCTCATTGAGATCACTGTAATGCAAGAAATGCAGTTGCACAGGCTCAATTACTGGCATAAATCATTCTCTAATGTGTTGATGGTGGGGTTGGGAAGAGAGGACAAATTTCTTCCCAAGTGCAAAGCAATGTACAAATTGACCATTAAGTTCCCAAATTATGCAAGTCAACATTTTTTAAGAAGATTCTATCTGTGGTGCTCTTCCGAGCATCGTTAGCACAAATTCTAACTGCGCAACTGGAAAGAAGCACAGCTGAGGTCAGTAGAAGTATCTGCTGAGTCAAAAGCATTAAATCAAGTTTTTGTCTGTTAAGTGGTAACATCCAAAAATTGCTGTTAGAAATAAGAATCTGATTTTAGCAAGCACTGTGTACAGTACACAGAACTACACAAATTAATATATTAATGTATGTGTACGTGCGTGTATACATGTGGTTTGTTGGGGTTTTTTTGTGTATGAATAATAAAGCTACAAACACAGACTGAGTTTTATGGGTGTAGATTTAAGTTATGAGTCTCCTGAATAACCTTTGGCTGCTCAACAGCTTCTGGCCTCAGTTGCCAGAAAAATAAACTAGGTACATTATTTTTTTTGGTTGACAGGACAAAGTTTTTTCCAAATCAATGTAATTTCAAGTGGATTTCTAACCAATGAGATTTGAAGTCCACAGAAACAATCAAAATACAGCAATGGGACACCATACAACTCTACTTTCACCACCACACATCCCTGCCCTAGCACCCTGAAAAAAAACCCCAACCAACATTCAAGGCACTGTGAGGGAAGAGGAAATAGAGATGTTTCGACTTCCTCTCCTCCTCCTAATTCCTGCAAATACATGCAAGTCAGTATTGCATCCAGCTCTATTTCCTAGAGCATCTAGGAAATACCACCTTAAGCCAGACAGCAATGTGGATAAGACCAAGCATATGCTGGAAGGAGAAACCAGTGCATTATCTCTGATTTCTTTACACTCAAGTAGGAACTTGAGGTGGGAGAGAAATCTTGCACGTAGAACTGCTCTGCAACATACTACAGATGCCTTTAAATGACAGCAGCTTTACTACTGTTCATTCAGTATTAGACTGCCTCTAGTAGTGTACCCACATTCCAAACATTAGACTTTTGTTAAGGTTAAACTTTCTAATGCTTTATTTTAAACCCAGACATATCCTTACACACCTGTAGCAGATGTTACTGAGATACTTAAGTGAGACAAGCATCACAGAACAATTCACAAAGGATTCTATGCCAAAGTTGTATCACCTGACATCATATAGCACCATGTGAGTTCTATTCCCCTATTTAATGGAAGTGCGTGTTCATCTTCCTTGTGAATACCGATATGGAGTATTAATCAAACTAAAGGTAACTGCAATCTTTTTAATATATTAGTACCTCTTTATGAGAGTTGATTGCTGATCATAGTGACCAGCATCCATGCAGATAATAAATTCTGGGTGACTTCATGACTATGATTCATAGATGTCAAGTAATAAGACATCATTTTATTTTTGAATTTTGAAAAAAGGCCATCAGCTGATTACTGGAGCCTGTGCTTTCCCCTGAAAAACTTGTTATGACATGCAACTGCCAAGAGATTAAACTCAATCCAGGGCTTTCAGAGACAGCATTTCAAGGACAGTATTTTTTTCCTGCAGACTATATAGCTTTACCAGTTATTAATCTTGCCACCCCAGGTTATCATGGGTGCCACCTCCGTATTCCATATGAGTAAAAACTCCTTATTTTTCTGTTGGCATTTGTTTACGAGTCATTCTGTAACAAACAACTGGAGCACGAATGGAAAGAAGCAGCACAAGAGAAGTAGTTTCTCAGATCAAATTGTGTCTAAAAGGCTCTTGTATTATTATGCAGAGCTTAAAAGAGGTCCTATAGTTCTCTTTCTGCATTCACAAGCTGACAAATTAGTTTGTTTTCAATTCCCACTTCAATTAAGCACAGAAATTTCCAAGTGGTTGATTCCTTTTTTTTTTTTTTTTTGTGAAGATGATTCTGCCAAGCCAAATATCCAATCTGCTCTGGCTGAATTCCGACCGGTCTCGTGTATCAGCAAGGTTCACCTGGTGAAACCTTACTGGGAAAGAAGTGGGTTTGTGGGGGTTTTTTGACATTTAATCTTACTCTTGTCTTAGCAAGTTATCTCATTTGGTTAAAAAAAAAATTGAACAGTATTTAACTGTGGAAAGTACTGTCCAGATTTCATTTCAAGTCCTGGACACTGTGTTTCATGGACTGTTTAATGAGGCGTGAATCTGAATGGTTAAATCAATATACTGCTACCACAGCCCAATGCTTCATAAGCTTATGTGTCATTACAGATCGTACATGTGCTGAGTTCTTGCCTAATGACCATGTAACAGGGCACGTTCAATTATTCTCTTTGGGTTTCAGAAAGAAACAGGAAGTTTGGCTATAAACAATGCAGTCATAGAATAAATTTCACCACAGCAAGTTCATCTGAAAAATATGCATTCTTTACAACACAGCCAGGAATGGCATTATGAGAACCAACATCCTGCTGCACTTTTTTATTGTTGGTTTTTTTTTTTTACTTTGTTTTTTTGTATTAATACTTGGGCAATATAAGGAAAAAAAAACCCTTTAGTTAATACTGGATGTTTTGTGATGAGCCTTACTTCAAAGATGTGGATAGGGAATCAAAAGCAGCTGCTAGAAACCACAGGACAAATAAGACGTTTGCTAAATTTAGTATATGTTATGAAATACATAGAGTGGAGAAAGAGTCAACCATTGTAAATTTTTATCAGCTGGGAAAGAATTACTACATAATATCTCACTCTCTACTTATAAAATAAAGGAAATATGACAGACATTAGAATTTTTATATAGGAATGCATCAGTTGATCTACACTAAAATTTAAGACTAAAATATGTTTAATTTTGGGGTACATTTTTGCTTTTAACTCCTAACAATTTACAAAAATATTCACTTAAATTGTAGTGCCAGTGAAATAAAAGAACTATTACTCTCTAGCTTCCAACCGGGCCTAGAAAAAGCACATCACTATTATTATTATGCCACATCTTTCAATTCTACAAACAGGGTAACATTTCAACTCCAGTATTAAATAAAACGTACTCCTGGATTATTAAAAACCACTTCCTTAAAAATAATCAAATCCTAAAGTTCTTCACTAAAAGAACAAGAAATTACTTTACTTAGCTATCTATTTAACCTTAACTAATTCCATTATACTTAGTGGCAAGGTTTTATTTATTTTTTAATTTTCACATAGGAAAGAAAATATTCCAAAGCGTAACAATGACAGTCTTCAATTAAAGACTCCAAATTCTAAAGGTTCCAAGTCTTAAGGCACACCAGAAATTCTGTGAAGCACTTTACATAGAATGGGAAATGAAATGTCTACTCTTGAAAGAACAAGTATGCTAAAAAAAGTGAATTAATGTTTAAAAATAAACATTGCCAAGTAGCTGACACCTAAAATCTCATCTAACTAAAAACTGAAAAATTATTCTGTCACGTTTTAAAACTTGCCATGTACTCCCACACAAATCTTGACAATAAATACACTTACAGAAATCTGCATATCCACTAGAGCATCCTTGTGCACATTTGTCCTGTGAGGGCCTCATGCAGCAGGCCAGCAGAGGGAGCAGAAGTTAATAAACCTTTTCCTAGAACAAGGCTGAGAATCATCCATGCTATGTCAAATATGAAAGGAAAAGAACACCATATTGCCTGTCCCAATAAAAGAACCAACCAAGCTAATAAACAAAGCCTCAAGAAATTCTATGACATGTTTTGGGCTGGTTTTTTGGTTTCAAAACAGATAAAACCCCCAAACCTACAAACAAGTACACTGAGCTCACCTTTGCACAAACACATGGATTTCTGCAGGACAGAAAAATGCATCCTTAGCAGGAACAGCAAAGTATTTTCTAGGGTTTCCCTCTATTGTTTCTAGACACCTTTTTTTCTGCATTTTTGTTTTACCTGCAGGTTAATCTCTGCTTCGTAGAAAGTTAAGCAGGAACAGTAGTGCCTCTCTGAGTCTATGTCAGTCAAAACCACCACAAAGAACGTTGGCTGTTTTCTCTCTTTCGAAAGCTGCCATCCTCCAGGCTGGCAGAACTAAGGAAACAAGCAAACAAAAAGACATACAGTTAAGCAGTAATATCAATTGTTTTAAGAAATATGACAAACATTTTTAAACGATGTAACAGATCATTATTGAGACGTTCATTTCATTTCAAGTGAACACACGCAGGACTGTGAAATTTTAAGGAAATGAGGAAAACACAGCATCTCTTGCACTTGTTAAGACTGGTATAAATCTAGCTCTGTAAACACCAAGAGAGATATATTTAACTTCATACACTGAAGATGTGTTCCTTTGAATTCAATATTCAAGATCATCTTTGCAGTATTTAACAGGCAACAAGAGAAAATATTGATACATTATGCAGGTTTTATTTGGACAACAAGTTAGAATTTTAGGTTACAGTTCTTGAGAGTTGGAGTGGCTCTACATTTTTCTCTCCTTATTTCTTCATTAATTTATCTAATCAAACACAGATATTTCGCTTACATCCAACTGCAAAATTACTCAACAGTTGCTCATACAAAAGACTATTTAGAAAGCAGTATTTTCCATGTATTTATTACTTTTATACACTTCATTGTGAATATCTGAAATTTTTTAAGAGGTCCTACTATAGCAGGGATATAAGTTTTGTGGCCACTGTGTAAAATACATTCAAGCTCCTCACAACTCCCTTCTTTCATAACTCTCAGAGACAAAGAAAACTGCCTGCTGCAGTTCTCCAGATACTTCATGTGCACTTACGATATTACACATTTCCAAGTCCTCATCCCAGTGAGCAGACTAATTATGTGCAGTATGTAAAACACACCTCCAATAAGTGTAAGCCCTTCAGTGCTTATTCCTTCAAGCTGACCAGGGCCATGGCAGTACAAGCAATTCTGACCTCGGAGGAGTTGCACAAGCAGCATGAGCAAGAAGAGAACTGCAACTCAACAGCAAAGTGTATGTTTTTTCTTCCTTTTTTTTTTTTTTTTTTAAATTACTACAGTGCAACATCACTTAATAACTTGTCCTCTGTAATGGAAGAGGGTACTGGAAGTCAGAAATCAGTCAAGTGAACATTCTTGAGATGGTTTTTATGGAATACTGCACTTCCCTCTTTCTTTACTGAAGGCTAAAGTCACATACACGAAAACATTCACAACTACATTTTTAATAGCAAAATTATAAACCTACAATTTGTATGCAGCAAAGCCCCTGTGTGCATTTGAATTAAAAAAAAAAACCAAACCACCACAGAAAACCAACCAAACACCACAACAAAAAAATTTCAAGAATTGTTAAACAGTGCAGACACTGAAGGAACAAAAGAGATAGGTCAAAATCTCATGTTTCCAGAAATTGCTTCATTCCCCTAGACAGATGTTAAAAACTGAAAGAGCATGAAGGGTAAGTTGCAAACAAACATTTACTAAAGATTCATCTTTGGAGTCTCTGCAATAAAACCTGGGTAGTCTTAGGTGAACAGCAGTTCAAACACTGCCTCTGATACGCAGTTGCTTTTATGATCATGGGAAAATCTTCAAAACCAAAGTTTTCTCATGTTACATTCTTCAAATTCTAGATAGTCAGCTTAACACTTCTGAGTCTGTATCCTTAGAAGTGCTAAGCACTCCCTTCTGCATCTGAGAATAACTGCTCTGAACATCAAAAGGTCCTCTGAGGAAAGACATCCTAGTTATTCCAAGCTAAGCATCCAGTATTAGTCCATGATTTTGATAATACCGGCCTAATCTCCCTTTGTTTTTCATCTCATGTCAGTTAAAAATAAGAAGATACTGCTATTAATCTCTCAGGACTGCTATAAAGATAACGTAATATGGTTGACATATACAGACACTGTAACAGAAACATCATTAAAAAGTTGGACAATAAAATCATTAGAGTTCTGTAAGTATTTCAGAGTTTGGGGGGTAGGTCTGTGTAGTAATTGAAGCCTGGAATCCACAGTTCAATAAGATAACCCCCAAAATTCTGAAGAGCTATTTGTTCAACAAGTATGAGCCAAAATGCCAAGAATGCAGCAAGATTCTGTTAATAAATAAAAACTTTCCATGATAGCCTAGTAAAATCAAATCATCCACACAAGGTGGATCACATTAAGGCTGTTCACACAGTCCTAGTTTGGGCTCCTTAAAGTCCAAACACTTGGAGTTCAAACGATCTTAACACTCTTTCAGATCTGCCAAGTCTACCAGTTCCAACAACAGGAGCTCCCTGCTGGTGCCACTGCCTTTCAGCTTCACAGGTAATGTCCTGTCTCGTACCTGTGAGTGACAATCTATCCCACTTTGGAGTGTCTGGAATCCCTGCACAAAGGGCCATTCTGCAGACACCAAACACTACCCTACTAAAGGCTCAGAACTGTTATATCCAAATACTCCATGGTCTATTCTGCACCCAAATGACAAAGAAAGGAGCTGGGTTATGCATAGCTGGTTTCCACATGATATACCCACAATCTACCAGTTTTGATCTTGGAGGTATCGGTAAGTTAATTTTGAATATGCTTTTTGTATTTATTTTGAAATAACTTTTAAATAATTCTTTTTATTGTAATAATGCATTATTATCAGTCTCTGCCTAAAATTTATACCAACATCTGTCCTGTAACTCGGAAATGCAAAGGGAAACCCAACAACCAAACTTTTAACTATGAGAACAGACTGTGGATCTGGGCGGGCTGCTGTTAATAGCAATCTCATAATCTTTATGCATGTCTAAAACCTACTCATGTCATAGTAAGAATTCTTCCCAATTTCCAAGTGATCTTGCTTTCTAGATTTAAGTATTTTACTAGAAAACAACAATTAGTGGTTGTTGAGGAAAACAGCTGAAGCAGAGTGCATCCACTGGCTACACAGAGAATCTGTGTTTTCAAATAAACTGGAAGGAATTTATAAATACAGAGATTGAGGATAAAGACAACATGCTCCTCCAAGAGATTAAACAATGAGTGATTCTCAGTTTCCTTTAAAAAAGGTAATAAATATTAGTGCAACATTTGAAATGCAAACAGAATTGAGAAGAACTTTCCAAATTAGTATAAATACAAGCTACTATCCAGTACAATTACCAGCACACTCTGGCCACTAAGAACAATAAAATGTTTCCTTACCAAACCAGATGCTATACCAAAACAGAAAAAAAGCACCACTGTGAATGTAATTCAAAGGTCATGTTCTTCTTCAGTAAACAAGAAAAACCCCAGAAGTTTAAGAACGAACATGCTCCCATATTGTTTCACTTATTTGCCAGAATTCTTGGAAGCAGATAATAACTTCTATCAAAGACAGTGAAAATTAGAATGAATGAATGAATGGGTGTCCAACTCACTACTCATAGGAATAAGCTTCTATTGATGGCGAGTGCTTCAAACCAACTCCGTATTACAACTGATTGCCTTCTAAAATCTGGTGCAGATACTCAGAAATTGCAATGAAGAACATGCAACAGATCTTACACTCAAGGTGCTGAGACTGCATTTTATGCATTCTTTGAAACTGCAGATGCCCACTAAAACAAAGAACTTTCTCTTAATTATTCCCACAAATGCTTTCAGACTAAACAAGAGACCAGAATGATTTAAAAATGATGAAATGTTTTATAACAGCATAGCTGGGTTTGTTACCTTTGAAAAAATTGCATGTCATCATCACAAGCCTGCCTTCTCTCTAAAGTCTAGACATGATTAATACATGTTTAAAAGTGACATTTCTGTCTTCTAACTTTTATAAACTAAAACCATTATATTTGCTTGATTCATAGGTTTGTTTCTTCTCTCCAAACTAAAGCCATAGCTGCATTCCTACTGCTTGTCTTGCCCTTCCCCATTAAAATAAATAATTTGCATAAAGCAGCATATCTGTATGCAGCTTTGGTGCCTAGGATCACAGAACCCTAAAACATCCTGAATTGGAAGGGACAGGTTATGGACTAGACCATCCTGAGTGCCACCACAGAGGATCAGGCCCAGCCAGCATGGGTTAAAGAAAGGTAGGTCCCTGCATGACCAACCTGACCTCCTTCTATGACAAAGTGACCTGCTCAGTGGATGAGGGAAAGGCTGTGGATATATCTACCATGACTTTAATAAAGCCATTGACACCATTTCCTCCAGCATTCTCCTGGAGAAACTGGCTGCACATGGCTGGGACAGGGGCATCCTTCACTGGGTTAAAAACCGGCTGGACAGTCAGGCCCAGAAAGTGGTGGTGGATGGAGCTATATCCTGCTGGTGACCAGGTGTAAAGTGGTGCGCCAAGGGCTCGGTGTTGGGGTCAGTCCTGTGTAACACCTTGACTGATGATTAGGACGAGGGGATACGGTGCACCCTCACTAAGTTCGCAGGTGGCACTAGGTTGGGTGGAAGTGTTGGTTTGCTGGAGGGTAGGAAGGCTCTGTTGAGGGCAGGAAGGTTCTACAGAGTGACCTGGAGAAACAGGATGGATGGGAGGACAACTGCATGAGGTTCAACAAGAAGTGTCAGGTTCTGCACTTGGGTCACAACAACTCCACGCCTTGCCACAGGAATGAGGAGGAGTGGTTTGAAAGCTGTTCAGCAGAAAGGGAGCTGGAGGTGCTGAAGATGAGCCAGCAAGTGTACGGGTGGCCAAGAAGGCCAGCGGCCTCCTATCTTGGATTAGGAATAGTGTGGCCAGCAGATCTAAGGAAGTGACTGCCCTCCTGTACTAGGCACTGGTTAAGTCCATACCTCAAATCCTGTCTCCAGTTCTGGGCCCCTCATTTCAAAAATGACATTTTGATGCTGAGGCATGTCCAGAGAGCGGCTTGAATACTCACAGGCTTGAGGGCATGAGCACTTCCCTGGGGAGCACAGTCTGTTAAAATTTGAAGAAAATGTCAAAACAGTCACAATTTCTACTAAAGCAGTAGAGGAATTAGGATGTAGGTTGTATTGTGTTTGTGTGACAGGTTTTGGTAGTGAGGCAGAGGCTACAAGGGTGGCTTCTTTGAGAAGCTGCCAAAAGCTTCTCCCATATCCAGCAGAGCCAATGCCAGCTGGCTCCAGGCTGGTCCCGCCACTGGCCAAGGCTGAGTCAACCAGGAGTGACAGTAACATCTCTGTGAGAACACATTTAAGAAGGAGGGGGGAAAAAGTTGTTGTTCAGATGAAGATTGCCACCACAGAAGAGCAGAGTGAGAACATATGAACAACAATGCAGACACCAAGGTCAGTGCAGAAGGAGGGGCAGGAGATGTTCCAGGCACTGGAGCTGAGGTTCCCCTGCAGCCCATGGGGAAGACCATGGTGAAGCAGCTGTGCCCCTGCAGCCCATGGAGGAGCACAGGGGTGCAGAGATCCACCCACAGCCTGTGGAGGAGCCCATGTTAGAGCTGTTGAATGCCAGAAGGGAGGCTGTGATCCTGCGGGAGGCCCATGTTGGAGCAGGATCCTGGCAGAGACCTGCCAATCTGTGGGGAAGGAGCTCACGCTGTAGCAGGGTTTCCTGGTGGGACTTGTGGCCTGTGGGGCCCACACTGGAGCAGCCTGTACCTGAGGGACTGAACCCTGTGGAAAAGTGACCCACATGGCAGCAGCGTCTGAAGAACTGTTGCCCATGGGATGGACTCACATTGGAGAAGTGTGTGAAGGACAGTCTCCTGTGGGAGGGATCCCACGGGAAACAAGGGAAGGACTCCTCTCTCCGAGCAGCAGCAGAAACAGCAACTGACCATAACCCCCATTCCCGTCTCCCTGCACCACTGGGGGGAGGAGGGAGAACTTGGAAGGAATGAGGAGTGGAGGAAGGTGTTTTTAAGACTTACTTTACTTCTTACTCTCCTGCTCTGATTCTGTTAGTAACTAATTAATATCCTCACTTGGAGCCTGTTTTGCCTGTGACAGTAATCAGTGAGTGATCTCTCCCAGTCCTTAACTCACGAACCCTTCATTATATTTTCTCTCCTCTGCCCAGTGGTAGAGAGGAGTGAGAGGGCGGCTTTTGTGCATCCCTTATGTGTAGCCAGAATCAAACCACTACAGAGGTACAAAGCTTATTGGATATTGTGAATGTGAAGATTAAATACTATTATAATGAATAGTAATTATATAGTATTCGAGTTTCATTAAAGAAAAATTTTAGTCCTTTGTATCTCCATCATGGCAGAACTATAATATCCATATCTGTTGGTCAGAAATTACTCAGTTGGCAAACGGCATGTTAGATATTTGTTATGTTCTTCTGAGCACAACAAGTCCACAACAAAAACTTGAACCAATATTCCAGTTGGGTCTGTGTAGCTACAGACTGGTCTCTTTGCACTTTATATTGTTTTCTGTATCAATGATCTGGTTAGTTTTCCATCAGAAATCCACTACTTCTGATGGCATTATCGATCTAGAAAGGGGAAAAAGCTTGTTCAGAGAGTTTATGACTTGATACATTCTTTGTAAGTCAGCCACTGAAAGCATTTAGTGAAGAGTTTACGCAGAACAGTAGACAAGGTCTGTGACACAGCATTACAGAATCCTGCACTTATAGACTGTATTTAAAATATATTCTCACACCATATTTTCTCTTCAAAATATATTTCTGCACTTCTTTCTTGTCATACAAAACCCAAAGCTATCTGGATGCACATAAAATTGAAACCACTTGAATTCTATTGACAAGACTTGAATTTAAAGGTCCCCAAATGATTTTAGAATTTAAAACATCTGACAGAGATATCTACCTTCCTTCCTCATTTAACTCTTTCATCAAACATTTGGATTCTCCCTTGAATCACTCTGGGCACAAAGATTCATTTTTCTAAGCCTACTTCTGTAGGCTTTCTTTTAATTTTCAAGTAACTGTGCTTTGTTTTTAACATGTTATCATCATCTTCTTTTCTACAAGCCTCCCTAAAAATAAGTGACCATGTTCTGGACACTATGTGAAGGAAGTCTGTTCCATCTGGACTTGCATGACCTAGCACCAGCTGCTGAGTATTTCACCATTTTTCCATTCACTTATGTATGGAATTTTGGCAAAGGGAATTTTCTTTTTCAGATGCATACCTCTACTTAAAACAAAACAAAACAATTACAATGTTCACTGGCATAATAAAAAAGCAATTTTATGAAGCTGTAAGTATGAAGGAACACTTGGAGCTTTTGGATATCTCTGAATGTAAACAGAACACAAAATATACACTGGTTTGTGTAACAGCTTCCTGCCTTTCAACTTCTCGTATCTAAGAAACCTTGTATTTATCCTTAGCCTAGTCTAAAATAAGACCAGTGCACTTAAAGTATATCCCAAATCATTTCCAGGTAAAAGCTCATTTCAAGTGTTGTACAATATTCTGATGATCAACTGTAAACAATTAAACTCATTCATAAAGAAAAAAATAGCTTTTACTCTTAAAGCCATAAAGAAACAAAAAAGAAAACAAAGGCCTTTTTTCAAACTTGGAATGAATTTAAATGCAGAGGTCTCTGAGATGAACCTTTACACAGTCCCCTTGTGGCACCTGGGGACCTGGATGTGAACCTGCCTGCACCCCTGAATTGTGATCCAGCTGCCAGGATCTCCCACAAAGGGGCCTGGCAAACCAGCTGCCCTCCACTTCCACCCCATCCACAGGCTGGGGGGTGCTGAGGCCAGAAAAGGGTTGGCTAATAAGCCAACATTAGCATAATTCATTAATTTCAGACTTTCTAACCTATGACACCAGAGACAGAGGGAAGCCAAAGGGAGCATGAATACACAGTGCTCATTTGAAATCAAGGACTGCTCTCTACCCTTGGAAAACTGAAAAAACACCCAAGTGCCTGCATGTGCTGCTGTTACTGGATATTACCTGTCCTTAGCTTCTCACCCTGAAATTGGTTGAAATACTTTGAGGAATCACATGAGAAGCAGAAGGAGGCTTGTTTGTGACTACAAGTGACATTACTGTCCAAGAATATTACAGGTGAATTATCTTTCCTCTCCTTGTCTGGTACAGACTCTCCCCAGGCACTGCTGGCATTTCCACCTCAGCACCTCATTCAAACATTTAAAACCATGTGAAAACAGACACTAAAGAAACACCTTCCCTCAGAGGAAAGATCCTTGACCACATTCTTGAATTTCCTAAGGCTGAAAGTTGCTGAAAGATCTCTCAATGGCACTAATCCTGCACAAGTGACAGACCAGGTATTCTCTAACTGGAGCTACAGATTAAAGTGATCCTCAATAACCAGATGCCCAAGCTTGTCACAGAGACCCTGCAGCAAAGTTCAACAAAGCAAGAAAAGTTAAAGTATTTGGGAACATATCAACTAGGACCAGCTAATTCATCCTCCAGTCACAGAGACAGAGAAGTCTTCTATCAAAATTCATAAAGAACTAGGCTAACCTCTCCCACATACTAGTAAATATATAAGCCTGGGTATGCATTACAGATGCACATGAAAATCAAAATCGGCTTCAAGTTCACTGATTTGCTTTTTCAAAAGCTCATAATATTGTTTCATTTTAAACACCTTTCCACAATGAACTGCTATGATGAAAACTCAAACTCACAAAAAGAGTTTGTACAACAACTGTATTTCTAGTTTATCTTCTGAAAAAAAATTATTTGAACTGGCTTTTAGAAAGAAAACTATACCCACGGGGAAAAGTTTCTTCTTGTGTTTTCAGAACACTTAGTATCATTATCCCAGTGGCTTATTTAGAACAACAACAACAACCACAACAACAAAAACTGTCAAATAATCCTCTGACCATTTCAAGTCAGACTAGAGATACGGTGATTTATGAGTAAGTACTGCATGCTAATGCCATTATTTCAGAAATAGTACAGGACCAATGATGACATTAAATTGGGTTTTCTTCAAAAAATGAACTTCCAACATCTCTATTCTAATGAAGTTTTGTAAGAATATGAATTTAGTGGCTTGTGCAGACAATTACATTTGGACTCTTTAATCTATTTAAACCATGGCCCCTCTTCTTGATTTCAACCAAGTGTTATTGAGAAAATCTTACGGAAATTGAAAAATTCTGAGACCCTTGAACTCAAATTATGTTTTTACCACATCCACACCCAACAAAATCCAACACCATGCTCTGGGCTGCCTCAGGCAAAGAGAGGAAGCCTGGTGTGGACAGTAACCAGGAATTTTCAGACATACATCAGTATGTTAAACCAAGTATCAGTACCTTAGGGGTCTGAAGCACATAATTTCTGCCAGAGAATTTTATATATATATATTTTTTTAAAGATACATTTTAAACTTCACCAAAGAGTTAAGAAGCCAAAATTTTAAACCCAGGCCTTGCAACTGAAATTCCGGAACACAGAGCCTGCCTTCAAAATTTCTCTTACAAAGCAATATTTGCTGCCAATGACATGATTGGTCAAAAGAATAATGAGAAGTCTGGAAACTAAATATTCAACATCTGTATGAAAGCGGAAAAGACAATTTCAATGCTGCAATAAATTCAAGTGAGATACGACTCTAGCAAATTATACTTCAGTCTGAAGAACACAGGTCCATAGTGAATGCATTGTGCTCAGCTGTGAGGCAAAGAGAGACAGTATGGCTGGAAAATTTCTGATACTGAGAATATCCTGAGGCAATACTGAAAGAAGTACTGTAAAAGAATACCACTATCAAAGAAACTGATTCTTTATATTAAATGCTTGGTTTTTTAATTTTCAGCACTAAGGAGATAAAGAAGCACCTTGGTCCCTCTTAAACTTTTTAACAACCACTGTTCAGGAGTGGTTTCCAAAATGCATTGTGACACTGAGACAACGGTTAATTTGGTTTGGGTGGGTTTTTTGCTTGCTTTTTTGTTTTGGGGGTTGGGTTTTTCCTATTTTTAGTGGCTACTGCCTATACCCTTGGAAAGACTGGTAGTCATCTGAGCTATGTGAGGCTAGAAAAACACTTTCCATTTAGAAACATAAATGAGCATTTTATACACAATTATCAGTCAAATATGAAATATTAACCTTGCCTAATGAAGTCTTTTTCCTCTCGTCTCTGACCTTCCTTCTTTCACTTTTTGCAGTAGGAGCACTGTGTTACAATGGCAGCCATACATTTTTTTCTCAGTTCTTAGTGGCTTCCCAACTCATTTCCTAGATAACACTATAATCTAGTTTTCAAAATTCATACAGCATGTACAAGTACAAATATTGTACTGGTTGAGTGTTCAAAAAAAGGTACAGCAGGATAATTAACATTCATCACAATTATTACAACTGGTATACTGTAAGCTATCTACACAAACGTAAATTTTGATTTTTGTTAATGATTAATACTGTTCTAGAGAACTGGTCAGTAATATAGAGTCCCCATTACCTTATTTTTATAGCTTACACCTGTAGAATCAGCCATTGAACCACACTGTTAATATGACACTACAAGCTGAAGATTCATGCTGTTGCTCTCTAGCAATTGTAAAAAAACACAGGCAGCCTTGTGTCAGGATTTTTGTATTCATCATCTTATAACTCCTCAGAATATATCTGCCAGAGACAGGTTTGAAGTCTCAACACTTAGAAAAAAGCACATGGGTGTTGGGGGTAGTGTGTGTAGGGATGTGGTAATGCAGCGTACACCCAAAAGAACATTGATCTGACCTGACAGAGGCCGAGCAACTGAAAGGCCTGTGACTGCTGCAGCAAGAGATTTAAAAGAGATGCCAACAGCTTCAAGATGATAAAATACAGAACAGGAAGTCCTGAAATAGGCAAATTAATTAGATGTCAGAATTTGATCTTAAAATAGAGAGAAAAAATTTGACTGGAACATATAGAGCAAACCACAGAAAGGGTAACAGATATCCAAAAGTGCCTGAAAAAAATGCACTTGGTCCAAAGTGATAATCAATTTCTTTCTGAAATGTACCCCTTCATTACACAACTCTCTAACTCTGAGTTCCAAATAGTGCCTGGAGCAGCAGAACATGACAGGAACTCAGATCAAGAAACAAGCTGCAAGCTAGTGAATGTAGTACCAGGAAGATATATATATATATGGTTCTCAGGCAGTTTGTTCCAAAGCTCCCATGTTTTATATAAAATCTCCAAGCTTTTGGGTAGGTCATACTAAGCATGCACAGGATTCAATCAACTTCTGAATCTCATCTTGGCTGAAATTGCCCTTCCCTGGGCTGAAACAAATGAGTTCCTGAGAGCAGATCTAAGTCTTCTAGTCCAATCATCCTCTAGAAATAATATCAGGGAAATGGTGGTGCCATCTATCCCTGTGAATTAGCATTATCTCCTTTAATTGTTTTGGATGCCACACCTCAAAATACATAACCTACCTTACCCTGTCCTACTCTTTACTTTTCAAATCCAAATGATGTCAACAACTCAGGGCATCTCCAAGATCTGGAATACAGACCATACCCCGCGCAGCCTTCTGTCAGTTTACCCCAGAGAAAGCATGTCCATCCCAACATCAGTGCTTGCAACCAGTTAGAGGAAATCAAGAAAAGGAGAAGGGGACAGCTGACATGGGGAAGAGGTTTTTGGAACTGCACAGGCTGGACAGATTGTCCAAATCCCATGGCATGAGGTTCAACAAAACCAAATGCAGGGTCTTGCACTTGGCCAACGGCATCCTGGCCTGTATCGGGAATAGTGTGGCCAGCAGGACTAGGGATGTGGTTCTTCCTCTTACTCAGGACTGGTTGGGTTGCACCTTGAGTGCAGTGTCCAGTTCTGGGCCCCTCAATTTAGGAAGGATATTGAGATGCTAGGGCATGTCCAAAGAAGGGCAATGAGGATGGTGAAGGGACTGGAGCACAAGTCCTGCTGGGGAGCGGCTGAGGGAGCTGGGGTTCTTCAGCCTGGAGAAGAGGAGGCTCGGGAGAGACCTATCTCTCCCTACAACTGCCTCAAAGGAGGGTGTTGCCAGGTGGGTATTGCCATTTTCTTCCAGGCAACCAGCAGTAGGACAAGAGGCCACAGTCTTAAGCAGCACCAGAGGCTTAGGTAAGACATTAGGAGGAAGTTCTTTACAAAGAGAGTGACTGGGTGTTGGAATGGGCTGCCCAAGAAGGAGATGGAGTCACCATCCCTGGAGGTACTTAAGAAGAGACGGGGTATGGCACTTAGTGCATGGACTAGTAGGCAGGGAAGTGTTAGGTCAAAGGTTGGACTCAATGATCTCAGGGGTCTTTTCCAACCTAGTTGATTCTGTCATTCTGTGATATTTCTGGTCTGTTACTTAGAGAATTTAACAGTACTTCTTAGATGCTTTGTGTTATTGTCTCCCTCTTATGGTCACAATCGTTTTCCTCTTTTGCAGGTGTGAGTTTCTACTAAGAAGCAGAAGAGTAAGCACATAAACACAGAAAAATTAAATGTGACTAAAAATTTCACAAAAATCCATCTTTCTTATGTAAGTAAAAGACAGACCAAGAGCTAAAATAAAAAAACACAAACAACTGGATTGTGATATGAACGTATCCAACTAATGAAGTTCTGTAAATTGGCTGCTACTACTCAATTCTACATTTCCACAGTATTAACTAAGAAAAATATGAAATGTATTTCCTGTCAGCACTCTCACAAAGAATGAAATAAAATAAGTAACATAAAAAACCAACTGAAAAGTTTGGTGCTTTCCACTGAGTTTCAGCTTCCTGTGCAGAAAATTGGGATCAAAAATAGGAGATATACTTGTCCTGTCTTCCCATAAACTGGTGCTTGTATTATAACCAGTGGGCACTACTACTGGACTAGATTACAGGATGTCTTTAATGGGTGTGGTAAGTGAGCATGTCTGGCAAAAGTTCCACTACAAACAAAACAGTTTTGTGCCACTGCAGATGTTTTCATGCACAGCTGGCATGTCAGGAAACAGCTATTTTGATGAAGAGAATGGATTTCCTCCAGGTAGGTTTGCAGAATTTAGCAGTTTCTGAACTAAGAAGATGATAAGAGATTACAAAATGGCCCTTCAGAAAGGTTTGGCATTAAGGAAGTTTGTACTTTTAAGTTCCTATCTAATCATGGTAGATACTTTCGTTCCTTTTGGCATTTCTCCAGTGTACTCCACGTTTGGATGACATACTAAACTTGAGTTTTGCACAATCACTAGAAAACCATAACTTGCATATTTTCTGCTCTCCACCACATGGTAATTAAACCAGAGCAAAACAGAACACTAGAAGTTTGTACAGCTTTTGTATTTGGACCAAAAAAAAGAAAGCAAAAAACTAAAACAAAAAAATCAACCAAACAAAAAAACCCAAAGAAAAACAAAACCAAAAAATTAAAAGAGAAAATGCGAGAATCCCTGATAAAAGTCAACATTTTCCAACAAACTGGCTCTAGTAACTTGCATGCATCAAAAAGGACAGAGGAGCTCTTCACCAATAAATTCAGTATCTCAAAAGTGTTCCAAAAGGGGGAAATCCCACAGGTCTAGAGACCATAGACATTATTCTTATGTTTTAGGAGGCTAAAAAAAGAATGTCCATAGGAAATTAATGACTACTAAACACAGGTAAATTAATAGATGGTTATTTAAACCTGTATCAGAGACAAAAATCCAAGATACAAATAGAATGATGACTGGTACGTTTCTGTAAAAAAATAAGACATTAAAACAATTTTTAGTGATGCAGTAATAGGAACACAATGCAGCTAATAAATGTGATGACTTGATGACTTCTAAGGTCTCTTCCAACCTTGCTGAAACTGTGATCCTATGATACCTGGAGATTTTTTTTTGTCTTCCTAAAAGTATTTTATTTGATGCTTTGTGGCAATTATTTTAGAAGTATACTAGATGTCATTAGCATGGCATATATTCCATAGATTAAAAGATGAGCTTGCTCACAGACTGGGAAAGATAACCCTCAGCAAAGACACACATCGGTGAAGCCGCTTCTATTGAAGAAGCATTATCTGATTTCCCACCTTCTGTCCAGCTAAAAAGCCTCATCCTGTCCCATGTGACTGGGCAGTCACAGAACTGCCAAAAATATCACTTTAGAACATGGCATAGAGAATACAAGAGTTTTCCAAGCAAGAAAAAGAACAAGAGAGTTAAGAAACACATTACAGAGTGGACATTTTTAGATACAATGATTTCAGATAAGTGTTCTAGATCCAGAAGTCATTATTGTAAAAAATCAAATCTCAAAATAAGATGTCACTCTCTAGTCAGTGAAGGGGATGGAAAACTGGGTTGGGTTATCAGAGTAAGCATTAGGCTCCTCTCAGCTGGAGCTAAGTCCTTCCTGTAAAATTGAACAGCTTTTGGAAGAAAATACCTAGTCCACATGTGTCGGCAGAAGTCACCTCAGACCAGTGTGGGACCTGGAAATCTGTATATGAAACCTCTTGTTCTTTCTACTTCAGTGTCTGAACATGCTCCTAACACTTGAAGCTCTACATTCATAACACAATTATAATCAGATCTCATACTTCAGAGCTTCAACCATTCAAGCATAGAGATTTAGACAGAATTTCCACCTGGATACGTAATTGGACATCCGAGTTTTTGCAGAAGAGCCAGTGGCAGTGATCCAGCACTTCATGGGACTGGCAGGTACATGCAGAGAAGTCTGGCTGGCCTGTCTTGCTTATGTGACTCTAAGTTGTGTGCCAAGAAGGAATTTTCTGTCAAATCAAGTTGAGAGGGATTCAGGGATTTATTTCACTTGTTTGTTTTCCTCTGTTGCATATGGCATGTTAGTATCATCAGCATAATCAATTCCCTTAAGCTTAGGAGATGCTCTGATTTCATCCTAATCTCAAGAACACTATCAATTCAAACAGGACTGAAACCACCTGGAATAAGTAGAATTGCTGGGCATAGTATCACAAATCAGTGGTGCTGATTAATGGACTCTAGTCAGACTAAATAAACTGATGTATGACATATGGGCTCCTCTGTGAAGCCAAAAACAGGGAAAAAAGTTTTTAAAAATAAACTGAAATGTTTTAAAAAGAAAGTAGAATTTATTGTTTGTGAGCAACATACTTAAATCATTTTATCATTTCATACCATAATATTCGATTCTTGGAAGGTTATGAGTAGGACTGGATATGAAGGAATAAATATCTTTGGAGTGTATTGGTAGGGATTATATAATTCTATCTTGTCTTGTTAATTTAATGCAAAATAATTGGACTCCATACCTACAAAAGAGTTTACTGCTAATAAATGCCAATTATTGGAAATTAAAACTATGCAATGTTGAGAGAATTGAAAAATGTAAGCTAACTCTACTGTTCAGAAAAAAGACATTTCCCCCTCTGTCCCAAGAGAGCTAACAAGTGCAGATAAAATATCCCCTGTAAGCACTGCACACTTCAGCTGCATACAAGTGCCCTCTGCAGGGACAGCACACCCACAAAGGGCCTGCTCTTAGTTCTTTGTTGGTGGGATAATTCCAGTCTTATATCCAAAGGGACCTGGGCTGCCCTTACAGTTCTTTGAAGCTGAACAGCATTGAACATCATCAAACATCATTAATTATAGATCATCTCAAAAAAAACTCCAGGAAATAGAAACAGAAAGCATGTCTTTTTCATATAAACTTCACAAGGCATGGGGAAGATATTATTATCATACACACCAAATTATTACCAAATATTTATTACACAATAGAAAAGGCTGTTGAGTAGTAGGAATTAATATACGGAAAATTACATTGCAAAGATCATATTCTCATTGAAAACACTGCATAAGTAACATGTTTCCTTCCCAAAATTAATCAAATGCTAGTGGTGCTCCCATATATAAAAATAGAAACACTAGTCAACCATGGGGGGTTCCCTTCTATTGTCCCATAAGCATACAAAGGAAATAGAAATATTTCAAGGCATCTGTAATGTCTTACATACTTTGAATAAAATAAAGAGCCAAAGCCCTTAACAGTACTGGATTTTATTCCAAATTATACCCAAGAGGAAGCCATCTGCAGGAAAAATAAAAAGTAAAACAATAAAAAAGCCCAGCACACTTTTGCCTTGGACATCACTTGTGCAATACAGCTATCTAAGAGGACAGCATGTTCTTTTAAAAGAATGATTACTTATTTTTTCATGATACAGGCAATATAAAAATCACCTGAAAACTTTCGGGGCTTTTTTTAAGTACTAAAAATAAATTATACACTGTTCCAGTGAAACACTGAACTACTGTCAGTTCTTTTACTCTTCCCCTCATCTCAAATAAAGTATTACTATATTGGCAAAAGTAATCTCTAGAGGACTCTGAAACTCTTTGAATTTACCCCCAGCCAAGCAAATCACTGCTGCTATGGCCTAGTTTGAAAAGAAACTGAAACCTACGGTCTAACATGCTTTAGAGTAGATCAACACAGACATACACATACAAGGCCATGAAAAGTTTTAAACCTCTGCTTTAGACAACAGAAAATGCCCAGTTTCAATAGACAAGTATTAACATACAGCTTTGTGATACACTCACAGTAAAAGTGAAATTCAAATATCAGGAAGAGACTTATAAAATGCTACTACAAGACACAGCCTGTGTTGATGAGATGCCGACCACGCCGTAAGCGCCGACGGTGACATCTCAGACATGATGGTCCCGTCTGAGCAGCAAGGACTGCAAAGCTGCCCACGGATATATTAGCACAGTCATTCGTCTCAGGAGAAATGATACAAGATGCAGCATTTCCTGGTGCATCAATGTTTCCTACATTCCAAAGTCTCTCAAAATATGAAACAGATCATACAAAAGAAAAAAAAAATGTTTGCCATAAACTCCAAACAAATTAAGTGAAAATTTGAAAATAACTATGTAGTACTGGACAAACATTAGAAGAATAATAGATGAGCTTTGACAATGTGTGTATGGGTTACATTAGAAAAGAAAGAACCAAAAAAACCAAGCAAAAAAACCCCCTTTCAACAGTTGCATACCAGGAAACATGTGTTGACCTACAACACTTGAACAGCTAACAACAGTATCCTACGCACAACCTCCAGCAGCACAGAAGGAAAGCAATCTTTCAGAGTATTTGGGGATTCAAGGACCCTGTAAAACATTACAAAAATTTCCTGCTATTTCCATATTTCTTAGTCAACACAATGCAATTTAGGAAACTATTTCTTTTTCTTATGAAAAGGCATCATGGGCAGTAGATCCTACCTACCAGTTTTGGCCCACACAGATAAACTCAGAGTAGAGTGCCCAAACGATGTTTTGATCATGTACAGATTTGTACTAAAATAGAAACCAAGAGATCATTCTTCACGAAATTCTCTACCCCCTTAAAAACTTAAGTTGCTACAACTTGAAAACAACTTGAAAACACTAGTTGTGTAGTGATCAAGTCATAAACACGGGTCTACACATTTCTGTGTTAGAAAGTCACTGTACTTGATTTTGTAAACTACATTTCATCCAGAACAAACAGAACTCTCCGAGGCAGAACTATGTTAGAATTTCTTTTTAATTGAGCTCAAATCTTGAACAACTCAAAGTAAGCCTGAAAGTGAAACATCTTAATGTTTTTCCTTTTTTGCAAAATTTTGCCCAGAGCCAGGAACCAGCCTCTCTAGCATTATTGTTAAAAATACTCACACTGGCACTGCTGGTTTGAAAGACTGAAATTTACCTTTTTAGAAATAGCCTATACTAGAATAATAAAAAGCTTGAGTATGTGTATACTGAAAATGCCAGCTAAATGTCAGTATTTACAGTTCATACTGACTTTTTAAATCTTGAACCTGCATCCAAACTACTTATATCCAAGAATTCTCCCAGATTCAGATATAAAGAAGGTTTCATCAAGTTCAGCCCAGGGAAATGCAAAGTCCTGCACCTTGGGAGGAACTTCTTAAAAGAAAACCATACAAGTGCATTGACTGACTTGTTACTGTGCAGTGATTTTTAAAGACCTGGTTTAACTTTAATATGGAAAGTCATGTATTACAGCAAACACCGACAGGCTGACATCCAAGTCTACTCAAAATGTGTGTAGCTCTCCCCAAGCAATTACTGCAAACTAACAGAACACCACAATTCTAAACTCTCTTCTCATCACTTAACCTCCCATAGCTAAAAAAAAAACCAAATTCACTGGTATTTCAATGGAACAACTGACACATTTTAAAAATATTGCTCCATGTGTCCTTTTAAAAAAAATTGACATAAAATAAACAAGTGAATGCACAAAAAAGTGACTTAAGCAGATGAGTGGTGGATACAGGAAAGAAAAACATACCACAATCCCAGATCAAAATGAAGCAGAGGGAACGGAAAGAACAGTTCTGTCAGGATCTAGACAATGTTTTCTGGAACAGTAGGTTATGAGGGAGCTCACAGACTCATGTTCTTCATTTCTAAACCACAGCTAAGCAGTACCTCCATGTCACAGAAGTTGCCCTCAAATGTCACATACAATAGCAAAGCTGTCAAACACACCCCTCCACACTGCCAGTAACAGAACTGACATCCCTCTGCCCTCAATTCACCAACTGATTCAGATGTTTTAGGGTTCAAAACCAACTGATTCAGACGTTTTTGGGTTCCAAACCAGTAAGACAAAAAGCAATACTAGGAAAAAAGGAAAAGGTCGAAGAGATGTTATCTATCTCATTACTGCTAAGCCAAAAGAAATTACCAATATACAAAGATCCATCAGCACTTCAGAGTAAGAACTGGATATATAAACATGTTTGCAGACTGAGTGGCAGACCAAAATTTGAGTCATTATCCACAAAGTCTGTTTCATTTTGTATTCCCACCAGTACCCAAGAAATCATAGTTTTCTGCCCTAGCTGACCACCTTCTCATCCTGTGATCCAGTGACTCACCTCTTTTTGACCCATTCTTCACTTATCTCTGACTCTCTATTACTTTATCTTATACCATTTCTTTTAGAACTTCACATAAACTTATTTCCTTTATATTCTATTTATAAGTAAGTACATGATAAGGACATAAGTTCTTCCCTAAACTGAAGAACTAACCATTATAATTTTAACTGATTTTTTTAAAATCCTGCTCAGCAACTGCTTTTTTTTCTGCTCCAAATACATCAGCTCCTTCGCAGAACTCCTTTTGTTCTCTTACACAGCAATGTCAAGATTTTAAAAACTAGACCAATAATTTATTTATCCCTCTCACAAAGCATTACAAATGCTCAAACTTAGGAATAACAAACTTTTTTTGATGAAGATATTAATTTTCTTCAAACTTCCCCAAATCAATATACACTGCAAAGCCTTAAATGTGCCTTAAACCTTTTCATGTCTGTGCTGTTCTCCTGTGAAAGGTTTGGTCAAATTAAGACTTCTAGACATGATTCCCCTTAAATCTTGCAGCACTACTTACTTGTAAATCCTCAGTTTATTCAGTCAGCAGATAATTCCACTAACTGCCACCCAGTGCAACGAATCTTAGAATCAAATCTCTGTTAGTAGTGAGGTATGAGCTACAACGCTACTTTACAATTCTTTTCTCACTAGCTACTTTGCCCTTGGACCCATGTTTACCACTGCAGTTATGGACACTTGTACCAGACAATTTCATCTGGAATTGCAGAAACATCTTTCACTGTAATCCAAATTTAGTGCAAGAGAATCCTGCTATTTATTCTTGTAGGCACTTGTACAGCTCAAGAATTCTCTCTTCACTACCTTTTCCAATCCAATTCAGCTTGACCTTCAACAGGGCTCACTTTGACCAGACACTTTGGTGGTGTCCAATTCATGAAGAGCAAATAATATGCCCTTTTTGAAACTTTTTCCTCCATTAGGGAACTTCAAAATGTTTTAAAGGTGGACACAACACATTTCAAAGGAAAGCTGCTGGAAAAACGTAGGCAGAACTTCATCACTCAAATAAGAACTTTAAGGAAAACAAACATTCCCACCTTTGCATGGACAGATTTCAGTCTCTTAAGTGGCCAAACCTCATTTTTATGTCTCACTGAAAGTTACCATTCCAAAAGGTTTTCACCCAAAAGCACAAAGAGACAGCAATTCTATAGCCATCAATCTTGAGAAGTGTCTGCTTTTCCCTGTACACTGAATTTTATTTGATGTTTCTTTGCATATATTGAGTATCCTACCCTGAGAGTCTCAGAGATTAACAAATACTTGCTACAATTTACATCTAAAAATTAAAATGGTATGCTTCAGAAAGAAAATCTCAGACTCTGCCTCAGAAACAAAGTAACCCATCATCTTTCTCCTAAAGACAAAATCGCAACAATAAGGAGAAAACACCATCACATATTGTAGTTCTTTAGTTGTAGATTACAAGACAGAGATCTTCTAACACACATTAATAACAGAAGTATGTCCAATGTAAAGTGCCTAACGCTGTACACTTCCACAAACCCATAAAACTGGCACACCACTCTGTGACTCGTGATCTCTCGCCTGAAGCACTGACCGCACCCTCTAACAGGAATAATGGTGATTACAATTTCTGGAATGATACGATGGGATTGGAACAATCCAGGCATTCTTTCACTGTGGTGACTGTGCATTTAGTTAGGTCCACTTGTTCGTAGCTAAATGCTTCAGACTTTCATATTTTTAAGAACATGTGCTTAATATTCTTGGATGAAATAACTTAGATCTTCTCTAATGTCTTTAATTTCAGTTGCTAAAGACTTACCCCTATTTCTCTGATTTATTTGGTGGTAAAAACATAGTAAAAGAACCCCCCAACACTGGCACATTCAATCATGTGTGTTCACAGCTGCCAGTGCAATGTCAGCAGCTCGTGCCTTGTAACACACACGAGAACCACAGGTCTTCTTTCTAAACCACATCTACTTCTGCATGATTTAATGTAAATTCCCAGATACAGTGATGTTTAAAGCATGATAGCCCATAAATGTGGTTAGAATTAAAACTAGAGTAATTCTTCCAACCTAATAGTCTTTAGGTTCACTTGTTCCTCAAAACTATCATTCCATTGTCCAGTCTCTGTTTTTGTTTCCAACTGCTCAACACCAGCCACCAGGACACCTTAGGCAGCAAATTAAGCTGTGCTTGCAAGGTGAAGAAAAAGTACAGCACAGAAGAAAGATCAAGATCAGTGTCTTGCTTATAATACAGTAAAAAAAGAGAAAATTGCACAACTAACTACTTTTGTTTTCAAAATATTTAAATTAAGAATGAAACAAAAAAGTTGTGAATTTTTACACTCTCACTCTTCTAAGTTCCTAATGGTTTACATTCTGTCTGCAGTGAAGCAGAAACTCTCTAGATAAGAAAATTATTTATAAAATTATACTTACTTTGATACTGTGAATTTCATGTGCATTAAAAAAGTGTCCAGTATGAATGACAGCTTGTGATCCAACATTTTGCAAAACAAGTTACTAGAAGGAAAAGAAACGCTCAACACAAAGCCTGGATCATATCCTTGTTTCTATAAACCCCATGACTTCCTAAGGGCTGTGTAATTACCAGACACATTTCATGAGTGAAACGCAGATTTAATGATGCACTTTGTGATTTGATGCCAATATTCTAAGGATTAAAAAGCTATAAACCTTCAAGTAACATTAAATCCATCTTCAATATGCATTTAAAAGTTGCACCACAATATTTTCCCTTTGCTTAACCTTTTTGCTAATCAACTTTGCATGCAAAGTGTCATTGACCTATTGCACTACTTAAATGCAACAAGAATTGTTCTCAATTGCTCTAATGGCTTGTACTTCTCTCAAACCATTACAGAATCATAAAATATCTTCCCTTCTCCCCCCCCCCCCCCCGCCTTTTTTTTTTTTACATTTCACAACTATAGTTCAATACAAGTTTAAAGAGACAAGATGATGCTCAACTACACACTTTGCATCTTTCGGCACATCAGAAGCTCATAGAAAACTAGAGAATTATTTCAAATGCAGCATTTCCACACTGATTTGGAAACTGTTCCAAACTTCAGAAAGTACAGTACAAATTGATACTACTGCTTCCCAGTAACAGAAAGCCGGGAGTGGAAAATTACTCAACTCCCTGAACAACTGACTACAGCCACTTGCTCATGAGTGTACTAGAAACATTTTATACAAATGAGCAAGTAAGGATGGAATATAAAGATGACTTCACAATTCCTTGCTGTACAGCAAGCCAGTTTTAGTTGCAAGTTCAGCACCTGTAAGTGTGTCACTTGAAAGTGAGAAAAAGAAACTTCAGAAAACTGAAGGAGCAGGGAAAAGCTCTGCATATCATCTGATAAAGGAAACGAGGGGATTTGGATAGAAAGCACTGGCAGTATAATGCACATTGAAATTCCTACGCATCAATGAAGTAAGTTCCTGCTGACAGTTGATGTGGATTTTAGACAAACCTGCTGAGGCAGAACCGTGCTCTGTGCACCCCAGACTACTGAAGGACACATTCCACTTACACCCCACAAAATGAAACCCAGACTTCCAAGCTATGAAACAAGGAGTGCCCTGAAAGCCAACAGGTAAGCATCCACTTTATCTTATGCCACAGAACACAACCAACATTAAAAAAAAAACAAACTACCTAACAACACCAAAAAAACCCAAAAGGCAAAAAAACCAAAAATCAAGGGTGGTGTTTGCACAGTGAAACAATATACATGTGTTTGATTGGCCACAGAAGAAAGAGACCAATTGCTACCTTAGGAACGACACATAACCCTGTGCCCCTGCCATACATTTCCTGTGTGATGTTGAAAAAACACTTCTTAACAGGTATTCCCTAATTGCTGAACACCACAGTCACAGAGCCAGATTTTCAGAAATGCGGAGCAGACATATTTTTGAACATTTGGCAGGAAACTCAGCAATACTACTAGTCTGGAAAAACTGGGTCATAGATATTTGAGATTTGGCAAAGTTGCCGCAGACTTACAATCATCAAATCTCAATAAAACATGATGTTGTGATATGAGTCTTGAATACAGCAGCTCTGAGGTACTACCCCTGTGTCAGGAACAACGATTTACAGGAAATAAGGTGACTTTAGATCCTTCCACAGTGGCCTTCAACACATCAGAGGCTGGAGTAGGAGATGATGATCTAGATTTACCCAGAATCTTGAGTGATATATCTCATTCCTGATCACTTCTAAGGGATTCACTGCATCATTCTGAGTATTGAACTAACATTTATTCTAATCTCTAAAAAGTTAAGAGTTTATAATACTTATCTTGGGGTGGGACTGGGGGGAAACCACAAAAAAAGCGCCCTTCTTCTAAAGAGAGAACAGTGGGACAAAGCAATGACAACCATTTCTAGAACAAACTTTCAGCATTCGTCATGACCCGACACCCTCTTGGTTTCTTCAGCTGTGACAGCTCAACGGTGACAATACTTCAGGGACACCAGACCAGAGAATTTGGAAACATGGATTTGGTCATCAATCCAGAACAGCATCATTCCATTGGCATCCTCCTCTCCAATCAATTCAAGGTCTAAACAAGTCTTGGAGATGTTCTTACTCAACATAGGGTAGAAATTAAAATGAAATTAGACAGTGCACTGAGTGACTGTTTGGCGCAGTTCTGTCTCTAGATTAACATATTGTAACAAAAATCCCAGGAGGGTGTTTTTGTTTTGACAAGGGTAACCAGAGACAGATTTTTAGAGAAATGCCTCCTACAACGACTGTATAATGTACATGGAGGAGCCCCAGAAAACCCCCAGAAATATTATCATAATTAAACCTCCTCAAGTCTTCCTTATGAAAACATTTGGCACAGCAGCAAAAGTTTTTCTTGAACTTAGTCTTAAGATTTGAGGTCCACAGAAGTTTTTTAACAAGCTGTTGACAATATTCAAGTTCCTCCTGAAAACAGAGATGATATAGTTTGAAAAAAACCAGAAAGTTGTCACGGCTCTTTAGGAAATGAACTTCCAACCTAAAGGTGTATCCTCTTTAATGGGACAAGAGGCAACCGGCAGAAAGTGACGCACAGAAAGTTCCACCTGAACAGAAGGAAGAACTTCTTTACTGTGTGGGTGCACTGGAACAGACTGCCCAGAGAGACTGTGGAATCTCCCTCACTGGAGATATTCCAGAACCATCTGGATGCAGTCCTGTGCCATGTGCTCTGGGATGACCCTGTTTGAACAGGGAGGTTGGACCAGATGACCCGCTGTGGTCCCTTCCAAGCTGACTCATCCCGTGACTCTGTGATTTGTTAGCCAGAACAAACAACATGTTTTCAACCAAACAATTCAAATCTCAAATATGACCACACGGTCATTTTACCACGATGTTATTTGCATCACAATTATCAAAATGAATAATTAAGTACTTCAATAATACCTGCATTCTTGTGTATCCTTAACGTATAATTGTTTTGCTTTATTTATAGTCAAGTAAAGACACTTATGATATTTTTATCAACCTGATGGCTCAAACGGTTGGCTTTTAATATGAGACAATGTATCCTAACTGGTCTGCCTGTGTGACATAGCACAAAGATTCCAACACAGTATTTGGCTACTGTGTAAGCAGAGAGATGCATAGACCGGGCAACAACTTCTATACCATCTTACACTTAGAAACAACAGATACTTAAAACACAAAGCACAAGAAAATCTATGTGAGGCATTAGTTTTAATTAATTTTAATAAAGGAATAAATTAATTTTTCAAGCAGAGAAGATAAGAGTTTACTGGGAGATTCCAGTTTTTGAGCTTCTTGTAAAACAGTACACTTTTAGGAAATAGCCATGAACATAGATGTAGGGATATGTGAGAAACAAGCCAATAATGTCCAGCCAAAATTGGGGAAAATTGTGAAATTTCGCAATGCGGGACATTCAAAAAGTCCAGAGGAATTTGTATAAAAAAACCTACATAATTTGTAATTTATGAATTTAAATGCAAAAGGGCGGATTCATAAACTCTGAGAGGATAGACATTTTTAGTTGGCAAGCACTTTTTACAGGCTAACCATTTTTTTCTTTATCTTGCTCATGAGACCTCTTTCAGATACATTTGTTAATCATTATTATGAAGAAAATAAGGCAAGAGTACGATAGCATGTTTATACTCTTTTAAAGCAAATCGTGCATATTAATGCACTCATCAATTTTTTATGATTTGCAAACTCCTCTGTCATTAATAAACAGCTTATTTTGATAAATATGTTGATTCCAACTAACTTGGCAACAATTTTTAGATGAGGATTTTGTCATGAGGAGCTTCAATGAATTTGTGTGCATTTTTGTAAAAAGAGTGAGCACATTATGAAATCCCAAGACATAACATGAAGTATAAAACAATTTTTAAAATTAGAAAGTAGAGAAAGAAATTGCCAAAATTAGAACATGAACAAATACCTATGAGAAAACTGATTTGTCCACTGCTTGAAAACACAATACTTCAAATTCCATTCAAAATCCTGAAAACCCATAAACGCTTACTCTAATCTTCTCAATGAATTTGGAGTTTCTCCATGAAGAAAGTCAGCCAACCAGATGTGAATTCAATAGACTACGTTCCTTTCTAAGCCCAGAAACTAAGAAAAAAACCCAACCAAACCAACAAAAAAACAACAGTTCCTTCAGCTCTACTCAGAACCTGAAGTTTTCTCCTTTTCACTGTTAGGTTACAATCTGATAACAAAATTTCATATAGATCAATAATCCCAACAACAACATTGTCATTTGGGAAGAACTTTTACACTATCTCTGGGGTGGAACTTACTCATTTCACACAAGAATGACTAAGACGACCCCAATTCTTGCAAGCTCGCCTGACTCTGAGAATTGGAAAGTGAATATTGTGGGAAGAGTCTCACAGGGATTGACCTCATACCTGAAACTCACAAACTCAGTGAGGCTCCAGCTGACAACGCACAAACCACTGAAATAAACTCTACATTTCACGTGCCACTGCTCCAGATTTAGCAACACAATGCACAGGCTTCCCAGCAGACTCCAGGCAGAATCAGCCCCAGCCCAGTATCACTTTCCCTGCACACAGTGTATCATATGGAATCTTCCATGTTATCTGCATTAAATCCTTTTGCCCTTACCCTAAATTGCTTTCCTCTGGCAGATGCAACAGTTCTGTTCCTAAAGAAAACTTGCCACCAACCACCAAAGCTCCACAGAGTAGCAGCTGTGGCTTAAAATTCTAAGAAATGAAATGCCAATATAAGAGCACAAAAAGAAAGAATCTGAACTTCTCAATGATGAGAACTCCATTTACAATAACTGGAATTAGAATCCCTTCTGGTGAAAATGAAAAGAGCATAAGCAGGACAAAACCCCTGAAGACACAAATCTGGCCACTTTACCACATCTTCTTATGGAATGCAGAATAAAACTGGCATGCCTGTATTTTTCAGGTCCCCAGCACAGCTCAAATCTACAATTTCACTAGCAACCACCTTTTCATTATTCAAATTACAATTTTGGAAAGCCATCTATCTTTGGCGATGCAAATAGCTTAGTGCAGCACTAAAGCTGACAACAGGATTCATGGTGCCCCAGCAAACCCATGGGTAAGTCTTCAAGCTCACCCACCAGGAGAAAGAGCAGCATTCTGATATCTGGAGTCCCAAAGAGCAAGTGATCTCAGGAACGAACACTCTCCCTGTCACCACCTCAGTCTCTGTGAGACAGAGGACAGCAGACCAGTCTGAAAGAAGAATCATTCCAGTATGGTCCAATTTTCCAAGATCATCCGGCTCTGCCATCTCCCAGCCTCTCAAACGATCCCAGACATACCACTGCAAAGTCCTCTAGGCACAAGTCCTGAAAACAACAGCCTTTCCCCAAAATGTGCTTCTCTTTAAAAATTGAGAAAATGCCTATAGAAAAATAATCTCATGAATCATGCACAGTTTAAAGGCTGCCAGAGAGGCTAAGGCCGAGTTATGCCTTCCCCAATAAAGTCCCTTTGGTGCTCTACAGGGGGTAGCCCACAAATGAATCCTGGAAAACTGGCAGTGATGGAAAAGTTTCCTGTTCAGGTTTAGAAAACACTAAACAGCCAGAAGAGCTGCAGAGACAACAGAGAGATTATCCAGTTTGCTCTGGAATTTCCCCTGAGTTGGAGGAACATGCATTCTTACAACTGGAGTTGGATTCAGTGGGAGCTGGGCTTGCACGTCTCTGAAATACACACCTACCCTGTGTGTACTGATGAAGAAAATTATTTTTATTGAGCCCAGTACCAGGAAATAGAGAGACAAGCAGTGAAAAGGACAGTAATCTTTCCACATAAAGAGCTATTTTTTTCCCAAGCAGTTATCTTGATCAGCTAAATTTGAAACATTATTCATCTAAATAAACCTCAAGATGGAGTATGTTTGCTAAGATTATAAAAATTGTTTGGATAAGTGTAATGAAAATTCACTCTGAGTGATTCCCAATGCACTGCTGAAGGCTTAGCAGACTTTACTAAAGCATAAAACCATCACATTGCATATTTATACTGACTAAGCACGTCATAATCTTGCTGTAATCTTTATTACATTCCACAACTTTCAAGTTCAGTATATCTAAATGAAAAATTATAAAGCTTAAAAAAAAAAGAAGTTAAATACAGAAATTATACTACTACTATAAATTCTGCATATCAGACAGTTATTTTTAGTCAGTCAAACACAACACTGTTGTATGGGAATCATTCACATCTACAGGGAAATCTCACTAGCATTAGCAGAGTCTTTATCACTTAAAAATCTTCTATTAGCGAAGAAGCACATAATACCAGAGGCATGCAGGTCAGTTGTTCTCAGGCTTCTGAAATGAAACTCAGACCCAACAGAGGGAATGGAGAAATTGGGTCTCTGTGAAGAATTACACAGAGATGCAGCATGTGTATCACCCAGCAGTTCATAAAAGTTCGTAGAGTAATACAATGGCTTAGGATGGAAGAGACCTATCTTAAAGATCATCTAGTTCCAAACCCCTGCCATGGGCAGGGACACCTTCCACTAGAGCAGGCTGCTCAGAGCCCCATCCAACCTTGCCTTGAACACTTCCAGAGATGGGGCAGCCACAGCTTCTCTGGGCTACATGTTCCACTGCTTTACCACCCCCTCAGTAAAGCCTTTCTTCCTAATATCTAGACTTACCTCTTTCAGTTTGAAGTCATTTGCCCTTGTCCTTGCAACAGTCCCTTCCCATATTTCTTGCAGGCTCCCTTCAGGTACTGGAGGGCCACAATTAGGTCATCCCAAAGCTCTCTTCTCCAGGCTGAACAGTCCCAATTCTCTCAGTCTCTCTTCACAGGAGAGGTGCTCCATCCCTGCAATGAACTTGCTGGCCTCCTCTGGACTCAGTCCAACAGGTCAATGTCCTTTCTGTGCTGGGGACACTCAGCTGGATGCAGCACCCCAGCTGAGGTCTCGTGAAAGTGGAGTAGAGGGGAAGCAGCACCTCCCTCGACCTTCTGGTCACGGTGCCTTTGATGTAGCGATGCTTCTTCTGACGCAGTTGAGTGGAAAGCTCAAAGAAGCCAAAGTGTTTGCACCTTCAGCTGTTTGTCCTCTCTCTGAGAGCTGCTGATCAGTGAAGCATGGCTGTTTTGAAAAAGGACAGCAGGACAACCCCAAAACAGAGAAACTGAGATGAGCTGCTCCAAAAACTTCAAAGCTGTTATGGAATCAGCAGCTGAACTGGGTATCAGGGTATAACACTGAGGGGATCTGGACACGAGCAGCATCTTCATTTAGCTCTATAAACTTACACAGATGGAGATGATCCATACAACAGTCATGTTCTTGCTGAATTCCCCAGAGCTCCTGTCAGTTCCTCCAGCCTGTCCAGGTTCATCTG
Organism: Serilophus lunatus; assembly: GCA_013399895.1. Lineage (NCBI taxonomy): Eukaryota > Metazoa > Chordata > Aves > Passeriformes > Eurylaimidae > Serilophus > Serilophus lunatus. The sequence continues at coordinate 1,171,525 of VXBA01004707.1, forward strand.
AATGACATCTCTGCATCAGACTGCACTCCTCAGTTTTGCATCACCTGCAAATCTGATTGCGCTGCAGCCTGTCTCCTGCAGTTGTTGTTTTTCAGTTTTTGATGACAGACTCAACATATCTATCTTTCTCCAATCAGCAGAGATCTTTCCTTACAAGTTTCAGCATCAAAAACAGACACATTCACTAAATGACAATTTTTTCTAGGTTTTACCATGTAATGTCAGATTTTTAAAAGCATGTTCTAATATTTGTCTGTGTATCTTTACTTTCTTCTTTTAAAAGGATAATTTTTTTATACTTAAAACCCAAATAAACTGAAAACAAAAGTTGAAATTAGCCACCTCTGACTAAAAACCCACAATGCATAAGCAGTTGCATAAGCAGTGCAAAGACAAATAGGCAATGTGATACTAGAGACCACATTCCAAACCTTGAGGATTGTTTGTTTGTTTTATGAAGAGCTTCATGACATAAGGAACACTTAATCCTCCAAGCAATATATGTGCTTAAAAGTATGCCACTGGCATGAATATGTTAATATGACCACCTCAGTGCAAATCACTAGTCTCTACATGATAAAGTAACGTAAGCATTTCAACAGAGAAGTTATTTTTAATTATCACAGCACTTTTCATGGCAGTCACTCACCTGAAATTGATAGAACACAGAAAGAATGAATGGGGTTTTTTTAAATAAAATTATGATGCTTAAAAGTATTAGCATTAATAGGGGTTAATAACACTGTGGATTAAAGAGGCGGACATAAGTGAAATTACACACACAGATGTATTCTTATATCCTAAATTTGTCAATTGACATGAAGATAGTGAGTGATACTCTCATTTGAACACAACTCAAAAGTCAATGTTCTAGATGACACAACTCAAAAGCATACATTGACAGCAGCATACAGACATTAACCAGCTATGCCAAGTATTTAATCTTCTAATGAAGATTAAAATGTTTTGCCATTCAGTTAAATACACTGCACACAGGAACTCAAGAAGGTGCCTAAATGTAACCGGTCAGTATTCCTATTAGAAAAGAATATGCATCTCCCGCTCACATTTTTGCCAAAGAAAACAAGGCCTGAAAATATGTACCTCCAGACAGCCTTAGATTTCCTCTAACCAGAAACAGGTGGCAATTGACAAAGGCTGATCATTTCTTCATGACAACTGAATTCAGCTTAATAAGCAAAAGAATTTCTTTATCACACAAACAGAACTTATTGTACATTCTTAGCCAAATGCATTTAACTAACACCAAAATTCAGGAGACCATCTGACTCAGCTAACCTGTCACCTGTGGTTTAGCGATGCTTTTGTGCTGCCTAACAGAGATGATAAATGCTTCACACGTATCTGTGTATGTAAGTTCCTGCTCTAGCACCAGCAATCCATATATACCCTTAAATTCTACTGCTCCCAAGCTTAATGAGGCTTGGAAAAACCTTGTGGATTTTTAAGGGTTTTCTGATTGGTGATGGTAGGCTTTTCTGGTTTGTTCCACTTCTAACTTGCAGCCTCTGGGACAGCAACATGCTGATGTAACTTCCTCCCTTCCCCACAGAAAAGCTTCCCTTATTATAGTCACTTCCAACACTAAAAAGAATTGATGTTTTAGAGACATCAAGCTTTAGGCACAAAGAGGCTAATCTTCAGGAAACTAATGACAACCTAAGTACAGGAAGCTATTCAAGGAGCATAAGAAGCTGCTCAGAGGAGAGTTGTTTCCTTGAACATGAAGTGTTCAGACAGTTCAGTTGCAGACTGAAAAGCTGAGATGGGGCATCCAGGGAGCTCAGAGAAAGGCCACAGCTCTTGGAAAGGGATGCTGATACGTTACACCTGCTGAGCACTCCATGTAAACACTGGGAACATTAAGCCCTAACTGCAAATCTCTGCACTTGCTACTTGGTTTGTGCCTTCTATCCAGGACAAGCAGAAAAAAGTATTCTAGACATGTCAGTAAGCCATGTGTAAATCCATGCTGCAGAACAAAGAAAAGACATTTTGAAAAGCAACTTGATTTGGGGGACATCAAATATAGATTTACAGCACTGAATAGAGCGATTCATCAAGCTTCACAACTTGAATAGTCTTATTCATTAAATAGTTCCCTCCTTGAGGGTAAACTGCATCCTGGATTTCTTCCTTAACAGGAGGATAATGGAACTGGAAGAACAACCCAATGATCAGGACAGTAGAATTATGACAGATATAGCAAGTTATTGACCACTCTTCTACCACAGACAGAATGTCTTGTATGACAATATCCTGCAAACATCTCTTACCTTCACTTGCCAAATACAGAGCTCTAGTATTTTATAATTATCACAACCATCTAATGATTGACTGCATATTCCTTGATGTGTTCCTTTTTGCTTCTTTTCTTGACTCTAGAATAGAAAGGTCTACAACACCTTGATCTGTATTTTAGCACGATCCTTTCATTCTGTCCATTTTTTATGTGAACTGGATACTTTGTCTCCTACCAGACGCTGCTAGATTAATTCCTGGAAAAATTAACATGGTCACTCTGCTCCTTGCATATCTCATGTACATAACTAATTATATTACAAAAGGATTTGAACAGTGAAGGCTATCCTTAGTGCTAAGTGTAAAAGAGTTACACTCCCAGCAATTCCCAGAACTACACACTTTGAGATCTAACAACTTGTAAAGAAGAGATACACATAGAAGAAATATTAGCATAATGAAAAATAAGATTAATTAGCAAAGTGAAACACACTAGATGAAAAAAACTCACATTCAGAAACGAAAGTTGGCAAACATTCTGTTAGCCTTGGACCAAAATCAAGCAGCAGTGGCTTTTCCAGGCTTTTATTTCACTAGTCATACCCTTGAGCATAAGAACATCACCAACACACACACTAAATACAAAAAGTTTCCATTAGGATACAAATTTTTAGAATCCAAATGGTAAAATCCTCTATCAGCTAGAAACATATGAAGAACATTTATTTTTAATAATGAGAAATTATTCTGAAAAAGGTAGTCATTAGTACCTATTTAATATATCACAGGGCTACACTGCTTCCAAATTTCTACAGACACAGTTGCAAAGCCAGTTTCTCCTCCAAAGCATGAAGTTTCTAGAAAACAAACTAATGCTTAATCCACCTATGCCATCGAAGTGTGTGCAACAGAATCACCAGTATCATGTACACCTTTGCAATGGTTTGCTTTTCTGGCAACACTGCCAAATGACAACCTTGAACCAGAAAGGTATGCAATGGCCATGGCAGTCAGCACATTTTTTGTAATAACCCTTCTCAGCATTGAAAGAAAAGGCAACTGAAAAATACCTGTTGGTAGCAGTTCAGTTGAGCCACAAACCCTTTTTAAAATAGTTCTCCTGATGCTTAGAAGTGGCACTGGTGGATTTGCTGCATTTTGCTGTTTCCTAGAATCTACCAGGAAGCCCAAATTTAAACTTCTGCATCTACCAAGATTGTTTAGTATTACAAGGGATTTACCCATAGACATGATTTAAATCACAAGTACCTCATTCATTGATTAGCACTATGATTTTTAGTAGGATCTCTGGTTCACTTGTTCTGTGCAGGTGGAAGATAACGTATTAATCATATGAGATGCTCAGATGTAATCCCCCTAATAAACTGTGATTTATAAATTAAAAGGCCACCACCAGTTTCTAAAGCACAAAGATGAGCACTGAGTAAGAAAGTGAGGAGTCAGGCTAATAGTATACATACACAATACTCAGCTCCAGCCGGGGTGCAAACTATAGAATCTCACAGGCTCTTACAGAAGAACAGCAAATACACATCACAGAATCTTACAATTACTACTTCTTGTTCAAAACCCATTTTTCTGAGCATTTAACATTGCTTCCAATTTTTGTCTTTTGACTTTTATCTTCTTTAGAAACACATCTTTTTATTATACAAGAGATAAGAATATACCAGGTTCCAGAAGATGAAGAAAGATATATTCAACGCATTTTCAAACATTTCAAGTAACACTTTTCTATAAAACAGTCAAGGGGGGGGAAAAAGGTGATTTGATGGAGAAAGCACACAATCTGTAGTTTGAAACAAATTGACTACTTCTGATTCATATTTTAAACCTGAATAGTGGATGAGTGCCATCTTACAATGAAAAAGCCCAGCTAGTGTGTTGCAGTGGAATAACATCCTAATAAATGCTTCCTTCCATCTATTATAGATTAGGTGCTGGAGTTCTTGCACAGCATAGAAAGTATAATTTTTTCAAACTCTGCTCTCTCGAGCCATTACAATTGACTACATTCACGTGTCTACCAAGGAATTATTTTTAAATCTGATCAAACTCTTCACTTTCAGAATAAACCCCAGGGAATGGCTGTCAGAGCACAGCTGAGCATTGTGCAGAACAGAAGCTTTTGCAGGGTCTGCATTGACAAGTTGTGTGTCCTACTGACTGGCTGTGCTCATATGTCAGAGCTTCTCAGTCAAAATTTGCACACTCTTCCCAAATTTCTAACAGCTATTGCTCAAGGCAAAAAGACTAAATGTTCAGATTCCTCCCAGCATACATTTTCAACATACAGATTCCCCACCCCATGATTTTCATCTACTTTGTCATTCTAGTCATCATTCCCAAATTTCTTATTTCTGTGATTCCACAAATCAGTGGAACTACTTGTTTATGCATCTTATTTCCATAATTCTACCCTTAACAGATCTCAGCATTTGTTTTTTACCACAAACTGTTGCTTGCCAAGTCAAAGATCTTTAACTCTGCTGTCCAAAATATCTTCTAAATTTGTAAAATTAATTCCTAACACAGCAAAGCTTATGCACAGCTCAAATTACTTCCTCCACTATGCATGGTTTTGCATTCATCAGCACTGAATTCCATCTGCCATCTTGCTACTGATCCAATTAACTTGCTCTTACAATATTCCCCAGATGGTTCTCTCTGGTCTCAACTAAATAAATAATTCTAATGTCTACAATTTTGTTAATCTATAACTGATATTTATTGCATATAAGCAGATCTCTAGCAAGGAACATTTCTGCTGTGACGAACATTTTTGGTTTGCACCTTTCAGCTCTCCTGGTCACTACCTGATTCCTGACTGCCTTGTAATTTCCTTGACATATTTTGAAGGGGTTTGGCAAAGAATTTGACATCTTCAAATAAAGATGTCAGTGACTTCAGCTGTATCCACTGCCTAGTTTATGCATTCAGAGAATATCAACTGAATAGCAAGTCATAGTTTTGCTTTGTGGAACCACAATAATTTTGCTCTGTGTTCTGTTCAGCTACACTTTTTTAAAATTGCATATTTTAATTAGTAGTCTAATTACAAAATGAAACAACTTCTGAGACTGCAACTGAAGTTACTCTCCAAATTCTCAAATACCATCTCCCTCCCCCTCTTTATTTTATTTCACATAACTATGAAAAACTTGATATCCCTTGTGTTTGCCACTCAATATGAGGAGAACGTCAGTTCCTGGAAAAGGAAGAACATGTCAGCAGGATGCATCCTTCTTTATGCGTATGTTGTCTCTGGGCTTTCCTTAAATAACTTCAAAACCGACAAAAAAAAGCCCCCACAAAACCTGCTCCAGATGAGGTGATGGGCATGGAAGTATTCCCTGAAATGGAATGCAGTACCGAGGAATGAATCCCTCATCCACTGTGTCGCTCCCTCCAGGTCACAGGATAAGGGATCAGCTGCAGCCCCTCCACCTACAGCACAGCCCACTCCAGTTCTGAATGTGCACTCAAACACAGATTCCCCACGCAGCTGCATTTGTAGAACCATTAACTTTTTCTTCTTTGATATTTTGTTCATCTTAATTTAAAATAAATAAATAAAGTGAATCTGCTGTTTGATCAGTTTCTTCTGGTTAAGTTTCACCATCCTTTCAGGGCACACACTTCAAGGATTTGATGCTTTCAGCTTTATTAATACAAAAGGAATGCACTAGACAGACTCTAAGAAGTGCCCATTTTACTCTTCATACAGACTTCTAATCCCCTGCACAATTAAGGCCCAATATGTACAATACTTATTAAATCATTCTGTGTATTTTATTTAGTAATGAAGTCTTTCCTGCAGGATTTGGTGTTCCTAATTATTAGAAATATGTAAACATTAAGTGTATTACTAGAAGCATGTAGGCAGCTAGTACACACAGCCATAAATTTTTCTGTGTCATGAAAATACTACTCCTCATGTAAATGAAAGATTTAATTTACCATCAGCAAGGTCCAGCTACGAATTGCAACAAGCTGTAACTAATGCATTAGCAGCAAAATAGTGCAAAAAAACCTCTCTCAATGTGCAAAGGAAAATAATAGATATCTCCTTTCACACGAAACATCTTAATAGTGGAAAAATCAAAGTGAACTTTCCAAGCTTTACTGCAATGTGAGCAAGTATTACAACCCCAAGCAGTATATAGTGCAGTAACTAAAACAGCATATAAAATATTGAATTTTACAGAAGTACATAATCAATCTTCTGATTATAATTGCACTACCCTCTTACACCAAGATGTTAAACCATCATTTCAGAAACACTGGATTCTCCTGTTCTAAGATGAGCTTTCTAAGTTGTAGCACGATGCTTCTGGTCAAAAATTTTTTCTGGAATATGTTGTAAAGGAAAGGAATCTTGGCAGGTCAGTATCTCACTAGAACGTGCAATTCTGCATGTCATCGCCTCTTGCTTATTCACTGAAACAACAGATTTCATTACAAAACAAGAAAAAGAAACAAACACAGCCTCCCACAGTTCCTGCTTTAGGAGCAGCGTTCACCTTTCTTTTCCTTTACCACAACACCCATTGCCAAGACCATGTCTCACCACAGGACAGGAAAACAAAAGAAAGAAAGAATTGCTAAGCTGAGCTCAGTTGCCCTTAGTCACGAACTGATGATACTCCTATTTAGGCATTTTCTAAAGCAGTGTTCCAGCACTTCCCGGAAGCTCGTGCTGCATTCCACATTACAGCTGGGACTGCACCGAACAATGAGGAGAGTTTAAAAAGTCAAGCAGTCTCTGCCAGACAAATACCTCCATGCATAACTATCTGGTGAACCCCCAGTCAGGTTTGGCCTGCAAGCCTCACATGAAATAAAACACAGAAACAGGACAGAGATTTTAAAAAAAAATATTTACATGAACTCTGCATTACCCATAAAGTTGCCTTTTTCTATATGACATTCTTGTTTGAGGTAAGGGGGTGCCTGTTTAAGTTTCATTTTCATTTTCCTCACGGAACCAATTCATTGAAATTACTGAAACACAAATTAGAGTGGAAAAGAGTGTAGGCCTGAAGGTGAGCACTCCCTCTCTATAGTAAAAGGAATCTTCTTGTACTGTTAAATGGAATTATAAACATTGAGATTTTTCACTTTCTTTTTTTAATAACATTCTTTCAGGATGGCATATTAAAAGTCACTTATTTTCAACTGTAAAAAAACATTGGTTTAATTAGATTTCCACTATAAGATGCAAAAATACATTTCATAATTTACATCTTTAAGGTATCTAGATGTCTTTCAAAGCAATTCTCACTGATCTTTTACAACAGGCATTTTGAGAATACAACATACATTGATGTGAAACTGTTTAATATTTGTAAAGAAGAAGAGATAAGAAAATGAGCAAGTTGACACACTGACAACAAATTTCTGCTTAGGATTTCTTTTCCTAAAAATAAAATCATTGTGTGAAAGAGCAGATGTATTTATTTCTCCAGCCTTCACAGCTGCTGATCCTCACATTCTAAGTGCCATAGCTACAAGCAAGAGATGTTAGAGGAAGAGAAAGGCCATTCTATACACAACCTCCCTCACCTCCCATGGAAAACACACAGTCCTTCTAAAGCAAAAGATGAAAACGTATATTCAGACCAGCTGTTTATAAGGTTGCCGTTTTCACCTTCACCCTTACCTCTTCAGTAGACAACCATGCTCACCTAAGAAACATACAACCTACCAGCTAATGAAAATAATAAGCAATCTGGAGGTAATGAAGCATATATTCTGTTTCTAGATAGGACTGAGAACAGGCCTATTATAACTTTTAACCAAGGGATTTGATGAGCTACAATGGCCATCTTTTGATTCTACAGGTTTCTAGGATCACTGCACATTGCTATGAAACAGATGTTGTATTACACCACAAATCAAGGCACGGCAATTACTAAAACCAGCATCTTTCATACCTGTTTCTGCACGTGAAAAATTGACAGAAACCAAGTGACCAGATGGAGTAATAAATCCATACCACAATCCATCAATAACTTGGTGGGTTGATATTTCATATTAAAAAAGGAAAATGTATTTTAAAATGAGTTGCTTTCTTCTCCACCATTTTTCAAAAGCAGAGTTGTCAAGTCGGCTCAAAGTGTGAGAAACACTGAACTCAGACCAGATCACTCAGGGTTTCACAAAGTCTCTTGGACAACTTTTTCCAATGCCTGACTATCTTCATGATCAAAGCTTTTTCCTTACTTGGCTAGAACTTCTCCTACTTCAATTTATATCCATTGCCTCTTGTTCTCTCATCATGTGCTACTGAGAAGAGCCTGGCTCCATCTTCTTGGTAGCCCTCATGTAGGGACTGGAAGGCTGCTGTTAGGTCATCCCAAAGATGTCCCTTTTCCAGCCTAAACAGGCCCAGGTCCTGCAGGCTCTCCTCACAGAGCAAGTCTTCTGGGCCCTGACCAGACCATCCTGGCTGCCCCCTCTAGAACAGCTCCAGTTGATGGACATCCCTCTTGTACTGAGGAGACCAAAACTGGATGCATCTTTTCAGATGGGATCTGTCAAGTGCTCAGTTAAGGACTTTAGTAAGCCCTTCCCTGTGGCTGCTGACTGTGATCCTCTTTAAGGCAATTTGGGATGCTGCTGGTCATCTCTGCTGCCAGGGCTCACTGCTGGCTCAAGTTTAGCAAGACCTGCAGGTCCTTTCCAGCAGAGATGCTTCCCAGACAGTCAGTCTCCAATGTGAAACACTACAGGTGGTTCTTCCCTCCCAAACACAGGTTTTGCATTTTTTCCCCGATTCATTTCCTAATGCTTTCACCGGCCTCATTCCTCCAGCCTACACAAGCTCCTCTGGATGGCAGCTCTGTCTTTGAGTGTATCAACTCACATATCTTCTAGCACCAGATTCCAGTATCTGCTGGAAGCCAGATACTTGTGGTTTCTGTGTGTAACCGGTGCTAACCAACTTCTACTGGTTCCTCTAACAGAGGAGCTCTTAAATGTCAAGTGACTTCAACAAAGACACAGTTTGGAGCACTGAGGAAAAGCACAAGACAAAATACTACACTTGCACATGTTTGCACTATGTGCTGTACAAAAATGTGCAAACAGAACTCATGACTGACTTCCCTAGGGCCTGCTGGTCTATTTTGCAAAACAAATTTTAATAAGAATGTTATAAAGAGTAAATTAACATGTGAAGAGTAATGAGCAAATTTACTTCCTAAAATATATAAGGAGTAAGTTATCAAGTCTTCAGAGTTGAAAAAAAAACCCCTGGAGTGCAAATATTTATCGATAACTCTAGTATCTCATCTGAACCGTTTCCAGAGACAGCAGGTTTTGGAGTTTGTAATATGAAAGTAGTATCCTGAGTAAAGAGAAAAAAAAAACTTTAGAAAGAAATAGTGCCAACTGAAAGGGAAAAATACTCTGCCTGGTCATTTCCAATGAACCTATATGAAAGTGTTCACAAAGCCCCGTGGAAATATACCTCAAAATTTAACAACCCTCAACAAGCTTCTCGCCCCACAGTGAACAAGCTACTACACAAATTTTCATCTTAAACAGAATTTAAGACTAAGATTAATTTGATTCAAAATAAAACCAAACCAAATACAAAATACCAGCTACCCTACTAAGTAGTGAAGAAATTATTCTATTCATTGAAAACAACACATTGAGCTAGGATATGTAAGACAAAAATAGTAAACAGCACTCCATGTATTTATATGCATTTCAAAAACCATGGTAAGAACACAACAAAACTATCAAAGACAAACTCTCTTTTGTTACCTACACATTCTAAAAATATGCAAAAACTATCAGATTTTTACTTTACACATATTCATACACACACTCATTCAGTCATAGTGACCCATGACTCTAAGCATGACCCATGGCATTCCAAGGATTAGGTTCATGACCTCAAGCATTTTAATTCTTTTCTAGATGAGGTTATTCATAATGTTTACTGTAGTAGAAAACATTGCATGTGAATTGCAGTCTTGTGCAAAGTTTATGAGATATGGCAGTGAAACTAGTCTGAAACCTTAAAAAAACCAAAACCCCTCTAAAATCCCAATGCCCCCAACAACAGTACTTCTGTGCCACAAGACTACTGCAGCTTATAAGTAAAACCTCTTTGTTTTCCCACCTCAGTGATGTCCACAAGTGTGGCACAGCTGCATCCCAAAGAGGATGTATAAACAATTTAAGACAAGCACTCAAGTTTAAAAATACCATGTACAATCTGCCCACTGTGGTATGAAAATAGTCCTTTGCTGAAGAGATCTTTACTAAAATACCTGAAACACATATCTGAGCAAGAAAGAATTAGCATTATTTTCATCACCTCAGTTATTGTCAGGAAAGGTACCTTATTTTCAAGTAAAACCTGAAGAAAATGTAAACACAGTTTAAATATACAATGTGCTGTGAAAACTTATACAAATTAATTTCAGGAAGGATAACCACAGGAGTATGGGAATTTCAAAACTGTTCCTACTGAGGAAAATTCAGACAGTAGCAAGCACCCCCAGCTCTGTTCCAAATGAACACAAGTGAGCTGGCCATAGGCTTTTATGAAAGCACACTCTTGCCAGCTTGGCTGGAAAGTTTAGAGACAAAATCTCTGCTTGGGAAAATTCAATAAATCTCATTCTTTTCAGCACTTAAACTTTTTAGTCACATGTTCCTGTAGCAAACATAAATTGAAATGTTAAGAAAAAAAATGACAGTAAGGACATAAAAGCTGAAAGATTAGCAAACAGAATAACCATTTTATCTTCCCTCCTCCTCCTGCCACATCCTGGGGGTGCCCCATGTAGTTCCCTTGGTGAGCTGTGTCCAGGCATTGCTCCTTGGAACACGATGCAGATGCTGCTCTGCCAGGAAAGCAGCAGGTCAGTCAGACTGTGCTGGGCCAGCAGGGCCACACAACACAGTCCCACTTCAAATCTCCGTTTCCTCCTCAGTACAGAGAAGTCTCACATTAAGAGAGCATTATTCTGATATAGGACCCTATGCACCAGTGGCCTTGAATCCATTTCCACAGAGGACACTCTCACAGTAGCAGTGAACCCAGCCTGTAAGGAAAAGCACGTCCTAAAAGCAGGGGAGCTGCAATATACCAGCAAGAACCTGTAGTAATTTGTCTGTAGGATGTCAATGTGATAAACCTCACGTAGACTTGACTGTTCCTAAAGAAGTGGTGTTGAGTCTGGAGTCTGGTGAAGTCAGAGTGCATCACACAGGAGCCATAATTATTTTTGGAACACAACCAATTAACCACTGGGGGAAGGAACCATTGTTCAAAACAAGGAAAATAGAAATGCACATAAATTCCAGCAAGTTACATATAAAACTAGCACTGAAACTAATCGAGAATAAAAATTAGAATCATAGAATAACTCAAGTTGAAAAGGACCCACTAGGACCACCAAAGTACAACTTCTGGCCCTGCACACGACACCCTAAGAGTCACATCATATGCCTGAAGCACTGTCCAAACACTTCTTAAACCCTGTCAGGCTTGGTGCTGTGACCACCTCCCCCGGGAGCCTGTTCCAGTGTCAACCATCCTCTGGGTAAAGAGACTTTTCCTGATATCCAACCTAAACGTCCTCTGACTGAGCTTCAGGCCACACCCATGAGTCTTGTGTCCAGCCACGACAGTGAAGAGATCAGTGCCTGAAACCTGTTCTTCCACATAAGAGGATGTAGAAGACCCCTCTCCTCTTCTCCAGGCTGAACAGACCAAGTGACCTCAGCCAGTCCTCCTATGGCCTCTCCTCCAGAACCTTCACCATCCTCATGGTCTTCCTTTGAACACTAACAGCTCATTGTCTTTTTATATTGTGTCATCCAAAACTGCACACAGGACTCAAGGTGAGGCTGGACCAGCGCAGAGTGGAGTGGAACAATCAATTACTGCTAAAGTATGTTTCAACATGCATCAGAGGTAGAAAGCCTGTAAAAACTGATGATGACAACGGCTAAAAAAAAAAAAAAAAATCACTCAAAGATGACTAAACAAGAGCTCAAAAAAATCCCACTAATAATTTCTTCTATGTTATAGTTCCCTAGAGAAGTGCCTGAGGAAGTTCCTAGAACAAAACTATATTTTGGAGGGGAAGATACAGAACATTTCGGAAAATGAAAGCATCAGACAGTACGACTCCGAGTGTTCTGTGTAATGAAAATAGAAAGTTAGAGAGCTATAAATTGTGGGTTTCACATTCTACCCATGGAGATGAGAGAGGGTTATTGGAAGACAGGCAAACGTTTAATCAAGAATCTTTGCTACATGTCAAGTTACAGAACTAGTAACCTTACGGACAAATAAAGTACACTGGAAAAAAATCAGAAAGGCTTCTCTACAACAAGATCATAAGTCATCCCTCTATTAACAGTTCTTCAACAAAAGTAAATGGATGTACTCAATACAACAATAGAATCATTTGATAAAAAAAATCTTTTAGCAAGAACATTCCTAAAAAAAATTCTCAGTGAAACTAAATTCGGAGAATCTCAGAATTAACTAGGTTGGAAAAGACCTCTGAGGTCATCAAGTGTAACCAATGACCTAACACTACCTCATGAGTTAAACCATGGCATATAAGTGCCACATCCAGTCTCTTCTTAAATACTTCCAGGGATGGTGACTCCATCACCTCCCTGGGCAGCTCATTTCAATGCCCAGTCACTCTTGCTGTGAAGAACTTTTTCCTAACGTATAGGAGAACTGTTCTCGTTTTAAATACTAACACATTTTTAAAAGTAGGAATAAATGGTTAGTTTTCCCCAAGGGAGGCAGATTAGATCTCTGCTGGGCTCTGTGCATCTGTAGTAAAGACTGATTGACTTAGGGATTTGGGTTTTGTTTTCTACAGACAATTTCTGAACATTTCAAAAAAGTTCAACAATAAATTTGTCATGTCTATGGACAATAAACGTATTTGGAACAGTAGACGCTCAAGTCTTTTGTGATGGCACATGAACAGCTCTCCCAATACCAAACAATTAGGTAACAGGTAATCACGTAATTAAGTGATGAGGGAGCTGGCAGAAGAGCTCATCAAGCCACTCTCCACCATTTATCACCAGTCCTGGCTCACCGGGGAGGTCCTAGATGATTGGAAGTTGGCCAGTGTGACACCTATCCACAATAAGGACCAGAAGGAAGACCCAGGAAACTACAGGCCTGTCAGCCTGACCTCAGTTCCTGGCAAGGTCAGGGAGCAGATAATCTTGATTGCAATCACATGGCACCTACAGAATAGACGAGAGACCAGACTCTGCGCCAGCGTGGATTTAGGAGGGGCAGGTCCTGCCTGATAAACATGATCTCTTTTTATGACCAGATGACTCGCCCGGTGGATGAGGAAGGCAGTGGATGTAGCAAACTTGGACGTCAGCAAACCCTTTGACACCATCTCTCTTTGCAAACTCCTGGGAAATCTGATGACCCATGGCTTGGACAGATGCACTCTGTGCTGGGTTAAGAACTGGCTGAAGGCTGGGTCCAGAGGCTGGTGGGAAATGGTGCCGCATCCAATTGGCAGCCGGTCACTAGTGGTGTACCCCCAGGACCACTGTTGGGCCCAGTTCTGTTTAATATCTTTACTGATGATCTGGATGAGGGGACTGACTCTGCCATTAGGAAATTTCCTAAAATTGATTCTTCCCCTGTACATGGCACTGGTTGGGCTGCACCTTGAGTGCTGTGTCCAGTTCTGGGGCCCTCAATTTAGGAAGGATGGTGAGGTGCTGAGGTGTGTCCAAAGAAGGGCAAAAAGGATGGTGAAGGGTCTGGAGCACAAGCCCTATGGGGACCGGCTGAGGGAGTTGGGTCTGATTATCCTGAAGAAGAGGAGGCTCAGGAGTGACCTGTAAGGTCTCTACAACTCCACAGCTGCCTGAAACAAGGCAGCAGCCAGGAGGGGGCCAGTCTCTTCTCCCAGGCAACCAGCAGTAGGACTAGAGGGCACAATCTTAAGCTGCGCCAGGGAGGTTTGGGTTAGACATTAGGAAGAAGTTCTTTACAGAAAGAGTGATTGGGTGTTGGAATGGTCTGCCCAGGAAAGTGGTGGAGTCACGATCCCTGGAGGTATTTAAGAAGAGACTGGATGTGGCAATAGTGCATGGTCTAGTTGGCAGAGAAGTGTTAGGTCAAAGGACTTGACGATCTCAGAAGTCTTTTCCAACCTAGCTGATTCCGTGATTCTGTGAAAGTATTACACATTTCCTAACTCAGAAGAGGAAACTAAAGCCCATTAAAAAAAACAATTGTAAAGATGCAATAACAGACTACATAGGTTGCTACCACTCAGGAAAGGGAATCTGACGTGGTTCACTTTAATGTGCTGTAACCATGGAAGTTCAAATGCTCAAAATCATCAGGAAAGGAACTGGGAGGTACATGTATACTGTAAGACTTGCCATTTTGCTTCCTGCATTTCAAAAAAATGCATCTGCAATTAAGTCACAGAGAAACTAAGTTTGATGAACTTTTATTCTGACCTTGGGTATCAACATTTGCATTGCTATTCAACATCATTATCATAAGAGCCTCTGGAAGCCAAGCCTTGGTTTTCAGCATCTTTTACATGACTGCAGAATGCAGCTCAACAATCAACAACGTAGTATCTCTATTTGTAGCAGAACAATCAGATCTAAATCTATTTTTCTGTCACACTGCTAAAAATACTGTTTAGCACATACCCTTCCAAAATTAATTTGGTTCTCACAGCAGTAAAATAGATACTATAGGAAGGTAACACAGTCAGACTAGTAACAAGACAACCTCACAGAAACTGTACAGTGGAAATTTTGGCACTACATTGAAATTTAAACAGCAAGTCATTGAATCATAGAAAGGTTTGGATTGGGAGGGATGTGAGGTTCAACTCCTCTGCCATGGAGAAGAACACCTTTCACTAGATCAGGCTGCTCAGAGTCTCATCCAACCTTGACTTGAGTGAACACTTCCAGGGATGAGGGAGCCACAATTTCTCTGGGCAACCTGTGCCAGCGTCTCATCACCCTCTCAGTAAAGAATTTCTGCCATATATCTAATCCAAACCTACTCTCTCTTTCAGTTTGAAGCCATTCCCCCTTGTCCTGTGACTACCTGCTCTTGTACAAAGTCTCTCTCCAGCTCTCTCATAGCAACACTTCAGCCACTGGAAGGTGCTAGATGGTTTCCCCCGAAACTTCTCTAGGCTGAAAAACTCCAACTCTCAGTTCTCAGCCTTTCCTCATAGGAGAAGTGCTCCATCCTTGTAATAATCCTCCAGACTCACTCACACAGGTCTACATCCTTCCTGCGCTGTGGGCACAAGAGTTGGATGCAGACCTTCAGGAGCAGTTTCAGGAGAACAGCACAGAGGGACAAAATCACCTCCCTTGACCTGCTGGCCCGGCTGCTTTTGCTGTCCCAGCAGAAAGCACACACCATCTCTGCACTGCTGCTCTTACTGGGGTCTGAAATATGTAAGCTCACCTTGCAACTCTAATTCAGACATTTCTAGATAGAAGCTTATATGAGGTAATTTGCTTTCTCCTCATACTCTGGATCAGTGCTGGCACAGACAACCTCGCTGTCTCAAACAAGAAAACCTGAAGTAGAGGGTAAATCATACTATAACAAAATGGTAAGTGAACAGGGACTACTGTCTTACATCATTCAGTACAAGACATAAAATACTGTGAAACTGAAAAGGTACACTCTTTTCTGCCACATTTAAAATCAGTAATCTGAAGAGACAGGAGTCATTATGTTTCTTTCTTTGACACCCTTCAGAAACCCTCACTAAATTCAATGCCTAATTTAAATACAGTTTCCACTGTAGTGCTGCTCTTGCAACACACAAGGTATTACCCATAATAGGTAAAACAGTGTACATAAATATGCTGTTACCTAATTCATCCTAGTAAAGTAATACTTAAAAAGGAAAGCTTATAAGCACTATCGTATTTAAGCAATAAGACACGAGGGTGTGCATATGCTGTAATAATGACACACCTTAAGAAGTATGTCGCCATTATCCCATACTACACACCCTAAAATGCTTCAGCATAGATCACGTCTATGCATTTAACAACTGAAATTAGGATACTTAGAAAAGATGTCTACTTAGTGGCTGATAATCTCCAAATGTTTCATAAAAAACTCCAAATAAACTGTCCTCCCTTCTCCCACCCCTCCCCACACAAAAAAATCCCTAATGAAAATCAAAAAATCACACCACCAAATATTCCTGCTCAGGTGACTGTTTCCAACCATCTTTTTCATCATCAAATTAAAAATACAGGCTGTTAAAAAATACTTGCATCATTGCATGCATTCAGTTTCCATAAAAAGGTTTAAAAAGGAAGGAGAGCCAGTGAAAAGAATATCTAGTTTCCTGCAATTTTTAAGTCTTCTTGAAAGCTTAATGATGGGTTTTGAAAGACAAGGTGCAGATAAAACTGTTAAGTAAATTCTTAAGTATTTTGGTTAAACTGCTTCTGCCTTTCCATTACAACAGCCCACAAAATCACAGAATCGACTACAATGACTTCTGAGATCGTCGAGTCCGACACCTGACCTAGCATTTCCCTGTCAACAATCCAGTCTCTTCTTAAATACCTCCAGGGATCGTGACTCCACCACCTTCCTGGGAAGACCATTCCAAGGCCCAATCACTCTCTCTCTAAAAAACTTCTTCCTAATGTCTAACCCAAATCTCCCTGGCACAGCTTAAGACTGTGCCCTCTTGTTGCCCAGGCTGGTTGCTTGGGAAAAGAGACTGATATCCTCATGGATACAACCTCATTTCAGGGAGTTTGTAGAGAGTGATGAGGTCGCCCCTGAGCCTCCTCTTCTCCAGGATAAACTGCAGACACTCTGTCCCCAGCCTGTAGCTGCAAGGGGTTGTTGTAGCAAAAGTGCAGGACTCAGCACTTGGTCTTGCTGAACCTCATGCCATTGGATTCAGCTCATCTATGCCACCTGTCCAGGTCCCTCTGCAGAGCCCTCCCATCCTCCAGGAAATCAACACTCCGCACAACTTGGTGTCATTTGCAAATTTGCTAATGATAGATTCAATCCCCTCATCCAGATCATGAATAAAGAAATTAAACAGGATTGGGCCCAACACTGATCCCTGGGGGACACCACTAGTGACTGGACACAACTGGATGTGGCACCATTCCCCACCAGTCTCCGGGCCCGGCCATCAGCCAGTTGTTAACCCAGCGCAGAGTGCACCTCTCCAAGCCGTGGGCTGCCAGGTTTTCTAGGAGTTTGCTGTGGAGGATGGTGTCAAAAGTTTTGCTGACATGCAGGTAGACACATCCACAGCCTTCCCCTCATCTGCCAGGAGGGTCACCTGGTCATAGAAGGAGATCAGGTTGGTCGTGCAGGACACGCCCATGCTAAATCCATGGTGGCTGAGTCTGATCCCTTGGCCATCCTGCAGGGGCTGTGTGATCACACTCAACATGATCTGTTCCATCACCTTGCCAGACATCGAGGTCAGGTTGTCAGGCCTGTAGTTTCCCAGATCCTCCTTGCAGGCCTTCTTATGAATAGGTGTCACACTGGCCACCTTCCAGTCACCTGGGACCTCCCCAGTGAACCAGGACTGGCAATAAGTGATGGGGAGTGGTTTTGTGAGCTCTTCTGCCAGCTCCCTCATCACTCTAGGATGGATCCCATCTGGTCCTATAGATTTGTGAGGATCCAAGTGGCTCAGCAGGTCACCAACTGCTTCTTCCTGGATTACAAGGGGGGCTATTCAGCCCTTCATCCCTATCTACTATTTCAGGAGGCCAGTTGTCCTGAGATTGACCTGGTTTATTGTCGAAAATTGAGGCAAAGAAAGTGTTAAGTATCTCAGCCTTTTCCTTACCTTTTTAACTATATTCCCCACCATGTCTAATAAAGAATGGAGATTTTCCTTGCCCCTCCTTTTGCTACTATTGTATTTATTAAAACATTTTTATTATCCTTTAAAGAAGTGGCCAGATTAAGTTCATATTTGTGCTTTTACCTCTCCAATTTTCTTTCTGCATAACCCAATCACATTCTTAAACCCTTCCTCAGTTGCCTGCCCATTTTTCCCCAAAGGTGATAGATCCTCTTTTTTCCCCTCGAGTACCTGCAAAAGCTCCCTACCGGGCCAAGAGGGCCATCATCCCTGCTGGCTCCCCTTTCAGCACCTAGACAGCCTGCTCCTTCGAGACTACTTTCTTGAAGTATGTTTATCCTTCCTGGACCCCCTTGTTTTTAAGGGCTGTTTCCGAATCAGCAAACTGAACAGGCCGAGGTCTGCCCTTTGGAAGTCCAGGCCAGAGGTTTTGTTGATGCTCCTCCTTGTTTCACTGAGTATTGAAAACTCCACCATTTCATGGTCACTGTACCCCAGACAGCCTCTGACCACCACATCTCCCGCCAGCCCTTCTTTGCCTGTAAAGAGCAGGTCTAGCAGGGCCCCACCTCTGGTAGGCTCACTCACCAGCTGTGACAATAAGCTGTCCTTCTAGACAAGAGCCAAGAACTTCCCAGGCTGCCTCTTTTCCACTGTGTGGAGTTCCCAGCAGATACCTGGCAGGTTAAAGTCTCCCACAAGAACAAGGGCTGGCAATTTTGAAACATCCACCAGCTGCTTATAGAATAATTCCACCATCTCTTCATCCTGGTTGGGTGGTCTGTAACAGACTCCTTGTTGGCCTTCTCCCTGATTCTCACCTGTAGGTGCTCAATCGTAGTGTCACTGGCCTCAGGTTCTACAGGGTCAAGAGACTGTCTAACATACAGAGACATCCCTCCAACATTCCTGTCTCCCCTGAAGAGTTTGTAGCTAACTCCACTGCAGTGCTCCAGTCATGCCAGTCATCCCACACTTTTCCATGATGGCAACTACATCACACCTTTCCTGTTGCACAGTGGCCTCCAGCTCCTCGTTTGTTACCCATACTGTATGTATTAGTGCACATGCACTTCAGGTGTGCTGCTGATTTTGCCCCTAACTCTGGCTTACCACCCTTAGTCTCATCTCTGGAGAGCCTGGTTTCATCCCCTTCAAACCTAGTTTAAAGCTCACTTGATCAAGCCCTTGCAACTGATAGGCTACAATCCTTCTGCCCTTGCTAGACAGATGAACCCCATCTGATCCTGGCATCCCTGGTGCTGTAAGAATTGCCCCACAATCGAAAAAAATTCTGCTGATGGCACCAGTTCTTAAGCCACTTATTGATAAAAAGGGTTTTCCTTTTCCTTTCATGATTCAATAAAAACATTCCACTTTGGTGATTTCTACTAATTCTTAGTCTAAACTCAGGCAGACAAGTTAACTGGATTTAGCAGAACTCTTCCACACTATACTACTTAGAGTCTAAAGCCAAAGTCAGCACAAAAATCTGACATTTAATTACATTTTCCTTAATTGTTCACCTTGGAAGTAAACTGCAACATTTTGGAAAATGTATTATTGAACACTTAACTGAATGCTATCTACTTAGCCTTTGCTACTCGAAATACAAACACAATTATTTTTGTGGCAGCCAAAATAAACAAAATTTAACACTGATAAGCCATCATCCTAAACCAAACTGAAATATACTTAAATATTTATTAACCACATATAATTCCACAGAATTTATAATAGCCAAATGTTTTCCTCAACCCTTCTTACTCAACTACTTACTTTCTTCAACTAAGGCATACTACTACAAAAAATTGACAACAACAATCTTTCAAGCCTGATCAAACTTGACAAAATTATTGCTATTTAATATATTCCCGTTCATTTTATCACTCTTTGGTTATACAAAATAGAAACAGTTTCCCAAAGCAGATGAAGTTTTCACCAGTGCATTACCCAAAACCACAGAAAATTGCATACATTTATTACAATATTCCCAAAGAGTTTTCCAACTACAGAGTTGGACATGAAAAACATTCAGACACGGAATTACCAAAACACATCCTTTTGAGCCACATATTGATCAAAGTGTAACAAGAATAAAATCTTGAACTTCAAAATAAAAAACTTAAGACATACTTATATAAATGATTCAATCACAACCAAAACCAGCAATTGATTTTTTTTTCCCCAGTAATTTGTGTTACTCAGTACAAACACAATAACTCGCTGTGGATACTGAGAAGCTTCTCATACAGAAGTGGCTGCTGCTCACACTCCCTGGTCATACGAGCAAAATATGGAAACTGGGGGAGGGGAATGTACTCCCCACCCACCTTTTGAGAGGGCTCGCCAGTTCCTCTGCTTTTTGGGAGAAGGAGATCAAATTCAATATACAAGACATGAAACAGATACAAAAACGGTCCAACAACAAATCTTCAAAATTGCAAATGCCAACAAGTCTCTACAAGTATATTACTGGGCCAGAATGCAGGAAAATCCTTGTGAAATAAGCTTTTCTGGTATGCAGTTATAGCAAATAATCATGAGGTGATGCCGAGAACTAGACAAATCTGGTATTCAAAGAATGTTAAAAACACTGAGGTCACGAATGCACGCTGTAACTTTAGTACTCACTTCTTATCCCACTATTTTGGCATTAAATCTAATTCATTCTTCATTCTAAGCTTATAAGCCATGATTTTAATGAACATCTCTCTTGCCCACATGCTATAACACACGTCAAAAAGGAAAGAATACAGTTAAAAAATGAAGTGAGGTTGATTTTTGTATGTACAGAAGGGGAATATTGCTTGTTTCTAAAATACTACACTGTACCACAGATTGTTCAGTAAACCACAAAAACAGATACTCTGTCTTGGATCAAAATTTTGAATTTATTTATATTTTCTTTAGAAAAATGCTTCCTGCACTCCTAGCTCACAGGTTAGCCTGAGACAAAGCACCAAAATCATAACTGCACTGGGCATTTTATTACTAAAAACATATTTGGTTGACTATAATGCTACATGAATCCAAACAAAGTAATTACATAATCTGATCCTGTCCCACCAGTTTTACAGACACACTACAATGGATTTGTGTTGAGCTGTCTTTACTCAGATGAAGAGCTCAAACTAAGTTCTGAAGGCACAGAGATCGAGCGGGGTGGGGTGTAGCGGGACAGGACCAAAAAGTCAAAGGCACTTCGTATATTAAATTCCCCACAATTTATGGCAGACTGACAACAAGAATACTAGCAGCTCAGTAAAACAGCAGATCACTTTATCTGGAGGTGGGGGGTGTGACCACACATTATTTATCACATTAAAATTGCTTTAGTCTTAATTTTTTATATATCCTAACTGCTTTTTTTTTAGTCCAAATAACTTGGAAGAGATTCAAATCAGAATATATATATCTTTCAAAAAAAGAATAAAAACATTTTCGACTTGAGGATAACTGATACTGTTTAGCATTCAGCATGATCTCCTTTGCCAGTCTCTTTTTGTTGATGTAAATAAAAGATCATTTCTCATCAAGGGTCAGGAACCAGCCAGTGGAAAGACAAGCAAGTAATTCAGATACTTCAGTTAGACACATAAATCCAGAAAAGATGAGGAGAGGGAGGGAATTTGCTTTATCCCAGGGAAGCATGCAGAGTGTAGGTGACATTTCAAAGGCTACAAACCTGCAAGACTTGTGAAATCTGGTCAGGGAAGCAGCTGACATCAAGTTCCAAACCATCCAAAACAAGACCCAGGTGTCAGTGTTCTCCCTTTTTGCCTAGGTTCACTCTACAGCCCAGATTTAATGCACTGTAGGCTGAGCAAGAACTACAAACTGCAAAAGGATCATCAAAGTATCATTAGCCACAACTGCAGCCTGAACTGCCTCATCTCCAAATCTGCAAGTTGGAGCTTCAGGGATTCATACTGGAAGCCAGTTCAAATGCTTAATTTATTACTCTTTTACTGATAAAGAAGCAAACTTCCCTTTTAGTTTATCCTGGTCTCCATGACAGCTGTAAAAGCATCTGTCCAAGTGAATCTCGACAGCATGTCTTTGAAAAACAAAGACATTGCAACCCAACTCACCCGGGAGAGGACTCCCTTAGCAACATCCAATAAAGTTACAACACATCGTGGATCAGCTGCACCAGTAACACTCTGATCTTAGATATCTGCCACTTCTAAAGGTCTTGCCCTGCATCGGTTTATTTCTGGCAACACTGACAAAGAAAGAAGAAAAAGGCTTTGCTAGGACCAGTCCAGGTAAACTGCAGGCAAAACTATTCCTCAGTTGGAATTCATTACAACAAGCCATGTTTATGGCAGATCCCCACTCAGGAGAACTTCAAAAACAAAAAGTTTCACTGGTGACTAACCCTAAAATAAGAACTTACAAAACCAGATCTGAATTTAGCTATATTTTTCTTCTTCCTCTTCATACATAAAATTACATTACTTCTTGACTCTTTTACCTTATTATGACCATAAAGCAAATACCTATTATAACAAATACATAGCAAGTTGCTATTTATTTTACTTAAAATCAGGTTTCTTTAGTAAAATTCTCATAGTCTTTTACCAAATCCATATTGCAACCAGGATCAGAACCTTATCAGAAATTATGAAATACCACATTAATAACGAATAATACAGGACAAAGAGGGTCATCTAAATAGCATAGCTCCCTTATATATCTTCTAACCTGCAAGTCCATTCATAAACTTCTCTTTTTTCCACCTAAAAATACCAGGTTTTTATAAAAGAACACCATTACTGGGATATAGACAAGAGTCTAAACATGTTGTACAATAAAACCTGAAAGATCTGAAAGTGGTTTTGCCAATTCCATCCAATAACTCAAAAGACAGCACCGACATGCTGTACTGTAAAAATATTACATAGTCTTTGCTTTATGAACAAACAAATCACCATCCCAAACCCAGGATCTGTAACACCCCAACCTCAGGACTTATAAATTGAGCTCCTCTTAAGACTTCAGTTAGTGATGCTGCTTGAGGCCAACATGCTACTTTTGTAAAAAAATTGGTCCTAAGCCTCCAAGTCTTTTCCCAAGGATTCTGCATGGCACAGTCTCAGTCAGACACTGAACCCCTGGAATCAGCGGCTTTCTCCCAAGCCTGTGCAGGTGTTCTCCCAGGTGTTTGCTTAGAGCACACACCTGCTCTGCCTGGTATAGGATCAAGAAATCAGGAGTTACACAAACTCTGGAAATAGCAAAAAGCCTCTGCACTTTTATTTCTGTTTGGCTTCTAATGGGATAATACAATGATAAAAGGAGCTGTGGCATACAGAATATTCTTTTTTTTTTTTAAATGAACACAACAAGGACACACCTTTTATAACCAATTATGAATAAGCATTTACAGTATATAAAGGCATCAAAAAAGTTTACAAGTTCAAGAAATCAAGTTTTAAAACCACAGAGATGAACTGAGCCAGCAGGAGAAACCTGCATCAAAACACAACAAAATTTTTATATAGAGTACAAATCAAAAGGTTGGCCAAATTGGGGGAATATAATGATTTACAAGTACTACTGATTAGGATGAAAAGTATTGGCTTTAACAAAACACAAACCATTATTAGCAAATTTGTTCAGAAATTTTTGTTCAACTAGTCTGTTTTCTTGAACTATTAGAAAACATTCCAAACTGATTTACAGTCATAGGAATCAGCTTCACAGATAAATTATTCCTGGATTCCCAGAACACATTCAAGTTTCACAATCTTGTATTCAGCCCAATAGACTGTGTTTGATTAGATGCACATTATCTGCCTCTCTGCTCCTTCGCACAACCCAAGACAGGATCGCTTTGTGACAACTGGATATATAGTTATAACTTCAATACACAACAGTCTTGCTTTCTGGCTCTCTCCAAAACCACACAAATTCTCAGCTCCCTGCACAAACACACAGAAAAACCCAACCGAGGAAACAAACCCAGAAATGTCAGTCAAAAAATCATCTCATTTACAGCACTTGAAGCGTATAAAAAGTTCCAGCTTCTTAGAGAAAGCCGACAGATAATCTGTAATAATGAGCTGGAACAAAGCATATGAATTTTAAAGAACAAACTGCTGAGTGGTCCTGAGGTACTTCAGTGAGATACTTCACTGGATTGTTACATTTGTGGAGTTTTGTCTCTTCCTCTGTGGTAGTTACAGGAGGCAGATCCCACAGTGACATGGAGCTTGCTGCAGGTAACAGCAAGGGCAAACACCTGACAATCCCACCTAAAGACCAGGTCTCATCGCTGATGGCAACCTACACAGATTCCTTCATTCATCACCATTCCGATGGCCCAGTCTGGTACCTTTCCAGTAAATTCCTACTTCTGCAGAGAAGCAAACCAGCAGGCACACAGGGAGCTGAGGCCTTCACTTTTCAGGTTAACAAATCTAAAAAGACCCTCAGGAGAGGCTATTCCCCTTTCCATGTCATACTATTAGCCTTACACAAGTAGTTTTGCATAGGTATCTAACATTCAAAATAAACAATACTGCTCAAAATTTTCATTCTCAGTAGCATGAACTCCATCTATTTAAACATTTCTTACTGTTTACATCCAATCTTCTTCACTAGCAAATCCATTCACCATTACTCACCATATTCTCAAAGGACAAGGAGAACAGTTTATTCTCTTCATTTTATTTATCTGAAGTCTTCTCACGTCTAACCTCTGGTCATCTCAGAACAGTGCTTACCTTTTTTTCCAAAGCTAAACTTCTTTTATTTATACTTAGCTCAAGATGCGCAACACTGTTTTTGGTGAATATGATGGATGGAGAAGAGCTGGCACCTGTACACTATTGACTTAGACAGAGACTGTCAACTGCATGTGGCACAAGGAACAACTGGAATCGTATACAAAACAGTAGTTTTGTATAAAAACAGATCTGCATGTTACAGTGTACATCAACACATCTCGATTCCTTTCTGTGTTTTTGGGTCAAAAACAGTGTTGTAAACTCAGAAAGTGCAGCAACTACAGTACTTCTGACTCAGAAGTGTACATTGGTTTGTGTTTTTCTGGACAAACTGCTCTTCTGTTGCTTGCATTCCACACTTATATGATTTGTCTTCATATAGAATTTATTCTGAAATAATTTTCAGTGATGATTAGTCCAAAGTGGAATAAGTCATTTAGGCTAAAGAACCTCCTCTGATGTGAAGGACATGCTCTCCTATTCAAAAACATGTCACCTTATGGTCATGCATTGCCTTCACTCAAGTTAACTTACAAGTATAAGCTAACACTTTTGGAAGAACACAAAGCATATCCACAACAAGGCTATTCATAAATCTGAAAATAATTAAAAACATTTTTTCCCTGTAATTTTTCTCTCATATACAATACCATAGGGTTTCTGGTCTTCACTTTTGGTTTCTGAAGATATAAACCATTTTCATATCGTGAAATATATATCAAGACATATGTTGCTCTCCTTTAAATAAGCATGAAAAATATTCACAAATATTTATGTGTTCACACTGAGTGCATGCAGATACAGGACAAACTGATATGGAAAAAATTCTTACTGAAGTATAGTAGCCACAAAACCATAGCCACAACCCCCTCTGCAGGAAAGGGAACTCAAGAGGAAGAATGATGACACTGATACAGATCCATCAACATTACACTATTTAAATGAACCATAACCACATTTGCATCACTACTTCAGGGAATGCTTCCATCACGCCACTCATTACACAAGAATCTTTTCTTTTTTAAACAAAGAACATCAAAAGACACTCAATATTCAAAATTTCAGAGCCTTCAGAAAAAGTAGGGTCTCCAGGTGACTTCTCATAAACAAGTGTATTAGTTATGAGGTGGAAATACCAAGACACAGAGTTTTGTTACAATACCTCTATGGGTCTCAGAATCTCCTCTGCTGACTTTTATGCAAAAAACCCACATGCAGAGACTTACAGGGAAGTCCATGTTGCAGTCTTTCCTCTAATTTTTAAAGAGTATGACAAAAACTTCTAGAGAGGTAATAAAGGTTTTCATGTGATTCAGTATCTTAGGTGGACAAGACCATGTTATGCAGTTAAGTATTATTTGTGGAGATGACAGTTACAAAGAACAAAGAAAATCAACTCAAATCATTCTGTAATTCTAAAAACACCTGCACTTCTTAAGAAACCTTGTAAAAACAGTTTTCTCCTCTGGAGGAGGAGAAATACCTTGATAATTACAAAAAAGGTTACACTTCAATGTAAGAGCAGTGGGATTCTAAAACCACAATATAACTGTTTTACAGCACAACAGAAACATCACGGAAACATACACCACATTTATGGCACTCCAAGATTTCTAGTGCAGGCTAATACGGACAAGTTAAATGAATAAAAGCTGAATCCATGAACACTCTGATAAAAAAACCCCAATTTACTTTCACTATCATCTGTTTTCTACCAACTGCTGAAAGCACCTGCACGGCAACATAATGAGAATGAGAACAACACAATGCATTTTTAAGTGCTACACTGAGCTCTGCCAAGCAGTTCTTTGTTAAAGAATTACATCTATAATGACTCTTGAGAGGCAAAAAAAGTTTGAGGCGAAAGGGGGGAGAAAAAAAGGCCACAAAATCAAAATCTCTGCAGCTGACCAAGTGCATCACAGGTTAAATGGATGCTGTAGACAACTCTTTATTCAGGTCCTTAAAAGCATTAATGTTGCAGGAAAATTGGCTTACAGATCAGCTAGCTAAGACTGAAGCATTTAAAGATTAACTTCTTTAAAACTTTAATCACTTCAGGCCTTAACTGTGTAATCTGCAACCCAGTTTGTCTCTTATCTCTTACTTAAAATAAGCAGTAAAATGTTCAAGCATCAGACTTATTTCTCAGAAAAGATGCCTTATACTAAAGTGGCAAAACAAAAATAACACTACATGATTAGCATTTGACTTTTAAAATTATCTAGCATTTGAATTTTAGAAGTATTGCTTCTGACTGCATGTGTAAGGATTTCCAGAGACCCATTGCATTGGGCATCTCCAGAAGTTTAGGAGTTCTTTAAGGGAGTTCTTTAAGACTTCTCTACTTAAAAATCTGGCCTACTTTTAAATGTCTTCAATTGAGTCCAACTTTGAAGACCAACAAGTTGGGTTTTGGTGGAGTTTTTTTGGTATCTTTCTTCTTCCCAACCCACCTCTGAAGCTCCAAGAGGAGTGAACACCAGTCAAGCTCTCAGAAGTACAGCTGTCACTCATACCTTATGTATGTCAAAATGCCAATCAAAACACAAATATACTTTGAAAATATGTTAAGTACCATTCCTTATTCTCATAACAACAAGGAATTTGCTCTGTAGCAAAGGCACCACACAAAGGAATAATAAGCTGATTCCAACAACAGCTCCTCCTCCTCTAGGAGGAAGCCAACATCCTACCACACCTCCAAGGGACATACACAGCCTTGCTTTCCTCAGAAGCACTTCTCTTAGTATCATAACACATGTAAGCTGTCTGCAAATGGGGGTATTAAATAGCAGTTTTTACAAATTACGCTTTTTAATTTAAGTAATTGTTTGGATAGGTGATTTGCTTGTCTAGAAATGTATGTTCATTTCTATACTTGCATGTACTTGAAATGCAAATTACTAATTCATGACACCACTACTACCACCATCACTGGCTGCAGCAGGAAATGTTCTTCCCTGCTACTCACAAACACATTTTACCTAGTTTAAACTTAAGACAAGATACTTATTTCTAGGTATGACTTTCATTGGCCTCATTAACACCAGCCTCCCAAAACTGAGTAATGCAGATGACACTCAGTTTAGCTAATTTAGCCCTGAGACAAAAATGAGTTTACAGAGTAACATTACATACCAAAGCTTCCTTCTTTGAAGTATAACTAATTATGATGTCTAGAAAGGTATACAGTGGAATTAAAACTGGATTATAAATAAGAAAAATATGCAGAAATGTAAAGCTAACATTCAGCTGACATACTCTCTTCAAGCATTCTTTCTACAAGCAAGAACAAGAATTTTGATTATCCTAATTTTAAACTGCTCTATATGTATCAGCTGACTTTAGAGGGTTAGTCTTAAGCTCTATTTCAATCAACTTCTCTGAAACAGACTATGGAGTAGGATACCCAAACACATTAATTTAAAATATCATGAGGTGCAGCTATCAGGCTGGTCTGTTCTACCTGCATTCTTCTGAAAATCAATGATATAAAATGATTTTCTGAGCCAAATAATTTATTAATTTTATTAACTAGAATGAGTCCTCAAAGTCAATTTATTTCCATGAAAATTGAGCAAATCACTTTGACTTGTATTTGTCAGTAAACTGCAGATGGACTGCTATTTGCCAGTATGTATTAAGCTGAAATTATAAGACAATATTTCTTATATTCCTCTTTAACAGCCCACAAAAGGTTCTGGCAAATCGAAGAAGAACATCTTATTGCTTCTGAAGTAACACTCAATATGTATGATATGTAATGTTAACAAATATCCTATCTTATTCACAGTTATATCAGACAATTACACAAATGCTTAAGAGATACTCAGGCCTTTACTAGCTACTGAAATAATCCATAATCCATTACAAAAATACTTCATGAAATTATTAATAATCACTTAAAAAAGACTTAAAAGTCTCTTTCACAGCAATTTGTAGGTAGTCCACTTATTAAAGTTTCCACATTCAGTAACAAAACCAAAGTTAAAAACTGGGAAGCCTTTAGAGAAATAGGAAATGCAAAGAGTGTAAGATTAAGAAAAATCTCTTTAGGTCATGTGAGGAGATGCAGACAAGAAGAAGGTCTAAGAAGACCTACTGACAGTATTATCATTCCCTCAACAGGCACTCATGGCTTTGCTCACTTACCACTGAAAACCAGAAGACACACAATTTATTTAATAAGACAAATTTAAGTACTTGACTTCAGTAAAATTTAATGAAATAAATTTCTATTGAAGTTTGGACAATGTGTTTATCCCTCAGCTTCATGTGTTTGTGACCAGAACATAGTTATCATGCTGCACACATAAAAATAGAAACAGTTTAAGTAATTCTTAATCCTTTAATACAGAATACATATACACCAAATATAACATTCTTCAGTACAGTTTAAACTGCAATTACATTTCATAATGACCTAGTTCTCTACATATTTGTGTCAAATTACCAAAACTACAAATACAGTCAAGGCTAAAAGTAAAAGTTGAAATGAGGTGAGCATCTTTTCCTGTTCTCAAAACGATCCCTTTTCACTCAGTCAGTCACGGGCATGTCCAGTAGGCACAGTTTTCCCCATGCTACTACATATTTAAAAACTGAGCTCAACAAAATTAAAAACATTCTTTGCACTGATTTTATTATTTAACTTTAAAATTACCTAAGAAACTCCACTCTTTACATTGTCTTAATTTATGTCTCAGAAAGCTGACGATATGAACTCAAGCCCAGAAGGGTGGGGGGCATGCAGGGCTTGGGAAAAAGAAGAGCTCTTCAAAACACACTCAAGAGGACTTTTGTCTATTAGATTTTGTCTGGAGCTTGGACCAACAGCATCTCTATAAGCCACAGAGACCACAAGGGGTCCCAGCAGGCATTTTCCATCTCAAAAATATTAAAACATGAGGGGTGGGGGTGTGCAGAGGTAATTTCCACCATTTCCCCCTCACCTTGTTTCATAAAATGCCATTAACAACATGAGTAGGAAGCAACTCTTAGATCATTCAGGGACATAGTGCAGTCCCTGTTACTGGAAGTTTTCAAGAGGAGACTGGACAGGGTGGTGGATAGTGTCAGCTATGGTTCCTTTCCCATGAAAGGCTGGACCAAGTCATGTTTCCCAGTCCCTTCCAACCTGGGCTGTTCCGTGATCCTGTGATCTGTGAACATATCCCCTTTTACATGCCAATACAAATTACCTGATTCAATCTAAATTATTTGAAAAAATAAAAATTAAAAAAAGCCTACAGATGCCTAAATTCTCAGCCAAAGAATTCACTTTACAAAAGAGCTGGGGGAGTGAGGAGGGTACACTGAGATCATCACCAATAATCAGCTGAAGATCTTCACAGCAGGAGAACTAACTCTGACAGAAGACAAGATTCAAACATCAAATTTCCCTTCAATCCTATCAGCAAGCATGAAAACCTTTGGCCCTTTTCCTTCATAAGAACATACTGAAGAGAGCTTGACATGTTTTTTCAGATATAAACCACTGCTTTTTTGCATTTAACAGAAACCATATAACTATATACAGATTCTTCACTCAAAGAAGAGGAAGAGGATTTTAACCCAAACTATACATAGACTAAGTGCTATTAATAAAGGTGTCTATCTTCAGTCTTATATACATTTGTCAACTATGCTATTCTTACTTTTTTCTTTTTCCCCGAGGTTTGCCTGCTACCCCCTTAATGACACTAAAGCTGCCTTAAAGGTCACACTAAAGGTGACAAACAGAAAACGGTAACACAGCTTTTCTTCTTTCCTTTCCATGAATTAATGTAGATTCATGTTACTCTCATCCAAAACCTTAAAAAAATCATGCCAAAATCTGACTTTCATAAGTGATTTACTTTAGTACTTGACCTTTGAAATCTCTCTAACTCCTCAATCTTCATTAACTGACATTTCATTACCACACTTGGAAAGCAGATCAGAATTTGACTGATTTTGCCAACTGGCTGAATCAATGTCCATAACTTTTAAGTCTTCAGATTACACTTTACTTGGAAAGTGTAAAGTTTTAATGGCTTTGCCTAATGAGTCATTTCAGAACCAATATAGAAATAATGGTTTTTTCCACCAAAAAACCCACAGACTTTCCTTTAGAAAGGTGTTTCTTGTAGTGCTAACATCCTACAATCAAATGGGAGATAACATTTGGGTGCAGATATATCTCAAACTTCACTGCTTTAAGAGAAGTTGTGCTTTTTTATTTCATATCATTACTGGAAGTCAGACACATTGCTTTCTTTGAAAAATGTAAGAAAGATTTGCATGACAGTATAAATCTTACTATGACTCAAACACTTGCAGTTGTTTAAGACAAGATCAAACCACCTAGTTCGGCTTCAAGGGAGTTGTTAAAAAATAAAATATCTCTAAGCCTTGGCATCCAAGTTTATTTCTCTTCTAATGAACTACAACTGTGTGGACTTATCTGAACTCAGGCAGCACTCACCAAGCACACGCTGGCCAGGAATGTATTTAGAGAACTGTCAGATAGAGCAAACAGCAACTGCTATACAGAGTGGTGTAACGCTGTATAGTAACAGAAACACTCCAGAGAGAGCAGGAGCTTCCTCAGTTTCAGCACAGCCCCTCGTTGCCAAACGCAGGGTTGTGCAAGAGCACCACAAAGGCTGTAACTGCCCATCATGTGTGTGACACGGAGTGCTTACACCAGGAATTAATGCGTGACATCCCTCTGAGACACCAGGCTTGTGCTTGGCTGTGGAGAAATGAAAGCACGCCGCTGAAGCCAAGGAGCGCCCGGTGGCGCACAGCGGCCCCGGGGACAGGTGGCGCACACTGCTGGCACAGCTGGGCACACATAGCCCTGCGCACAGCTGGGCACACACAGCGCTGGCACAGCTGGGCACACACACCGCTGGCACAGCTGGGCACACACAGCCCTGCACGCAGCTGGGCGCACACTCCGCTGGCACAGCTGGGCACACACACCGCTGGCACAGCTGGGCACACACACCGCCCTGCGCACAGCTGGCCACACACAGCGCTGGCACAGCTGGGCACACACAGCCCTGTGCACAGCTGGGCACACACACCACCCTGCGCACAGCTGGGCACACACACCGCGGGCACAGCTGGGCACACACACCGCTGGCACAGCTGGGCACACACAGCCCTGCCAGCACAGGGAACGGCTGCAGGGACTCAGCGGGTGAGCTGAGCACCGCCTGGAAGGTACCCTTGTTGGCTAAAGCTGCTCTGCTTGCAGCAACTGTGTAACAAACTCAGGGTCTTTGTCCTCTGCAGCTGGTTTTTCCCCACTGTACAAAGACTTCTGTTGCAACATTTCCTACTGGCCATCTCCTCCTGCAGCTCATCCTGTCCCAGAAATCACTGAGTTCACGGCAGGAAAAGTTTCGCTCTGACTTCTCAGAAACCTCATTTGCAGACTATGACCACAGTCCTTCACTTCTCTTCACGAGTTTCAGAGCCACATGTTTAGTGAATCCCTGATGCAGATGAGCAAGACACACCTTTTCACTGCACCTCACGAGGTGAGACCAAGGAAGGGACAGAAGCAGGACCTTGTGAATTCTCTATTTAAAACAGATCCCCCTGCACACTAGCCTTGCCCCGTGTATCCACTGTGGGAGCAGCCTTTATGGCACCTGCTAAGGACAGAACACTGGGTAAAGACTGACCATTTTAATAAATTATGTTCATTGGGATATTATTTTCTTTTCTTTAATCTATAATATCCAAGTGCACATTTGTAATTATTTGAATATGAGAATGAGAAGTCATCAGCCATCTGAGAGATGCCCCTAAAAATGTTGTTAATTATGCCCCTAATGACATAAATAAACATATATTTTAAAAACACTGTTTCTAAATTTGCAGCAGACATTTTCTATATTCTAGGAAAGTTTACTTAGCAGTACAAACCAGAATAAATTATCCTCTGTTAGCTAAAGTTATTCTTAAAGTTATTAACCCTATTCCCTTTTGGGTTAAATAATGCAGATTATTACATGAAGGCAGAGGTATCTTCCAAGTGTATGTGAAAGAAATTCCAACATTACAAAATGTAATGCAAACTTACCAACTCTATTCCCTGTGGAAAAGGAGTGTCTTCCCAGTCCTTCTGAGGAAATCTTTGTATTATTTTCCCCAAGCCTTCTGTTGGTCCTGCTGAAAGAGAAAATTAAATTACTTAAAGGCAAACTAGTGGCATTTAAGTCACCATACATTTGAGAATATTTTTAGAACATACACAGTATTAGGAAGTTTTTCACCACAAGAGGCAGAACAGGCTCCTCAAGTGTCTTGTATGTCATATAATAAATACAATATTAACGTTCTCCACCACTAACACAAGGCGTCACTACATGAAATGAAGCTGTGACCTGCATCCAGCCTCTGCCTGTTGTGTGTTTTCAAAATGACAGATGATTACTGATAATTCTACTCTCTCTCTCCAAACAGTCGTGAGTTAAAAACTAATATAATGGATAATGTGATGTTTAAAAAAGAACACAACCAAAGAAGTCTATAGATTAAAAATCCACGTGATTTATCCAGAACACACTGGTTCCTCATCAGTATTTCTTGTTGGTTTCCTTGGACAAGTCAGCAGTGGTTTTCCACACAGAAAGATGTAAAGAAAAGCTGCTAATTTCTGATAACTCCTCTGATGCAACTGTCTTCTTTTTTTGCTCATTCCTTTTCTGGAAGGCACAAGTGCTATACATAGAAAGCCCTTCAGAAACACCACAACTGCATCACAGTAGTGCTGCATCATCCTGAATGGCACAGGAATGCACATGCCAGCAGTGAATTTTGTTCTTCAACTTCTGAAATTCTGCAGAAAATATTGAAAAAGTCAAGTTTCATTGAAAAGAAACTTGATTTCAGCTGTGGGATACACCACAAATCAACATGGCAAAGTGAAAGCCATTTTGACATTAATAATATCCTGAAGGAATGCTGAAAAGCAAGACTGTTTAGAACTGAGCCATTGCACGACAAAGTTTGCAATCAATAGCCTTCGACTCTCTTTTCCATATTTAAAACATGATCCTCTGTCTGAAGAACCTTTTCTTGATATCTGACCTAAAACTCCCCTGACACAACTTCAGGCCATTCCCTCAGG
Organism: Serilophus lunatus; assembly: GCA_013399895.1. Taxonomy (NCBI): domain Eukaryota; kingdom Metazoa; phylum Chordata; class Aves; order Passeriformes; family Eurylaimidae; genus Serilophus; species Serilophus lunatus. The sequence goes on from VXBA01004707.1 coordinate 1,205,574, forward strand.
TCACTGGTCATGAGAGTGAAGAGATCAGGACCTGCCTCTCTGATTCCCCTCTTGAGGATGTAGAAGACCCCAGTGAGGTCTCCCCTCTGCTCTTCTCCAGGGTGAACAAACCAAGTGGTCTCAGCTGCTCCTCATAAGGCTTCCCCCTCCAGACTCTTCACCATCCTCATGGCCTTCCTTTGGACATTCTCTAATACTTTGATATGTTTTTTTATGTGGTGGTGCCCAAAACTGCACACAGGACTTGAGATGAGGCTGCTCCAGAGCAGAGCAGAGCAGAGCAGGACAATCCCCTCCCTCAACTGGCTGCTGATGCTTTGCCTGATGCCCCCCAGGACATGGTTGGCCCTCCTGGCTGCCAGGGCACTGCTGACTCACATTCAACTTGCCTTCAGCCAGGATCCCCAGATCCTTTTCCATGGCACTGCTCTCCAGCCTCTCGTTCCCCAGTCTGTACTTACATTAATGGCAAGGTTGAACTTTGCAACCATTTAAAACATCTTTTAATAGCTGACCCATCGCATTCAACTGGATCACCTTTTTTCTAAAATCGTACTATAAAACTTTGAGATTGAACATTAATATTTTTAAACATTTTCTGGCAAAATTCTCAAAGCTATACTTAGATATTATAAAGCAGTACACATTATGCATTAGTAGTAGCAGTCCATATGTGTTGCCTCCTCCACAGACACCCAGGCAGCAGCAATGAATATATTATTCTCCTGACTTACCATAAAAAACAATTTTCAGTCTGACAGAACTCAGGTCTGCTAGCATAAATCACCAAAACACTAGGCTTCCTCCTAATTTACACTTTGAGTTTTCTGCTGTCTTAAAACCCACAATAAATTTCACAAGGCATTCAGGTAAAACCAATATCATGGTTTATTAAGAAGTATTTTCTCCAGTTTATGCATATTTACACTTAACATTCTGTGATTGTCTCTTGAAACCAATTTAGGAACAGATGTTCTTGGTATAGTGGGTATATAAACTACAGAGACTAAACTCTCAAGAGCAGTCTTATCCCCACAAAAGCACATGCTGATGTGATTCCCAAGGGCAGCCTGCTGAAGAACTGCAAATCAGACTGGACTGGCTATGAGATCTAGTAGCAATAATAGATAAAACAATTTAAAAGTCAAGGGAGAGATCATATTATGGAGAAGCTGCAGAGGTGCTCAGAAAGCAGAGCTAGGATGTACCAGAAACCAAGGAACAGATACAGTCATGACTACAGCTGCAGTTTTTGTAAGGAAATGGAGATCCATTCCTACTAGTCTATGGGAACTAAACAGGGTCATCAGTCACTGAATCTACTTGTTTAAGGTAAGTGTTACTCTCAGGTACTCTTTCTTACACAGCATCTTCTACTGAAGATCAACAGCCTTCCAAAATTAGAAGGCATAAATGGAAAGGCTTTACCATTCCCTCCTTAAACATCTCTGGGAAAGCAGTCACACACCTTCCTCCCTAGTGCAGGCAAACACACTCCAGCATTCCTTCTTTCTTCTACAAGCACCCAGTCCCTGCTTCCTTCTTTCATGTAAAAAATCCCCCAACTCAGAACAGCAACATTTTCAACTAGCTGTGGCAGGAATTCATGTGTATTTTGTTGTCAGTATGCAATAAACAGCCTTCACCCTTCTGTGTTTTCCTCTTACCCTTCACCCTTGGTACCCACCCCACTCAGAGAACTTGGCTTTCCTTTACACAGTCACCTGCCTGACAGTTGCTACTGCTCTCTTCTCCAGTCCAACACTCCTGCACTGACTCAGTGTCAGAACTTCTTCCCTTGTTGAGTTAAAGTCTTAAATTACCATGTTATCTGCTTTTCTCAAGTCATATCTTTATCAAATCTCTTCTTCCTCTAGTTGTTTTCATGCTGACAGGTGGCGCAAAGAAGAGGCAGCAAACAAATGCCTCCGAGGCAGCAGTGAACACACTCTCCAGGCAGAGCAGAACTGCTGGCTGAGAGGCCAACAGCAAGAAAGGGCAGAAGGAACAAGGTGAACAGAGATATCCAGACTTCCTGGAAAAGGAAGTATCAAAGAATTGCAGCAGCAAACACTCCCTGCTATGTGTAAGTCCCCCAAGGTTCTGTGTGGGAACACAGGTGACTTTTTTCCTACTCAGAATCCAGCTCACAAAAGAATGAGACATCTGACACTACCAATTACACTTACAAATAAAGAAACACAAGAAAGCAGCCTAAAATCTCCTCTACTTCATCATGTTTTGAAGTTATCAATCCTTCTCGTTCCCTTTTTACTTGATTGCTACAAAGAACCTTCCCACATGACAGTATAGGAACTTCTCTTAATTCAGAATTAAGAGATGTACAATTTGTTTTAAATTTTTAATATTCTCTCCTTCATGTCAAAAGTTTGTCAATCTTTCCAGGTTGCTTTCCTTAGAAGGCCACTAATGCTGGCCACCAGTATTAGTCATTGCTGCATGTAATTCCATTTTGCTTTCAAGGATTCTAAACCTCTGCAGGAATTTACCTGAGAGAAATGTACCTCTGAACTTTTTCTGAAAGCCAGACTGAGCTTCTTATGCTACCTGAACTTGCACTTAGTTCACCTCTGGGATCAAAAATAATGCCCATACAGTTACTCCTGATCTTTGTGTCTTGGAGGCCACTGTTGGGAAAACACTCTTCCTCTAGTTGAAGTGCAAATGATTTGGTATCCAAGTTCTCAAAACATTTAGAAAAGAGTCCTTTCCTAAACAGCTCATGGGAGCCTCAAAACAGTTCGAGGTATTAAACAGTCAAAGCCCACAACAGTAAAGATGAATCTTGAGGAAATCATCAACTTCAATACAGAGAAAAATCAAAGTTTTTCAAAAAAGTTTATGGAACGGTGCATGAAGAATGTATCATAGCAATGCAACATTTTAAAGGAGATAAAAAAAGAGGTGAATTGCTCTGTATCTAAGATATGAAAAATAAGTAGGAAAAAAAGGAAAAAACAAGTACTCACATCAATCAGATGTAAAAAAACAAAACACCAACAGAAAAAGCACTGTTAATCCTTCCACAGAAAAGTCCTGTGATAGAGATTTACAAATCCACTTATAATGCATAAAATCTAACTATTTCACATGATTTCTTAAATTGTATACAGTACAGATAGATGGGAAACACTCTTTCCATCCCACTAAAATTTGGTTTGGCTTTTTTATAAATGAATCAGCACTCCTTCAAAATCAGGGAAATTCTTCAGAATCTTTGTAATGTTGCAATTACAAAATAGGAGTCGCCATAATTTGAGAAATCTGGAAAATAAATAAAATCATTCTTTTCAATTGCAGAATTTATTGAGCTACACATGGAATTATTTGTAAAAATTTTAGACCCAGGAACACTTGAAATAATCTCCATTCTACAGGCAGTAAGGACCTGGCCTGGGGTTGGCACAAGAACCTTCTACCTTGGACTGGTAGACTACTTCACCCAAACACAGGAATTTACATTTAATCCTTATACAGAAGGAAAGAGATGGATGGAAAAGGCCTGTCTTACAGACTGTGCTCCTTCACATGAATTTAAATAAAGTTCATTTGCTTCAGGCTGCCACACAAGGTTAAAACCCATGCAAGAGAAGACCCACTATTTAATAGTCAAACCAATTCAGTACAGTATGTTCACCACATTTCCACAGTACTTCATAGTTCCATTGCTGCTGATTGTCTGTTGGTATTTTTTCAATCCAACCAGTTACATAACAGTAGAATTGCAGTAAGTCCCTAAACACCCTGGTGTGGGGTGAGGGGGTGTGGCACTATCTGCCTTCAGCAAACTTAATTTATTAAATCACCCAAAATTTCAGCAGAGAAGTTATGGCTGAAGGTAACAGATTATTCAAGAGATGGCTGCAATTCAACAACTAAGTGAATTTGCACTATCAACTGCTTTAGGACAACAGGCAAAAAGAGAAAAAAAATCTGGCCATGGGATTTCAAAAACAACTATAATTTGTTTCAATATATGCCACGGATAACTACTGACAATTTTGCAATTAAATTAAACAAATGTGACACCCTTTTAAAAATAGGCATACACTGAAAAGCCAGTGAACACCAGCAGGAGCCTTCTCAGTTAGGACCTGAGAGCCCCTGCTTCACAGATCCCAGATCTACCACGATTTCAATGGTTTTAAGAACATCAGGAAGAATTTCTTCACAAAAAGGGTGATTAGACATTGAATGAGGGTGGAGTCACTGTCCCTGGAGGTGTTTAAGAGGACTGCACGTGGCACTCAGTGGTGGTGTTTGGTCATAGGTTGGACTCAACCTCAGAGGTCTTTTCCAGCCCAACTGATTCTGTGAACTGGCATTCATTAACACTGATACCTTGTTTTAAATTTAGAATATAGGTTATTCCAGTGTCAGTGACTTCAGATAACCACAGCCAGCAAGAAGGACCTTTGTATCACCAATAAAAGGACTTCTGTCTTTTGATACCCTTTCAAATAGCATGCAAGCTGCCCAAAACCATGGGGGAAAGCCCACAGCCATCACTGCTCACTGGATTCAAATCAGACAGAAGCTTCTGGAGGTTTTTGAAACCACTTAAACTCAGATGTCCTACACACACCAACTACTTAATACAGCTCATATGCGCATGAGCACAGCATGGCAATCACTGCATATTAACAACATGTCCCACATAGGCCAGGAACTGCTTTTTGTAATTTAATACATATACAGGACATCCCTGGCAGCAACAAGATTTCAAAAGACATATTTCCAACAAAACTATTGCCATTATTATTATTAAACATCCATATTATTATCTTAATAAAGTTATTCCTATAAATGCAAAACTATCCCTATACTTCAATTGAAGCGCTTTCCATTTTTTTCCTTTCATTTTCTAGTATTTTTGGTCATATAAAGTACAAAAACTGTAGATATTGTAGCAATTTTCAGAGTTGTAATTTTACACCTACAGCAATGAACCACATTTTCATACTAAAGGTGCCAGGTAATAATAACCACCATTACCAACCCCATCCAATAGTATCCCTACCTTTACAATGGCTTAACTCTTTAATCCATTAAGAATCAAAACTGACCACAAAATAAACCAGGCTCTAAAGTTTCAGACTTTACATTCTTGTCCAATAAGACACATAGTGAACTGCCCAAGATCAAACCTCAAATTTCAGCCTATAAGAATTCTGAACAAGCAGTCTATAACTTAAGCTAGTAAGGAAAAAGCAACCACTTCTCATCTGTCCTTTTTCTCCTCCTCCTGTTCCCATCTTTTTCTTTAAACAATACAAACATGTAACACATTAAAATTCTGGCATAATTTGCTGGTTCCTGAACCCTAGTCCCCTAAACTCCCTTCTTATATAAATCTTTCCCCATGAAAGGTCACATGCCATCTCTTGCTTGCCCTTGGAATTCCAGAAGCGAGCTGTTAATGCAACTTACATTCCAAATTAATGAGAACTGTGATAAACTCTTTTTACTTACAAACCCCTGCTAAAAATGCCTTTGAGCACCAAGGATTGTTAACTGTACACAGAAAGCTTCGAATGGAAGTACTTTAGTGATTTGTTACAAAAGGTATTTTTTTCAGGCCTGTGAAGAAAAAACATTACAGATCAGAGAGAAAGAACATCAGTAGTTATACCACAGAAAATATTTTTTAAATACCATTGTAGTTCCTACACGTAAAGGCAATAAATAAGAAGTACAACTTGACATGTTCAGAGCTAAAAACATATTGTCAGTGTGAAAGGTGCACAAGGCAGGTGGCAGAGCAGTTTTTGGTACCCTTTTCAAAACAGTACCTAGTGCTAATGCATCACCAAAACCTGCTGCAAAGTAAAATCCTTTTCATACCAGAGTTCTTAAATAATTTGAAAATACCAGAAGTTTTAAACTATTCAGGATTCTTGTCACTTTTTGAACTCTGATGTATTCTAGAGAATAAAGACTTCATTGCAGCCCAATGGCCACAAGAGGTTAAAGAAAAAGCTGGTAAATTTAGAGAGATGGAAGGAAGATGGGCTCCACACAATGACCACAGATACTATTTGTACAACTGGCACAACTCATAGTCAGTTCATCTTAATCAGGTCAAAGAAATGCATGCAACAATCCCGGGAATTTGAGCGACAGACGTTCTGGAGGCTTGCCACATTATCAAGGATACAGCAAATAATAGGACAAGATGATCCTCAGGCCCTTCTCCTTGTAAACAGGAAAAATTTGTTGAATTTAGCAGAAAAAAAAAAAAAAAGGAGTCTTTCAATCTTTCCCCAAATGTACTGGCACTGCTAGTCAAGACTACCTTAAATACTTGGATGGTCCAAAACCCTGGATGCCTTGGTATTTCTTTGATTTTGGCGCTTTTGTAACTTGCAGAACCATTAATCCATTTTATAACATGGGGAAGGAAGCAAATAAAAAGGGATCTACACCCCAAGGATGTACAAGAATCAGCCTCAGTCGGTATCACCCAAATCTTAGATCAGCACCTCATTCACAGGATCATCCTTCCCACTAGTGCAAAAGAGATGCTCTCCTATGCTGGTCAACAATGGTCTTCATTATCCCTGGGTACCAGCAATCATTCCTATGCCTTGTAAATAAAACAGGAAAAATATTTTAGCTTGTGTTTTAAGTAAGTTAAAGCAGGGCAGCACAGGGAGGAATATGGCAATACATATTCCATTCTCATATCTCATTCCACTAAACCAACTGGTGTTTCTGCTGACAGGAGGTTAGTGATTGCTACTCAGTCAGGAAACCTCTAAAACAGGTCTGAAAAGTCTAGGGAAAATTCACATTTAGGGGTGAACATCATCCATTGAAATTGTATCAATGCCAAGTGAAATGAAAAAGGATAAATACCATAAAAAGCAGAAGAGGAAGTAAATAGAGAAAAGGGAAGCATGGGCAGAATGAGGAGGAGGAAGAAGAGGGAAGAAATAGGGATGTTGTAAAGCATCATAGGTTAGATGCATATTTAGCCACTGCAGTAGTGTCCCTCTAACACTGCTCAGTGGGATACAGCACAAAGCACTGGCTGATGGGGCACACGATGGTTTGGTCAGCCAAGGCTCCAGTAGTCTCTAATCCCTCTGAAGAAACGTACCAAACATCATGGATTCAGTATCACCCCTGGAAACCTGTCAGTCATGCAAAGTGCTGTCCCATTCTGAAAGCCATGCTTAAGAACAAAACCCGAGTAACCAGTGGCAATGACCTCACTGACACTTTTCAACTGTGAGTTCTGTGAAAAGTTGTTTCTTTTTGCTGCTGTTGCATCTCTAAATCTTTAAGAGCTCGTGTGGGAATTTGTGCAACAGCATGAACTGGCCTTTAAAAACCTTTCCTGTCCTACAACCACAAAGGTGTCAGGTACTACTGAAGAACCCTTCAGTACCATCATTTTCCACCTTTCACTGGCATTCCAATTCCTCCAGAATTTTACCTGGATAAGTGAGTGAGACAGCACTAACTAATTAATGAAGCTTGGCTGTAACAGCTGCACTCCAGGACTCTTCCTTCCAAACAGAAGTTGAGGACATAACACAGTTCTGGACAAACACTGTATTTTTGCTGGGTGGACAACAACATGGCTTTGCAAAAGTCTTAAAAGAAAATAACAGACAAGAAAGGAACATTTAATGTCAAATCATTTTCATTCCCCATCCAATGGTTGGCATAATACTTAAGAAATTGGAAAACTGCTTGGGCAGCTGGCAGGGAGAAAGTTTCCTGCTCTCCGACAATTCCCCTTCTTGTTTGCAAACAAATCACTTTTGCCAGCTTCTGCATAGGAAGGGAAGATCAGACCTCAAAATAAACACACTCCTTGTTAAACAAACAGTCTTTTGAACACACCGAACTGAAAAGGACTTCCCAGCTGTCTCGCAGAAAATATTTTTTATTTATTTTCAAGGAAGGTATAAAAATCAGGATGCCAAACCCATACTCAGCTTTGTACTGTGAATCAACGTCTTAAAGCTTCTCAGACTGTACCCAAAGGGGAGGGAAAAAAAAAAAAATTTAGGCAGCTTCTCAGCTCCAATAAATTATGTATATGCTGTAACAAATTATATACACTGCTCAGCTTTAAAAATAACACTGACCTATCTACTAAATAACATTTCTGTTTTCAGTAACTTATCTTCCTTCTACAACCATCCTTTGGAGTTATCTTTAACTGATATAACCAATAAATAAAAATTAAGCTCTACTTTGAAATTTTCTAAATGTAACTGTACAATTCTATTTTTACCAAAACAATTTTACATTTTCAATAGTATTATTTCAATAAATTAATCAATACCCATTTCAGCATAGAAAATTTGGATATATTAAAAAAACTTGCCTGGCTAAATATGTCTCTTTTACCTTTTTTACTTTTTGTATAGCTGTTTTTTTAACCAAACACAGATGGCAAGGTTAGAATAAGTTTACAGATATTTACAGTCCAGAGATGTAAGTAGCTGTAACTGTAATCTGATTTTGCTGAGCATAAGGAAAAGCTAGTAAATACTCTAAAATTCAGCAAAGGAACAACTTCATGAAAAGGCTTTCTACATTTACTCTTAAAGAATTATGTTCATGTGCTGAACCTTATTTTTCTAATCACTTTACAGAAGTATAACAGATAAGGAAGACTATTTTCAACAGTTCTTCTGTATCAGTATTCATTTACAGGATTTCTGAATATGAATATGGATATCCAGGTCTAAATGTAATAATTAAAACATGCCTTAAATTAAAAAATAAACAAAGTGTTTCAGCATATTTAAGTAAATTAAACTTTAATCTCTATTATGGGGGGTTTTTTCTTTTACTGTTTTTTCCCCTCAGAGCAGAGTAGGAAAAAAGCTAAATTGGTGCCAGATGGAAGGAACATCATATTTTCCATTTTACTGACTACAAGCTATTTGTTCAGATATCTAAAATAATTTCTGCAAGACTCTAAATGTGTTTGGTGATAGAGAAAGTCATAATTGGATCTATGAACAACATAATACAGGTAACAATCCTAATCAAAGTCCAGACATCAACCTGAATATGGAAACATGCTACTGTGCTCTATTGGAAATGTTAACATGGTTTAGGGTTTTTTTAGAAATCCTCACCATTCCTACTTGTGGGATAAACAAGGTTATAAAGCCAATACAATGAGAGATTCCTTCTACGGCATCCTGTGGAAATATGAGAGAGTCACGTGACAAAGTGAAAAATAAAATGAAATGACTTTGAGCAACATTTTAAGAGCCATCTACAGTATCATAATAAATTATTCATTTTGATTATATATATATGATCAATAAATAAAAATTTGACTAAGTCCTTTCAGACCCTACAGAATACAGGCAAATTCCTAAATCCTACCTAAAACATCTGAGGAAGCCTCCAAATATTGCAGTTCTATTTTCCTTTGAAAAAGTGCTAAGTGAAAAAAAGGAAGGAAGGGAAAAAAAAACAAGTCAAAAAACTAAACAACCACAAAATCCACCAAACTTCACTACAGAAACACAGGAAAAATCTGGATGAGGTGAGGAAGAATGAGTAGCACTGTGAGCAACAAGCTACTGAAGCCTTAAATTCCTAAAAGCCTTGATGCCACTCAGAATCTCAGTGTAAGGCTCTGATAAATTTCTCTTGCATCTGCAACACCTGCTCCACACCAGTCTGGTGTGCAACTCCACACCGTTACTGCACTGTAAGCTTTTTCTAACTTTGAATACTTGGACAGGTCTCCTATTGGTCCACCAACTTCCCAAAAACCTGTCAGAAGTCGGTGCTTTCCGCACTCCCTGAAGTGCCCTTTGGCTCTGACAGGATATCTTCGCCCTCCCCCAGCTGGCTTCCTGCGGAAATGAGATTTCTGCAGCGCACACTGCTGTCTATCAGCTCTCTCCACTCCCTTCAGCTCTCAGCTATAAACAAAATAACAAAGGAGGAATACAAATCCTGAGATATATCCACAAGACAAAGTTTCTATTAAATTCAGTCCATCATCACACCTATTTTTGTATTGGTTATTCTAAGCTCCAAGTAGGGAAAAATTATTTTACAGAAATAGAGTCTTGAGTTCAACAAATGCTTCCAAAACTGATTCATATGCTAACCAATAATATTAGACCTAGTCTGCTTGTGAGAGCAAGACCAGTAGTATCTGGACATACAGAGTGGAATAAGCACACACAACGTTTGACAAAAGAAGACCCAACCCCAAAGATGTGTAAACTCTTGGACAAAGACATTCTCGGGCAAACAATGAGACTTCCCTTCACGCTCACATTTGTATCCACTGGTCTGAACAAATGGCTTTGGTTGAGGGAGGGAGTCAAAGAGCTCAAATTCAGCCATAAAGAGCTCTGAAACAAAACGTCTCATAAAAATGGTGATTCCAAAGTTCATTCCAAAAGGAAAGACAAAGATTTCATGCCTATTGCGTGTCGAAATAAAAAGTGGAAACAATGAAAAGCAAATGGGTTCTCAAAATGTATGTAAAACCTTCCCTGCTAAAGAGATGCATAAACAACCAGTAAGAGGAACACAAATATTTTTTGCTTGAAAAATTACAACAGTTTGTGTAACATCACTTAGCCCTCCCGTCAGAATGACTTTGAGTAAATATTCTGACTGCAAGAGGAATCTTATCCCTACCACAGTCTATCTTTAAAAAAGATAAAGTTAGATTATCAGTGTGAATTATCACCTCAAAATACTGCTGATGAGAAAAACTGTCACTGCACAAGACCACATGTGTCTTCTCAAGCATTGACTTGTTTCAAAGGCACCACGACGTCGGATGTATCTAATTAACAGGGAATGCAATGTTGCAAAAGACTAAGGAAAACACTTCCCAAAGCTGGCTGATAACTGTATTTCAGTGTAGGGCCTACCAACACTCAGACCCATGATAAGTGACCAAAGGGTACATTTTTTTAAAACCAAAATGGAGTTTCTGGGAAGATTTTCCATCCCACGAGGAAGAGCAAGCACAGCATCAAAGACAGTTCTAGCTATATCAAGTTCACATATTTGAAGTAGAAGGTTTGGACTCTGCATTTAGAGACTAATCTTCCCTACAAATCAGACACCTTTTTTGCCCTTTTCAACTGAATAGATTCTACCTTTCCTTAAATCTTCGTGTATCTTTTGAGGTTAACAGACTTATGGAAAGAACATTCTGTGGTAAGAAAAGAAGCATGCAGTTATAGGTTTCATGGCTTCACATATCTGACCTCCAAGTAAAACACTGAGATAAATGGCCACAGCATTTCAAGTTACCTTTGTGAATGTTTTTTTAAGTATCTTGACAGTCAAACATTTGCAGCTATCTGCAACACATAAAAGGCAAATTATAAAAGGATATTTCCTTTTAAAAAAACCATGAAAATTCACAAATTGACATTTTAAAGCCAAGCCATTGTTCTCTACTTAGATGTTTCTTTTTTATGCAAATCACCTGAAAGATTACTCATGCATCCAAAAATGTTGGCTCTTTCCACAGAGTTAAGTTATATTAATCTCCTTGAATATCAGCTTGCTCATGAGGTATACCTGCATAATCTGTTATTCAACATCTTTATTGGATTGATGCTAATGTCAAATCTAGCTGAGCAAATAAATTAAGCTTAGTCTAGTAACAGATAACCAAAGAGCTTCCTCTAACTCTTCTACCAGGTACACAGGTGTTATTTGAGTCACCCATCATAATCATTCTCTCTTTGGTCAACTCACTGCACAGAATACAGGACATTGCTCCATTTCCACAAAAAGATTTCATTTGAAAACTCTATTACCCTGTTTTCCACAGAAGTAAATAATCTAATCCATCACACACAAGTTCCTGTGGTGTGTTGAGGTGCAGTCAACACATGAGGATGGTATCCATAGGGACCTTGGGAGAGCTGGGCCTGTGGGAACCTCATGAAGTTCAACAAGGCCAAGTTTAAGATCCTGCACCTGGATCAGGGCAATTCCAAGCACACACCCAGGCTAGGTAGAGAATGGACTGAGAACAGCTCTGAGGGGAAGGACCTGGGGGGAAAGGGGGCGTTGATGGGAAGCTCACCATGAGCAACATGAGCTCTCAGTCCAGAAAGCCAAAAGTAACCTGGGCTGCATCAAAAGCAGCCTGGCCAGCAGGTCAAGGAAGAGGATTCTGCACCTCTACCCTGCTCTGGGGAGATCCCAGATGGACCTGTCTGAGTGAACCCAGAGGAGGGCCACAAAGATGATCAGAGGACTGGTGCACCTCTCCTGTGAAGACAGAGAGCTGGTTGTTCAGCCTGGTGAAGTGAAGGCTCCAGGGAGACCTTGGAGCACCTTCCAGGATGTAAAGGGACTACAAGAGAGCTGGAGAGGCACTTTTCACAAGGGCAGGTAGGGACAGGTCAAAGGGAAATGCCTTCCAACTGGAAGAGATTAAGTTTAGATATATGGCAGGAATTCCTTACTGTGAGGGTGGTGAGACACTGCAACAGGTTGCCCTGATAAGGTGTGGCTGCCCTGGAAGTGTTCATTGGATGGAGCTTTGAGAAACCTGGCCTAGTGGAAGGTGTCCCTGCCCATGGCAGGGCTGTTGGAAGCAGATGATTTTTATGGTCTCTTACAACCCAAACCACTCCAGGATTCTATAATTCTTAAAGGGAGTAAAGGGGAAGGAATGCAAAAGCTCACTATTTCAAATATAGAAAATAATAAAAATGTAAGGTTCAGAATTAATATGCTGTGCTTAGATACTCATACATAAGGAGGAACTACAAGCTAACATCCTTCAGCTTTTATTTTTCCCAAATTAGGCTGACCTTACAAACTTTGAGAGGTGGGAACATGTTAGTTAAAATGCACCAGCACATGCACACACAGATAGTGGTTACTGAGTTTTTTTGTTAGAGGAACAGAATTGTGTCAGTTCAGATCTGAAACTTTTTACTTCTGGGACCTCTACTTTACAGGAGTAGCACCTGTATCATTTTAGAAACTACTAGTTTCTAAAAACCAAAACTTTATTTCAAAATCTCGTAATGACTGCTGCTGTATTGATTGAGCTGCTTCATCAGCGTGATACAAAAACCCCTATCCTACACCAACTGCAGATGGAGCCCTGAACCTCAGTGCAAAAAATTTGGTACAATCCTGCGCTGGCCACATCATGGCATGTAAGAAAATGTGTAACAAGAGGTTGTGCTGTCTTGGGTGACTTGCAGGGACAGAAGATAAGAGCTCATCCCTCACCCTTTTTCTGCCTACTAAACACGTCATTACCTTGGATCATCATATTTAAAGAGAGACTGTTTAGTTTTCAAAGACCTGGCCTACTAATTCCTCTTCAGCCTTATGACTGCACTCAAAAAACATTTTCCTTGTGCCAGATGTCAGAGCACAAAATTAATGTTTCAACTTATAAGACATTTTCCATTCTAATATCGCAACACTTTTAACAAAAGACAGATGACCTGTCAGAACAGGGACATCCCCAATTTATACTCAGTGAAAGATTAATTGCCTAAAACCACAAGTGGCAACACTACAGCTACTTATGTCTGACTGCAATGTCCCCACTGAGGGGTTCAAGTCCCCGTGTCCACACACAGATAAAACCTTACGAAAGCCATTTTTATTAATTAGTGCTATGGCCACAGAAAACAATTCTTACCATAAGCTGTTCTCTGCTGCAGCCTAACAACAGAGATTCCTTAAACTTTAATAAATAATTCTCTTTAGTTTTGTGGCATTCTTAAGTAGGCCACATATAGAACATTTTCTTAATGTAACGTGAGAATCTGGTGGTATGACAGGCACTAGATGGTGATTCACCATGAGCATTTTTGGAAGGAAACATCAGCCAAGAACACTCTTACATGCTTCTGAAGTCCTGCCAGGATGTAAATTAAATGACCTAATATGAATTCTAACTCCTAGAAAGCCCCACAGTTCAGTTACTTGACAGAAACTTCTACAGTCCATACAAATTATCATGAAACAACAGATATGGAGTGACTGTACAGGAAGTTCACTCAGCAAGAACCAGAGCCTGAGCAGTGCTCGTGCAGTGCTGAACACCTTGTCATGTGAGTCTGGAGAACTTTCTAACAAACAGTAAGAAATGCATTCAACCAGTCTTGAAGCAAGGTGCACAAACACCTGTGAAAGATCAAAAGGCTAAGCAAGGCCTTGAACTTCACCTCCTCTTTCACATAAAACAAAACCAGCAAAAGGTCCAAATATCAACTTTTTCTCATCTATATTTTAAAAAAATGGGTTAGCAGTGACATATTTTGTCTTTCTTTAGGCTATACGCATTTTTAACCTTCTGTGGAACTAGAAGGACGTAAGTATGGCCAGACACCTTGATTTAATTGGGAATATATCCAAGAAAGTTTGGCTACAAATTCATTTAGGAGCAGAAGAGCTTCCAGTTGCTGTAGGAAGGAAATCAGACCACTTTCAACATTGTAAGAATTTACTGCTCGTGGTTTAAGAGCAAGACATCTCAAATAAGAGCTTGAAGCTCCACATGGGTTAGTTGCTGGCAGGTGAATTTCCATGTACCTATCCCAAAAACCAATTTGCTTCTCAAAAGAGAAATGACTGCATTGTTACCTGACAGCCCCGTAATAGGCAGTGAGGGTGTCCATCTTACCTAAGTTTTCCCTCATTTCCCAGAGTCAAGAGCCCTACAGCATGGACAAAAAAAGTCTTTTCTAATGAAGACCACAGGCCTTGCACAACGTGACAGTGAAAATGAGCTTCCCAACTCCAGTGGAACACAAGCAATGTCACTTTTTTTGAGGATTCAGGGAGGTTCAAGTGCCGAACAGTATTATTACAACAAATCAGAACAATGTTGACCCATTGACCAAAGGAATGCTTGCCAGAACTCAGAATGATTCCAGATTAGCTCAAGTCATCTGAGGTAACATTGAGTGCAATGAGTCACATAAGATAAATAGGTCTGTCTTAAAAAGAAGGCACACTGATTTACCACAGTGGTTAGCCACAGATACCATCCCAGAACCAAACCTAAGAGTGGGATCAGTTTTGTAGGAAGTGGACCTCTCCTCACTCTGGAGTCAAGAATACATCCAGCCACTCCACAACTTGCCCTAGAACAGTGTTCAAGCTTTTGCACAACAGCTAACTCCATAGACCAGTACCATCTAGGTCTCCCAACTCCTGAAGAAATGTCCTGAAGACAACTTGGAGTAAGAAGCAATTCTGTCTGGTTTCAGTGGGCAAGAAGTCAAAGAACAGCTTGGTCACTTCAGGAAAGCAGTGTGAAATAATCTGACAGCCCAGCTGGACTGAGAGAAAGGAACAAATGCCCTTGCTGAAATCAGACACGTGCTGCAAATGCTTCTGAACCTGGAAGGTTTAGCTAAGAAGAAGGATTAAAGCAAGTGTGTGCTTCCTTGAGAATCTGGTATTCCCCACATACTCTGTGAGCACTGAAGTAACGGAATCTGGAGACTTTGGTTGACAGAGTTTACTGGGAATAGTTGCAATGAAGTGAATTTCCTTCAAAGCAACTGTATGGTGCTGTTTTAGATACATTCGTTGATAATAAACCGAAGTTTTAGCTGTCATTCAGCACAGCTTGCACAACATCAGGGCCTTCTTTGTTTCTCACTCTGTCCCCTCAGCAAGCAGGGCTGGAGGCTGGCAAGAGGTGTGGAGGAGGAACAGCTGGCCCAAATTGGCCACAGAGATATTTTACCACCATATAACATCATGCCCGTTAATTAAACTGGGGGAGTTTCTCCAATGAAATTAGACACTGCTTGGATTTAGGCTAGGCTTTGATCTCCTGCTGGGACATGGAAACTGATCCTTCCCTTTCTTCCTCCTCACACCTTCAGTTACTCAATTTTATCCACTTCTCACTTCTGCCCTCCTGTTTCTCTCTGAAGTGTTGCAGAAGAGGAGTGAGCAAACCCCTGGATAAGGGCTTAGCCACTGGCCAGGGTCAGTGCCCCACAGAGGGGACTTGGGAGGTTAACCAGATTTCCTTTACAGGCAATGATTTCCAGGCTGCAGGCAGACGATTACACCTGACCACAAAACATGGTTACATTTCCGCACCGAAAGACTTCTTCGGTGTAAGATCTTCTTTTTATTTAAGTAAGTTGAATACACCTTTCCCAAGAGGAAAATAATGGTTCCAACAGACACTGCCCACTGCAAAGGTTTTGAGATACTTATTCCATGAAGGTGAGGAATTTCCACTAGAAAAGTAAAGATAAACCTGTTGAGAATAAAGGGAACTTACACATTTTTCTCTGTGATACTGAAACCAATACGCACTGGCTGAATGGCTGGTTTGTAGCCACAGAAGAGGTCTCATGGAAGCACATCTAGAACTCACAGGGAAGGAGGATGACTGCTACTGTCACAATTCTGGCTTCTTAGTTTCACTTCCTTGCCACAAGCAGCCCTGCTCTCCAAGGCATGAGAAGACAGCACTTCAAGCATACATTAACTTTGTCTTGCCTGGATTTTACTGAATGATCTGACGCTGAAGTTGTCAAGCTTATCATGTAGACAGAGTTAACACCCTCAAAACAGACCAGTTAGGACAGCAGCACCTGATGAGCTTGCTGCCAAAATCTGCCTGCCACTAAAGAGAGTGCCTTGTCAAGTGGACAATCATCCAACATAAAGATCTTGGGGATTTTTGTTTTGACAAAAGATGAATGGTGGAGCATCTTAACATTTCCATCTCTGTGGTAATAGGGATACAACACATGTGGAGTAGAAGACAGAGTCAGTTCTCAAGTTGCAAAAGAAGAATTCGGGGAGCCAGAATATCTTGGAAAAAGAACAAATATGGAACAACTTTCTGCCACTCTGAAAAGAAAACAACTCACAGCTATGGAACACTCCATCTCCCCAAGGAAGAGATGTGCCAGATGCATTCCAGTTAATGTGTCCATGTGTTTTCTCATTCTTCACGCATGGAGCATGAATGTTCCATCTACAGAGTCTGTACAAGGAAAAAATTCCCTCTTCTCAGCCTTGCAAGTGTAAGTGGTTTGTGGGCTCTTTTCAAATACAGAACAATAAATCCTGTATACTTTAAATGAAAAATGTATTATAAAACAAATATTATTATTAAAGATATCAAGAAGCCTTCCTTCTGTAACTGTAGAAAAATTGGGTCAACCATAGCCGAATGGATTTTTACCCCTTTGGGATAAAAGACAAAAAAAGTACAACCAGGGACAACTGTTCTGTACTGGTGTTCTCTGTTATCTTTTGTTCTTATTTTTGAACCCTACGAGAATTTCAATAGTGAAACAAAACCAGATGTATCAGAGTAAATCCTTTCATTCTGGCACACTCAAGTAAAATTTGCTTTACATAACTAAAAATGACTAAGCTTTAAATATTTAATTTGGGAGAGCTGCCTACTTATCAGTGACAAGCTGCAGTCACTCAGGGAGAACATTTAAAAAACAAACACCAACAAAAAACCCTCAAACAAAAAAAAAAACAAGATGAGGGGAGAAAAACAGTCTAGGAAAGAAACCGAAGCCAACACACAACTCTTACCTCCCAAAAGAAAACTGCAACCATTTCAAAGGAAAATCACTGGACAGGAGTTCAACTGTGGAAAGACTACACAAAAATTCTTCCAGAAATAAGTATCACCTGTATGTAAAGAACATTGACTTAGGCTAGAATCACCTTTAACTCTAAACTGTTAAGTCCAAATACACTGAAAAACCCCACAGAAGTACTATAAATGATTCATATGGTGAGTTGGAAGGGGCTCACACAGATCAAACTCTTAAAGCAAATAGCCCATCCATGGATCAAACCCATGAACTCAGTATTTTTAGCACCAGGCTCCAACCCTCTGAGCTAATCTCAGAGATAATCAAAGATTGCTTCACTTTTGTATCTAATCCACATGCACGCATTGCGAAATGCTGAAGAACTGTGGCACACCAGATTTGTTACTATTAGAATAATCCTATCTACAAACAGAAAAGTAGCATTCATGTATGTAAACAAACTATCATATTGCAATCCCAGCTCCTTGCTATGACTCCAGCAAGTCCTCTATCAGATCTATAGGCCATTTATGAGTGTATCTAAATGTACAAGTCAACAATAATGCAGTTAATTGGATTCAGCATATGCCACAATCATAGCACTGACTAGAAATGTTAAGGAAGTATTCAGAATCATTAGCCAGCATCACAGGCAGTGTGACATCAGATGAATACATCTGCTTTTATTCACACGGCTGTAACTCCATTGTAAATTCTCAATCAGAAGTGGCACTCCTATTTGAAAACACTAAAATTAAAATAAGAGCAAACTACTATGGCATTGTTTCCCAGATTCCCAGTGTAGAAAGTTATCACTGAAAAACTTCTGGGGCTACAGGCACCACTGCAACCTTAAAACTAAACTACTACACTATTATCCAGCCCTGCCACTACAAGCACAAGGATATTAAAGTGCAAAAGCCCTGCAAACTATGAAATCCCAGGGGACTTGCATGTGTAATACAGTCTTGTGCATTGAATTGTCAAATTACTTCCAACTGTCCTTAAATGTATCCTTCCAGATCAACACCACCACAAAGAGGCAAGAATTTCTCTGCAGTCTGCAAGTGCCACATCAAGAAGACATCCCATTACACTATTCCAAGACCTCCTTCCTCACACTTGTTGTCACCTTAACTCAGGGTTGTTCCATAACCCACCAAACGCTGTCAAACAGCACAGCACCTCCAGTTAAACACCGTGTTACCTAGCCTGACTTTCAAAACATCAAAACTCTCCTCTTCAAGAAGGAGATTTGACTCAAATTAGATTCAGGATACTGGAGTCACTCAGTGTGAACTAGACACCCAACTAATTAGAATTAGAATGTCTAACAATCTTGTCTGTTGTAGAATAGACAGTGTTTAGTGAAGTTCTCATCACCTGCAGCACAGAGGAGAAGGAGCTTGTCTCAGCTGTGGGAAGAATATGATCTCGTGATCTCAGCCTGCTCTTTCAAGCACTTGCCAGCAGCCACTGATAACATCACAAATGCACCTACAATGTTCCCCAGAGGAGAGATAGCAACTTACATGGTATTTTTATTTTCAGGATTGTCAGACCAATTTCCACATGAAACACATGCTTTCTGAATTAGCAAAGTGCTGCAGCCTCTTGTGCCAGAACTTGAAAGCCAAAAATATGCTGAATAAATAAAACCTATTTTGCAATATAGACAGCTAGAACAAATGACTTGGCACCTCAGATTAATACCTTCAGAAAGGTTTCACTACTCATTAGATTCTAGTAATACCTTCACATAAGCAGATTCTTAAGACAAATTTACACCAGTTAAACTTTATTTATCAAACTGGCAGACGATGCTCTCTGCAGTAAACATCCCTCTTCCCACAGAGGGCTGCACTTTGAGTACTCCTTGTCCTGTACAGTGTCATCCAAGCCCCAGTTGTCTTCAGTGCATATTTATAAGACACTCAGTTAAATGAGTTTTCAAACACACTCGCTAAACTGTGTTTCTATTTGTTATCCAGAACAGGAGTCCTTTAAACAATTCAGTGGCATATGTCTAAAACCCCAAATGGCTCTTATTCCAGGACATGCTTTTAATCCCTCCCTTTGTGCTCCCACCAACTATCCTCAGAGCAATTAACTCCTACAGAAGGAATCATCATAAAATTTTCCATATCTTATTACATTTTTTTACACAGAATTTTCATTTTCAAAGCTTTCAATAATATTTTCCTCACTTTAAGCAGACATTTTATGAATGAGAGAATACACCTTTTTCAAAAGGAAAGGAAACAGTTATTCTGGCCTGGATGTGGTCAAACATTACCTACATCACCCAAATTGCATACAAGATGTTAACTTACCTGATGAGCATCTTCTTGTCTTGTAGCACTAGTAGATTCTAGGTGGTTTTCCTACATTAGAAATAGTGACTCAGGAATATGAAAAACTATATCCCCAGCTCCTGAACACGCAAGATTAACCTACTACTTTAAATCTAAGAAACTGTGGCACCTTAACAAGTCCCAGGAGAATTTCACATGCTTTTTATTGACCTTCATTCCTATTCCCCCCAGCCCACAACTCACACTGATGAGGAGGAAGGGGAACCTGCACTAAGCTACAAATATTTCCATTTTACACAAGAGCATCAGGGTGCCTGGAACCCTCCACCCTATCAGCTTCCAAAGCTGCAAGAGCCCATTTTGTCCTGGCTCCATCCTGGAAGTTACTCACTTTTCCAAGCACAGAAGCCAGAAAGCAGAGCAGGAGAGGGCAGCAGAGGCTGCTGCTGTAGCCTTGACACCCTCCAGCAAGAGTCAACCCAAATATCACATCTACTGAGAAACAGCTCTACATCTCAAAGGCTGGATCCTGCACATCCTGACAAAAGGAACAGAAGGAAGGGTGTGAAAATGAGAAAAAGCTACACATCCTGACTGCACATTGTTAGACTCACAGGTTTTCAGGGGGAAAAAATCCCTATCCCAACATAATCTCATTCACAGTGCCATACAGTAAACCAAAACCTAATGCCTGTTAACATAATGCATATACACTTTTTTCTTCACCCATAAATCCTATATTGTGCTGAAACTTGTCTGTTGTTTTTAATTTTTTCCCATTCTGAGAAGGGAAAAATCAATTAACAATCCCACAAAACCTAGAGCAAAGCCAAGCAAATACCAAAGCAAATAAACATTGCAGTTCTCCTAATGTGTTACTAGCACTAAATTCCCACTATTCCACAAAGAACATCCTCCAGCCAACTGGCCAGAGCACTATGAAATGAAGTGGGATAAATTAAAATCCCAACACATTATGAACTTTGCAGTCATTACTTCGCAGAAATTTACATTTACCCCATTTTCTTCTACCAAGAATCAAGAACATTCAGGAACAGCCAGATGCTAAACTGACCACACATACCCATAAGAGAAAACCTATTTTTTGACTTTATTGACTGGACCAACTTGTTCAGAATGCTATTTTCTCAGAGATATGATGTGTTGTTGATGCCACCTAAGATGCCATCCATGATACTGTTAACACAGGGGCACACTACTGCAAGTCTGAAGACCTCAGGAAAGCTCTTGAAGTTACATAGAATTTATTGAAAATCAAAGCATATCTGTAATTAAAATCTGACTCAACATGAAAACTGACTGTATGATAAAAAAGCAACATTAGAAGCTACCAGTATTTAACTCCTAAACTTGAATAAACCACCTCCACAGACTACACAGAAGAGTGCACTACTTCTACTTCCAAGCACTGCCAAATTCTTATTTTCTTTAACATGACCTAGAAAATAATAAATACCTTCTTGGCAAATTTTATGCCATGAAACTCACGTTTTAATACATTTCTGAATATCTACACAGGTAATTTCAGTAGAAGCAAAACGTTTTTACATCTATTCTGACTTGTAAGAAACATTGTGAGTTAGTAAATGATGCACTTAATACACCCAGGGCAGATTCTTATCTACAGAAGGGATGTGTTGGCAAATTATCACACTAAAACAATGGAAAAGAAAATGCAAGGGCTACCAAAGGCAAGAATTTTGAATTCCAGCTGTCTTTTCAGAGAAGAAGATAAAACAAGGCAGGGTGGGGAGAAAGAAGCAGCAGAGAAAAACAGGACCAGTAACTCAATGAAACCAAATGAAATGTATGTTGAGGCACTTGAGATGCAAATTTGATAATAATATACTCCCCAATAAGCTTCATTCAAACCTGCTTTGTGATTCATTGTCAAACAAATAATTCTAGTGATTCATTAACAAAAGAATGAATGATCTAATGCAGCTTTGAGGTAGACAATGCACAATCTAGAGGAAGGTTGCCAGAGGTTTAAAAGTAAGCATTACCTTAAGAAATGAAACCTTTCCTTTCTTTTCAGTTCACAAAAAAAAGGAATGGACCTAACTCTACATAATTTTAAGATTTAAGTAATTTATTTTAAAAAATTCTCACCTATTTCACACTACTGTTGATTTCAGAGGTGATGCAATCACTCTGTGTTAGCTTAAATGCACTTTCATTTCAGCTTCTCCCTCAAGGATTTCTGTACTTGATCAATTCCAGTAACTGCAACAAACAGATTCAACTTCAGCAGCCTTTCTGGAGTTCTTCTGCATGAGTAAAAGCATCAGAATATTTTACATCACACAGCATTTTACAAAAGCAAGAAAACAAACCCATAAAAGCTGGGTTATTACATAAACATGCTGTGTATTTTAAACCAATGCATACCAGCATGGGGTTTTATTGTTTTACTTCAGTAAGAGTAAAAAAAGCCTTCAAATATAAGTCAGCTCAGAAAACTGTAAATATCTCCATACATACCAACAAGTCTCATGATTAAAGCTTAGGTATTTGACCTACACATTTTATAAGAACAGCCTGGGGCTATTTATCCTATTTGGCTTGAATTGTTATAATGTTTTATTTCTGGATGAACAGTAGATGCTTTCTCTCCCTTAACAGTAATAACTTCCAATCATTTAATTATGTTCTGGAGAACAGCTAAGGCTGTAGCTTAGCATACCAAAGACAGAACACACTTAAAAACTGCTCCAAATCACACAAATTAATATCATTAATAAAGGCAAAATTAGGTCCTGATATGCTGAAATAATACTCCATTGGTAACCACCTGAGTCCTGCACAGAAAAGGACTTCTTCTCTGCCCACATTCTTAGTAGACTGACTTTTGCCTCCCACCTGAACACAGGTGTGCCTTGAGAGAACAGTAACATTAAAGGGGGGGAGGGTGTTGGGGTGCTTGCCTTTTGGGGGTGAGTGGTTTTGGGGTATTTTTTTGGAAGAAGACATTCTAGATCTTGGAATAGCAGAGATGTCCAAGATAAAAGCTGAAACTAGCAGGGAAATGTTCCATATCAAACCAGAATGACACAATCTGAGTTAACTACAAATCATACTGAAATTTATTATTTTGTTCTTCAGTCAAGTCTAAACACTTAAACAGTGGAGATAAACACTTTCTCTGAGTACAAAAGGATTTACTTTAAGAAATACCTTTCACATTCTTTAGAAAGCACAATGCCTTTGGGATGAGAAGAGGGGAGCTACTGCTTTCTAGCAGGGGGAAAGAAAGGCAAGATTTCAACTCCTGATGAATGAAGAGTCTGTCATATGAGTCTAACATAAGAAGAAAAAACTACTTTCAGATAAGACTACCAGGATGCAAACTGCACATCATTATGGCATACAAATATACTTTGACAAGTCTGTAACATAATTTTGTTTCTTAGCTACTCATTATAGCCAACCTCCTCTAGAATATGTACAAATTGTTGCAAATTGCATATATTCTCTACCTTCAAACAATGTGGTTTCAGCAAGTCTTTCACATGATGTATGTCTGGCCCAGGGCCCCAGAACAGCAGCACAGGACCAGAGGGCAAGTGGAAGTTGGTTATAAGCCACCTTTCCACTTCCCTCACCCTTTGCCTGGCAGGAGTGAGACCAACCCTCAGTGTTAAGGTTCAAAAGCCCGAGGGCTGTTCCTAAACATGCCCTTCCAGTGGCTGTTACACAAGCTGGAAACTGCCAGGATGCCGTGGCAGCAGCTCAGGCCTTTCTTCCAGTGCCGACTCATCAGCTGGAAAATCACTGAGCATCAACCCCGTTCCAGGTCTCTGCATCCCCCAACCTGACAAACCAAGCACAAAACTCTTCCACCATTACACCACAGACAAACACATCAGTAGCAACAGCCACTCTGAAACCTCTCCTTTTCAAGTTAATGAATCCAGTGAAACCCAGATTATTCTATGTCACATTTATTTCTGATGTAATGTAAAAGCTTCTGGCATCGTAATTCCATAATAATATTAATCACCATCAACAACCCTGATTTTCTCTTCACTTGACCTGCAAGATCTTGTTCAGTTGTTTGGTTCACTATGGAAATTATTTTTACAGTGTAAGGAAAATGCCCTACACTTTCAGGTTTATCCTTTCCTCATTTTTCCAACCTTCCCTACATAACCAGTGCCTACTGGGGGGAAGACAAAAAAATCCCTCCACAACACAGACAAATTCCAGTGGAACATCTGACA
This sequence comes from Serilophus lunatus, assembly GCA_013399895.1. Lineage (NCBI taxonomy): Eukaryota > Metazoa > Chordata > Aves > Passeriformes > Eurylaimidae > Serilophus > Serilophus lunatus. The sequence continues at coordinate 1,229,700 of VXBA01004707.1, forward strand.
CAGGCACCATGAAAGAAGAAAAATATAAACAAAAGAGAATTTAGTATGGTCTGTTAGTTTATTTGGGATGACAATATTTTCAGATGTTACCCCAAAAATACATCCATGCACAGCATATATCTTAGAAATAAAGATCTTAGTGTAACTTATTTTAGAAATAAGAAACCATTGTGAACTCCAGACCCAAAATTCAGGATATATGTCACATAATACACTGAAAATTGTTTCCTCTGGCCCTTTTGTAAAGGACATTTTAACACATAAGCCTGGGCTCCATGACCAAAAGATTAACAGGTATTCTGCATGAAAAATATTGTCAGCAAAACCAACAACTCTATCTTGCAAACAACCTGTTTGCCAAAGCAGAAAGTTTTATCACTCTACTACGAGCAAAAGTACCGGTATTTTGATATCTACTTACCTGATTTTCTGGTTGAGCATGTCAAACAACTGAAACACAAAGGAGGGCTGCTCTCCAAATGTGCACCTTTCTTTACTAATCTAACCAGCACTGGGCAACAGTCAGAACCCTGACACTAAAAAGGAGCAGGGCAGAAAGGCACTGTCCAAGAGCAAGAGCCTTCTCCTTCCTAAAATGTCTTTTCTTAGGTACAGTATTACCATGCAGCCATCACACCCTTGACAAATACTTGGGATTAGTTGAGAGAACTGAGAAGTTATGGGTGACAAGACCACGTTGTGTGTACATAACCTCTCCTAACTTCAACGCCAAAAAGTCTCCATGGAGACTTAAGAAGAAAAACAGAGCCCCTCTGTCAGAATGAAAAAGAGACTGAGGAGCATCAATACTAATAAAACACAAAAAGCTGCCCAAAGGTACAACATCTACTTCATTTCAGCTGTTGAGGTGACAGCACCCACCTTGCTCAGCCAGCCACACACTCTACCTACAGACTTCTGTTCTTCACTTCTTTGCTTCTCAATCACCCCAGTCTCAAATTTAGACACAGAAATCTTCCCCAGTCCATCTCATTGCTCATCTTTTACTTTCTGGCAGTCACAATGACAAGTGTAACTATTATTGCAATGCAACAGAGAAGCCTGAGTTACAACTTCAGAGCTGTTTTCAGCTCTGTATCTCTAGTAGGTATGGCATTGAATAGAACTAAGTTTAAACTCCTCCTCCACAGACTTACTATGTCACACTGAATCAATTACTATGACAGAAACACAGTTAATATGGCAACACAAATATTTTAAAGTGCAAGTTATAAAGAAATCATTTGTCTTTAAACCAAAGTAATTTTCCATGTAGTCCAGCCAGGTTCCAGGTTGTGTCCTACTTACGCACAACACAACCACAAAATACATTAACTTGACATTAAAATAAGTGGGAAAGATTTAAATATAAGGGTACAACAAAATAAAAAGGGAACATATCCAAACAATCCTTAAAAGGCAGTTCATGCACACACATTAAAAAAAAAAAATCAACACATTGTCTCTACTGCTTTCTTCCTCCTCCCATCCTGGAAACGCACAAGTATTTTAATTTGCATGCAGAGTACACAGCACCAAGTGAGGCACATACTTTTATTATGCTTCAGTTAGAGCACCAGCTTGCAGAACAGAAGTTCAACAATGCTCTGCAAGTCATTGCCCTATCACTGCACAGTATCTCAGCCACACAGAGGTTGACATAATTTGGCAAAAGGGTCTTCCTGACACAGAGGTAAAAACCTTCTTCTGTGGCAGAAGCAGGTCTTACCTTTTCATCTTTGTGCTGTCTATATATTACCCCCTCAAGTGGTTGAAAACTGTCAATCCTATTGCCAGCTATTACCTAAATAAATTAAATGACAGGATCTACTTCTGGATCTGAGGCCCCAAAACACTATAAAAAAACATATGCGGAAAATGAAATGTTATTTCTGGGGTTTTTTTTAGTTTATGGGTTTGGTTTTGGAGGGTTTTTGGTTTATTTTTGAGGGCTTTTTTGGGGGTGATGGTTTGAAGGTTTGTGTTTGGTTGGTTTTCTGTGGTGTTATTTCACAGAATATGCTGAGTTGGAAGGGACCCACAAGGATCATTGAGTCCAACTCCTGGCCCTGCACAGGACCATGCCCAAGAGTCACACCATGTGCCTGAGAGTATCATCCAAGCATTTTGTAAACTCTGTCAGGCTTGCTTATGTGATCACTTCCCTGGGGAGCCTGTTCCAGTGCCCAGCCATCCTCTGGGTGAAGAGACTTTTTCTAATATCCAACCTAAAGCTCCCCTGACACAACTTCAGGCCATTCCCTGTGTTCTGTCACTGCTCACTGCAGAGAAGAGATCAGTGCCTGCTCTTCCCCTTCCCCTCATGAGGAAGTTGTAACTGCAATGAGGTCTCCCCTCAGTCTCCTCTTCTCCAGGCTGAACAAACCAAGTGACCTCAGTCATTCCTCAGCTTCCCCTCAAGGCCCTTCACCATCTTCACTGCCCTCCTTTGGACACTCTCTAATAGGTCAATACCTTTCCTGTACTGTGGGACCCAAAGCTGCCACGATATTCAAGGTGAGGCCGCTCCAGTACAGAGCAGAGCGGGACAATTCCCTCCCTCAACTGGCTGCTGATGCTTTGCCTGATGCCCCCCAGGACATGGTTGGCCCTCCTGGCTGCCAGGGCACTGCTGACTCACATTCAACTTGCCCTCGACCAGGACCCCCAGGTCCCTTTCTGTGGCACTGCTCTCCAGCCTCTCGTTCCCCAGTCTGTCTGCACATCCAGGGGTTGCCCCATCCCAGGTGCAGGATCCAACACATTTCCTTGCTGAACTTCCTAAAACTGGTGACTGCCCAGTCCGCTATTTTGTTGAGGTCTCTCTGCAGGGCCTCCCTGCCTCCCAGGGGGTCACAGCTCCTCCCAGATTTTTATCATCTGAAAACTTACTTAGTATCCATTCCAGTCCTGCATCCAAGGCATTCACGAAGATGTTGAGGAGCACAGGGCCTAAGATGGAGCCCTGTGGCTCCCCACTAGTGTCAGGTCACCAGTCTGATGTCATCCCAGTCACTGTCACCCTCTGTGCTTGACCCACGAGCCAAGTGCTCACCCACCACACGCTGTGTTTATCCAGCTGTGTGCTGGACATTTTGTCCAGAAGGATCCTGGGAGAGACAGTATTGAAAGCTTTACTGAAATCCAAAAAGATTACATCAACTAACTGACTTCCCTTGATCAACTAGGTGGGATACCTTGTCATAAAAGGAAATCAAGTTTGATAAACAGGACTTTCCCTTCATGAAGTCATGCTGGCTGTGACCAAGGACTGCATTGTCTTTCAGGTGTTTTTCAATACTTCCCAGAATAATCAAATCCATAACTTTATCAGGCACTGAAGTGAGACTTCAAGGTGCCCCTTGTTTTTGTGTAGCTTATCAGGGCTGGATTTTGGGGTTAACTTTTGTTCAGGTGGCAGATGAGCAAAGTTACTTATTGCTTTCTAACAGGAATAAAAATATTTTGTCAATTATTGAGAAAACCTGCAGATAGAGAAGATACAGACCTTCTGCTATTCAACAGTCATATTTTGTTGCCATTCTCTTGCTTTAGTAAAACAGTCACATAGAAATAATTCATCAGCAGCTGGTAAAAACTTGCAGTCCTTCAACATGAGCTGTTTTTCAGAAATCTCAACAGATAATACACTAATAACTCAGCAGTCATGAAACAGTATCCCTGGCTCTACAGTACATTCTGTGCCAAATTACAAGTGTAATTACAGTGTTAATTTTTAGCAGGAACTTTCAGTATTCCTTGGCATCACCAAAGTGACTTTCAAGTGTTGTATGCCCATCTCAGACACACCAGGGCTCTGAGGACTTGTGTTACTTAGTAACTATTTATTTTAATAGAAATGTACAAAAAGGAGTTACAGGGTGTGTACATATCTTCGTATTACCCTTACCCTGTATTTGTACCTGTCATTATTTATTTGGTCTCAGGGACATCTTTCTTAAGTTTACAGTCAAAAAAAAAGCAGGGAAAAGGAAAGGGAAAGGGAAAGGGAA